>JAVYIG010001152.1:0-370000 GCA_035222895.1 Strongylocentrotus droebachiensis | reverse complement strand
CCCCCATGGTCTCCTTTTTCTCATGTTAAAGTGACTTGGTAACATTGTTGAAGGTTGATGAAAAGATTGCTTAATTTTTGTATAAAATGTTACTTACTTAAATGTTATATTCCTTTTACTATACTAACCCTCTGAAATGAAGAAAAAAAAAATCCTGAAAAATTCTCAAATCACGAAGATATCTATGGTTTTCTTTGAAGGCGTCGATGTACGACACCCTCTAACAGTGATTAACAGTACATTCTCCCAACCATTTTTGAATTTTCCCAACCGGTTTCCATGAAAAAAAGACATAAAACAGGCTATAAAAGATATGTCAACACTTAAATGTCTGGAATTGAATGTAGAGCCATTTTATTGCTTTGTGAGATTTCCATTCACCTAAAATGTAATTAAATTGTAATAATATAGTTTTAAGGAATTAAGGAATCGATCAGATCAGTTTTTCCCAATTTGTACCATGAATAATGGTCCGTTTTCACTCAAATGTTTAGATTATCTTTAATTGTACATCTAGCATTGAAGTCACTACCTTAGCACCACTATCTCTCATTTGAGCAATGTTACCAAGTCCCTCTAATTGAGAGCTGATTTGATGAGATAACCACCTGTCAGTGACCATGCAGGGAGGTTTGATCCCTCCTGGCCAAACTAGTGCAGATAGGCTTTTAACTAAATCAAGCTTAAACAAACGAATTTGGAGGCACATCGGTGTCTGAATCTTTGCACCAGGGGTGTGGGTTGTCACTGCTCTTATAATCGTCACTACCATGATCTTCTCATTATTGTCACTATCAGCATCATCATCTTCATGATCAATCGTCATCATCATCACCACAACTATCATCATTATTACCACCATCTCGTTTATCACCATTATTATCATCATCATCATCATCATTATCATCATTATCATCGGTGTCGTCTTCATCACCAGCATCATCATCGTCATCATCATCATCATCATCGTTACTATCATCACCACATTATCATCATCTTCATGATCATGTTAACCCTTATCACCATCATCGTTATCGTCAAATCATCATCATCAATGTAACAATTACATGTACCATCTTTTCCACCATTATCGTCATCATCCTCATAATCTTCATCACCACCATCATTAGCGGAATCCCCACCACAAACACCACCGTCAGCAACAGCAGCATCAACAACACCACCATCAATGTCATCATCATACTCTAACAAAATATGATTTTAAAGAAGGAATATATGCATTTGCTAAATATAAATAAATGTATTTAAAAATCTGACACATTAATTATTTTACACATTGATATGGTTCCAATAAAGAGGACACGAATGTGCATTGCACATAATATCATGTTTATTTCAGCATAACGTAATTACCTATTGCCTTTTTTTTTTAGTAGTCAGCATTTGCATTGTTCTTAAATTTAAACTAGTATGGCAAGGGAGGTGCAAGCCAAATTAATGTGCCAAAAATGGTCATCATCATCATTTGGGTTTGCAATATGCGGTAAAAGACGGGGTAGGAGAAGAAGAAAAAGAAAAAGAAGAAGAAGAAGAGGAAGAAGAAGAAGAAGAAGAAGAAGAAGAGGAAGAAGAAGAAGAAGAAGGAGAAGAAGAAGAAGAAGAAGAAAAAGAAGAGGAAGAAGAAGAAGAAGAAGAGGAAGAAGAAGAAGAAGAAGAAGAAGAAGAAGAAGAAGAAGAAGAAAAAGAAGAGGAAGAAGAATATTTTGTTTAATTTAATAGAGCTCAAGACTGCAGTCTTCAACACTTGATTTTCGAAAGTGAGATAGACAAAATTTATCCGGGTAAGATGATTCCAGAGATTCTGTGCTCGTTGATTGACTCCATTTATTCCTTTATTTCACAATTTTCTTTGAGCTTCTTCTCACCGGTCTTTTCTTCTCCATAAGTGGTTCTGGAAGAACAAAATTATTTGAAAAAAATTATATTGATGGTAAATAAATCAAGGAGAGGGGCAAACAATTAGAAACATCTTCATCAACAACAACAAAGCGCTTTCGTCTAGTAACTCAGCAACCTTTAATAAAAAATGATCATCACGCTCGACATCAATAACAGATATTCAGACCTGTAATCATTGACGTCACTATCGTCACTATCGCCGATGTCATCCTTATTGTCGCCGTCGTTGCGTGATTTTCTCAGTCGTCGCTGTCGCCATCATCATCATCATCATCGACACCACTAACATCGTCCTACTCCTCATAATCATAATCATTGCCACGCATCGACAACTACCCACAATTAAAAAGACAAACTAATTCAATCATTTTCCGTTTAAGTAGTTTGAGGGTAAATTTGGGTAATTAATAAAGGGCTCATTGTTCGATGGTGAATGTCCTTAAGGATAAAAGTTATCATCCGCTTGTTATGGACCTTGTAGTCGATTTATCTAATAAAACATTTGTTTTTTGTTTTTAATTAAATTTGTTGATTTCTGATTATATATATTCTTTTTTTAGGGGGGGATGTTGGCATCCGAGGTTGGAGGGAGTGGGGTTTTATCTGAGGGTGAACAGGTTGGGATTTACTTACGAACATAGGGACATTCCAAGAGCTCTCCGAGCTGCATGTAGTCACAGAGGTGCGCAATCACGCTACAGGCCGAGTCGAACCGAAGTAGCGAGCCCTCGTTCTCGTTCCCCGTGCAATACGCCTTAATGTCTGCGGCCTCGATGAACACCCTTGGCTTTTTCGGAATGATTCTTCAGCCCATCGTGAGCTCACGGGTGCACTTCATGTCATACTCCTTCTTCCCCTCCTTCGTATGGTTTACAGAGGGACATCACCACCGCAGCAATGGTTCTATCTGGTTCCGGTTTCTTAGCTGAAAAGAGAGATAAAGTTAAGTTTTTGACCATTATGTGACTGGATTATGTAAAAGAAATGTTTGTAAAGCGAGCAGTGGAAAAAGTTTCATAGTACATACCCATTGGCCATGCAGACAATTAATGGAAGTATCCAAATGTCCCCGTCCAAGTTACCTCCAAACGCCTCATCCCTAAATGTATTATTCTAAAAAACCTCTCCTGGAACTTTTGCAATGTCCAAGTTCCCCTCCAAACGCCCACCCCTAAATGTATTATTCTAAAAAACCTCTCCTGGAACTTATGCAATGTCCAAGTTCCCTCCAAACGCCCACCCCTAAATGTATTATTCTAAAAAACCTCTCCTGGAACTTATGCAATGTCCAAGTTCCCTCCAAACGCCCACCCGTAAATGTATTATTTTAAAAAACCTCTCCTGGAACTTATGCAATGTCCAAGTTCCCTCCAAACGCCCACCCGTAAATGTATTATTCTAAAAACCTCTCCTGGAACTTATGCAATGTCCAAGTTCCCTCCAGACGCCCACCCATAAATGTATTATTCTAAAAAACCTCTCCTGGAACTTATGCAATGTCCAAGTTCCCTCCAAACGCCCACCCGTAAATGTATTATTCTAAAAAACCTCTCCTGGAACTTATGCAATGTCCAAGTTCCCTCCAAACGCCCACCCGTAAATGTATTATTTTAAAAAACCTCTCCTGGAACTTATGCAATGTCCAAGTTCCCTCCAAACGCCCACCCGTAAATGTATTATTCTAAAAAACCTCTCCTGGAACTTATGCAATGTCCAAGTTCCCTCCAGACGCCCACCCATAAATGTATTATTCTAAAAAAAACCTCTCTGGAACTTATGCAATGTCCAAGTTCCCTCCAAACGCCCACCCCTAAATGTATTATTCTAAAAAAACCTCTCCTGGAACTTATGCAATGCACACGAAAATACATGCACACGATGCACACAGATGCATAAAGTTTGGTCTATTTCTATATATTCGATAATTCGAAGAGCATTCTTATGTTATTATGTATACTTCCACACTATCAAAAAGAATGTGAAAACCCTAAAAAGTGTTTCACATTTTGCCAGTTTTCAACATTAAAAAAAAGAAGGAAAGAAAAGAAAAGAGAGTGAGAAGGGGAGGGTACTGGCGTCAAACTAAAAAAAAAAAAAGAACAAGAAGGAAAGTTCTCTTCTGAAAGTTTTGAAGGTTAAAACAAAACAAAGTAAACTGAACAATGTTTGCGCCACAATGGACTTCTAAGAACAAATATTTTTTCTCCAGACATTCGAATCCATAATCAACTTCAGCTGCCAATTAAATTATATCGCCGCCAAAGTTTTGGTCGCTTGGCCTACACTGTAAGTGACCCTCACTCGTCAGAAAATAATTTACAGATTACGTGTATTCGTTGTAATAGGCTTAAAAGGTAACCCATATTATTGTCATGTTAGTATTTCTTGTAGGCAAAATGGCTGCGGCCCACTAATGATAAAAAGTGAGAAAAAAAAATAGGGAGGGTGGAAACAAACAAATAACAAAATTCATATTAATAATTTTCTTTCTTCTTGTCCCCCTCTTCTTTGATTGAGCAAACCTGTACTGGAAGGTGGGGGGGGGGGGGGGGTGGGGGTAAAACACTTATAAATAAAATCTTGCACCCTCCCCCTTCCCGCTATCACTGAACGAGTTTGTAAGGGCAATATGGATTTAAAAATGTTCTTTGGAAAAGATTTTATACCTCTCCCACTTTTTTTTGTAATCCTGAGTCATCCCTGACATGCCTGATTTAAATTCCACATACCACGTGTATCATGAAATATATAAAATATATACGCCTATTAAGATTAGAAAATGTGACAATATCTTACCATTTGTGCTTAGCGTTACAGCCAAGATCAAGAAGACAGCCAGAAGAAATGATGAAATTCTCATCTGAAAATGATTTCAAAAGAAGGAGGAGTCGTTAAACAGTTATGTTATTTTTCAATACAAATACTTTTGGGCAAATGTTCAGTAATTAAAATTTAGAGTATCTAATATTGGTGTTAAAGTATTGGAATTAACATTTGAACTTTTTACTCGATCTGTTTAAAATTAAAATATATCAATTTCAGACATAGAAAGTGATGCATTCATTAATTAAAAAAGATAGAGTAAACAGTTAAAAAAAGATCTAACAAAGCAGCTTACCTTTGATGTCATGGCTTAAAGAAAAATATGGAAATAATTATCCCGATGATATAAAGGTAAATCTGAGAAGATATATGCTCAATTACACGGAATTTTGAAGTGATCTCCCTTTTTATATCCGTGCTTAACGAAGACTTGTCAGACAGTGTGCGCTCACTGAAAAAAGGAATAACTATACACGATCCAGAATTAACCATGAATCCTTGGATTCAATCAAACAATCGTAAGAAACTTGATAGAAAAAATGTATGCATACTAATTACAACCGATTCATTGAGTTGGTTTGCAGTTTTATGGATGCGATTAATACAATGTATGGGAAATTAGCATAAGCATAACCATGGTAACCATAAAGGCTTCGCCAAGTGACAGGACCTTGATGTCAACAGGAGGTGATCGCACTTTATCATTGTGTCAAGTAAACCCGGCCTGGCAAGGTATATCGAAATCTTGCCACATGAACGACTATATTTAAAGGGGAAGTCCACCCTGAAATTAAGTTAGTTTTAATAGGAGTAGAAAAATGAGAGAAACAAGTCAGTGAAAGTTTGAGCAAATTCCGATTAAAAATAAGGAAGTTAGGATTTTTTAAGTTGTGATCAATCAAACACAAATTGGCAACCTCTAAGACGTAAAATGCGAGCTCAACTTCCATTTGCTTAGTACTAAAAAAATCTAAAATTTTCATTTTCCCTCAAGAAAAATTTCAACCATACATGCACCCTAAATATAATAATTGCAAATATGTTTTTATACTCCCCCTGCAAGGAACAAATATATATTCCGTCATCAATAACGAAGAAAACATGATTTTATGGAATATTATGCACAAAGCAAATGAAGGAGAGCTCGTATAATAAGTCACAGAGTTGCCAATTTGTATTTGATTGATCACAACTTCAATAATTCATAACTTTCTTATTTTCATTCAGAATTTGCTCAAACTTTCACTCACCTGATTTTCTTATTATTCTGCCTCTATCGAAACAACTTATTTTGGGGGTGGACTTCCATTTAAGCATAAGACGACCCAGCTTGTTGGGCCGGGGATTCGGAGGGGGAAGGTGAGGCAAAGGGGAACGCAGCCCCTCCTGCTCTTGGGAGAGAAAAAAAACATGCTGGGAAATGTTCGAAATTGTCATGCCATCTGGACTCCAATAGTGCGGGGCGACTTTTGTAACCATAAACTAGGATGGAGGAAGAAGTAGGGTAATTTTTGACATTTTGCCCCCCCCCCCCCTCCATTACACTAGCCAAAGTGGACCCCTTGTAAGCTTGGCACAGGTCAATGAGTGGTCGTAAAGATGTTCTGACGGCTTGGCGTACTTTAAAAAAAAGCTATAGGCGAGCTCCTGTGAGTTTCGCCGACCTCTCCCGATTTATTTCACAAGTTTCATCCAAGTTGTGCCAAGGTATTATATTCTGGTTCGGTGCCCGACCCTTGCAAACTTGTCAAAGTATCGGATTTGTCATCTGTAACTGTTATTGCATGATCGTAGTAGAAGTAATGAGTATCTTGTTTTCGTTCCCTTGGCCGTCTCCAATCACGAGATCCAGATTTTGTTTACAACTCCAATCGCTGCTTTGATAAAAGCCTAGGTTGTAATTCATTTTTGAACTTTTGTGTTTTACGTCAGTGTATGTTTTGTCACATTATGGTGTTGCCATGTACTTTTATCCAAATTGTCTGGAAGTGACAAAAATTAAGGTACAAAATAATATGCAGCTTATTGGAAAAAAGTTTTAATTCATAGCATAACGTGAATTCAAAGACACTAATGAAGAATGTCATAACAATCAATTAAAATAATTACGTTTGTGGACAAAATATCTAATAACCACTAAATAGGATGGTGTGATGCCAAAATGGTGGATTGCCAAATGGATGACCTAAGTCTCTCTAGTTGCGAAGTTTATATATTTTTCTCTGAACAATTTAACATTGAAGTATAAACGTTATAAGAAAGTGTGCACACAGAGAAAGAGAGAGAGGGGGAGAAAGAGGGAGGGAGAGACAGAGAGAGAGAGAGAGAGAAGGGTGGAACACAGTACAACGGATTACACAAATTATGAATAGCAGGTACCGAAAGCATTTTATCAATAATGACATCATATACAAATTAACTACGCCTGGAGAATGCAGACTACGGCTCCGTGTCTTTGCACGACCTCTACAAATTACGGGGATTAGCCTTGTAATCTAGGGCTCCGCCAACGTTTATATTTTAAAGGGACACTCCTATTAAAACTCGGAAACGTCTGGCTCTAGCTCTTTGCTTTAGAACATGTTCAGTTTTTACACGGTTTTGTGTAGGTTTCCCCTCCCTAGAAAAAGAAAAGTGTTTTGAATTGAAAAATAAGGGGCCGAAAAGAGTTTTGGAAGAAAATGTCTTTTCAGAAGGTCCATATTGTGACCATCGTATTAAATAAAAAGAACACATTTGCTTTCCTTGATACAGGTAAATTGTTCTGCTTGGTCGAGTTTTTTCTTTGAATTTGAAAAAAAAAAAAAAATCTGATTTGTTGTTTTTCTAAAAGGTGGATAAGCGTAGTATTGGTAAGAGCCATATCAAAATACTAAAAGGGTGTACAACTAAAACAATGAATTAATTTCCTGTCATGTCTTCGAAGCCTCTGACAGGACCAGAAAACACGATTTTCTTTGTCTGTTCCGTTGGACTTATTATTTTATTTTTCATTAACAGAAATCTTGTATAGCGTTTTTATAGGGGAATTATCACGTATTCTTTATTTTGAATTTTAATGTGAATAAACAAATAGAGAAGAAACAATAGTATGCTTGAGATATTGGAACTCTCTGTTCTGCCATCTAAGATGTGTCCGAAATTTGGTTGGTTCACCTTTCTCCCCCCCCCCCCCCCTCCCCCTCTTTTTGTTTGTTCCTTTGCGTCTAATCAACATCTTGTATGATCTTTAGAAAAGGTCTTCATAGGGAAAACAAGATTATTCAATAATCAGATTTTTTTTAAAACTACAATTGGCGCTAAAAAAAATTATACCTATTTTAGGACTGTTATCAATAAAAGAAAACACAAATAAATAGACACATCCTATACTAAACACCTTCGGTCATAACAAAAAACTTGAAAACTCCATGATCACTATATAACAAAACAATGTGTGCATAAGATGTATAAGTTTTGGTAAATAATTTTTTAGTCAGACTATATAGTGCGCTTAGAGACACCAGTATTAAGCGCCTAATAAATATTATGTATTATTATTATTATTATTATAGTACATTATGTAGTTATTTGAATTCGGCGTTAGAATTTTCCTATAATCCTGAAATATAATATCATTGCCCTCTCGGCCATAATTATGATCCTTTTGATCACTTTTATTAATAATAACAACTGCACATACAAGGTTTATTGTTTGCCCACACCCTCAAAATGACAGTGAAATAATGCTGAACGTGGGCTTATCTACAAGCTATAGTGAAGGTAGACCTTCTTTCAGACAATACAATACGAAGCTTTTTGTCCCCCAGTATTAAATGCCATTCATATTGATCACAGTGATAAAACTCTGAATGTCAACCGTTTTGGGGGACGAACTAAATGTAGCTGTGAACGGTCGTTCATGTTCTGCTCGCCATTTGCTTAAACAGATGTTGTACGGTTATCTCGAAAATCAAAATCATGGGGGCATAACTTCACTAATTTTCATTTAAATGAAATTTAAATCATCGAGGTTGATGGAAAATTATAAAGAGTCTTGCTCTCCATGTCTTAGCATCATTCATCTTTCGGACTTCAACGGACTCGAAACTAGATCTAAATTGGCAACCCGCATATAAACTACTGTCACTGGTTTGTGTTGTTCAACTCTCGGCAGACTAATTAATTCACCTCAATTGTTTTACTTTACTTCTGGATCCTTAACAAGAGAGGTCGGACAATCATTATGGGTATTTCGGTAAGTTGAGTCTCTAGCTCGTGTATCGATCATTTTTCCCCTAGGGAGACTTTACATTATCATCAGTTTTTTTAATTTTCAGAATTGTTCAGGATTTTAAAATCTTTTCTTCCATCCCGAAATAGGTTGTGGAGTAATTTCACGATACTTTGCAGAATTGTAATACTCATGATTTTCGATCAATTGAAGTTGATCCTAGTGTTTCTTTCAGTCTCCACCGACTTTACCCAATCATTTCCGGATCAAAGATTAGCATTAATTAGCAGTGGCTCACGAATCTTCGCGACCCGAAGCAAATGTCAGGTCTTCGGTCTTTTAAATACTTTCTGTGACGTTAAATTCTGCTGAAGTGACCCCAACAGTAGGCTTAAAGAAAGGACGACGACATCCAAGTTGAGATACGTGCATAAAATGCAGTTCATCTGTAATATCAATAAAACAAACAAGCAATCATAAGCATGTGTACAAATTCACATGAATAAACAAACATCTATTGTATCGCACAACTAGCTTGCCATAAATGACCTTAATATGCATAATTGAGTAAAGAAAACCTTCAAGAATAAACTATGTGAGTAAAGCTCACTTGTGCAAACACAAACTGTATAACTGCCTCATTTATCTTATTCTAATGAACTGTCTCAAATTCTACCTTTGTTTACAAATATATCCCTTACAAATCATACCTCTCTATCTTGTAGGTTAACGTCATACACAAATAAACCCTCGGCCTCGACCAGCCTTATTTCCTGCCTCTATCTTACACTCTTTACTTGGTTCCTGAACTAAATTCCTATTTGCTTCTACACCCTTGACATTCTTTATAACCAAGGAAAACAATTCATACTCTTTGTTTCATGTCAATTATCATCACTCATTACACACAAATCCAGATTATCCTCAACACAAACTGATATATGCACAAATTGTGCATTCACACACGTTATCCTACGTTTGTCTATATGTGGTGCTACATGCACAGACAACATTTTAACGTACTTTTCATCTTAAAATTACAGAAAACTAGATTTATATCTTGTGCCATTTTTGGCCTCATAAAAACAATTAAAGATTGATTTATACAAATAACAGCTTTATAGTACTTACAACATTGGGCTTGTCTCGATTGTCGGGGATTACTGATGGAATCACTGTCCACAAAACATTTCAAAATTCGTGACTTTTAGGCTGGCGAACTACAAACGCCCTCTTACGACCAAATGAAATTATGGTTAATCTGAACCGACGTCATGACAGAAAACTTTCTAAATCTTACATCCCGGCCCCTTAAATGCGTAGCCACAGCAAAGCATTTATCCAAATAACTTCAACTTCCATTTAAAACTGTCTAACTTTTCTGTTAATAAAACACAACTAAATTCAGAACTTACACTTAACTCTGCATAGCACATTCCATAAATTGCATTTACACACGTACATGTACATGTAGTACATTACAATAAATGCCTTTAGGGTGCATTTATAACCTATACACAACAAACACTTGTCGTCTAAAAATGTATACCGACAGGTCAATTAAAGTAACATTGGCAAAACGATAAGTTGCCTAGAGTACACATTAACTAAATCTCAACACAATTGTTGACACTCTGTAGCAAATAACAATAACAAGGATTGTTAAAGTCCTTGACTTTCCTTACACACCTTGAGTTATCTAGTGAATTACCAAAGGAAAATATGAAATATATCAGCTCAAACATAATGATTCTACCTCTATGCACTAGAGCTGCTAACTACTCAGAACTGTGTATTTCAGTACTCGATTCTTGAAACTAAACCCCCTTTTTGTGAGTTTTCAAGCAAATTTCAGTAACCCACCACGAAATACAACAGGGTTACACGCAAAATTGATTTTCAAATTCAGAAAATGGTGCTTCTTTGATTAAACTTTCTCATCATTCTCAATCTTGAGTAAATTGTCAATTTACTTCCGATATACAGAACTTTAGTTCAACTATCCCTTTCATATCAAATATCCTCTTTTGGGTCTATGCATCAAATATCAACACAATTCTGTTCTTTAAAGTTTCAACTTGAACTAGACACTACATATTTGTATGCTCATGCACATTGACCAAATAACATGTTATCATGACAAATGATTCTCATTTGTAGTGATCACATATTTAACTCCTGCTTTTAAGAAAAAACATGTAAGAAATTACATATGAATATCGTTCAAACAAAAATATCTTTCAGCAGTAGTCTCAGTTCAATACTGAAATGAATACATATATTCTGAAGTCCATCATAGTCTTTCTTCAAGTATTGAATGATAAACATATTATGACAGTCTATTACAAGGCTGAAATGTTTATTACTCTTCAAGAGTAGAGTCCACTGTCCTCAAATATAACGTGCCCGATTTACCTCAAGGGTACAATGCTACCGCAAATAGTCTTGTATAAAGTCTGAGGACTGTTTTTCTCAATTTCTTGCGCTTAAACAAGTTTGTTGCTGTAAACGAGTTCTGTCTTGCGTCGACGTCAGTCTAACTTGAATATGATGATCAGGATCTTTCGCTTGTCACGGATCAGGATAATCGCGACATAAAAAATTCACAAGAGGCGGCGCTAGGCTCTCACCTCGCACGTTTAATTCATTGTGCATCAAATATAATTATCTCACATAAGAAACTAATGCTCCAATTTAGTCGTTCTTCGCTGTGGATCCATTTAAATTGAGATCGCTCTCCACGGTTCACCAATTTACGCTCTTTGCTTCTTCCAAAACTGAAACATGATGATCAGGATCTTACGCTCGTCACGGATCAGGAAAATTGCGACACAAAAATTCACAAGAGGCGGCGCTAGGCTCTCACCTCGCACGTTTAATTCACCGTGCATCAATATAATTATCTCACATGAGAAATGAATGCTCCAATTAGTCGCTGTGGTTCACCAATACGCTATCTGCTTCTTCCAAAAGACATAGTTTCTGCACAGGCCTGACTAGGATACCGGTGCTATGTTTCAGCTTCACCGATCGGACGAGCTTGTCCTTCCCAGGATAGGTTTCGATTACTCTTCCCGTCAACCACTTGTTCCTCGGCAGATTGTCGATAATCAGCACGATGTCACCTTCCTCCAGATTTCTCGTCTCTTTCAGCCACTTCTGCCGCTGTTGTAAGGAAGGTAGGTATTCCTTCACCCACCTGCGCCAAAATAAGTCTGCCAGGTATTGAATCTGCCGCCAGCGTCGACGTCCATACAGATCATGTTTCTGGAACACATCAGGTGGTAGAGCATTTTTTGACCTCAGGAGCAGCAGATGATTTGGTGTGAGAGGCTCTGCATCCCTTGCGTCATCAGATGTTATGGTGAGTGGACGCCCATTGATAATTGCCTCTACTAGACACATAAGAGTCGTTAAGCCCTCATCATTCAGAACCTGCTGCTTCATGACTGCATTCAAGACCTTTCTCGTAGTTCTGATTTGTCTTTCCCATGATCCACCCATATGGGATGCTCTCGGTGGATTGAATTTCCAATCAATTCCTTGTTGAAGGAGATTATTGTGGATCTTCTCCTGGTTCCATCGTTTCAATCCCTCCCTCAGTTCACGTTCAGCACCTATGAAATTTGTACCATTGTCGGATCTGATAATCTCTGGTTGTCCTCTGCGTGAAATAAATCTCTGAAGGGCATTCAGAAATGAATCCGTCTCCAATGAATGCAGTACCTCTATGTGTATTGCTCTTATAACCAGACAAGTGAATATACATCCATATCTCTTCACAGAGCTCCTTCCTTGTCTCACCATGTATGGGCCAAAGCAGTCGACTCCCACGTTACTGAATGGAGGTTTTTCTGGTACCACTCTATCTGCCGGCAAATCTGCCATCTTCTGTTCCACTGGTTTTGCACGTTGACGCTTACATGTGAAACACTTGTGTAGTACATGACGAACTGCTAACCTCCCTCTGATTATCCAAAATCGTTGTCTGAGTAGGGATAGCACATACTCCTTCCCTGAGTGACCACACATAATGTGGTAATGTCTCACCAAAAGCTGTACTACATGATGCTTGGAAGGCAAAATCACTGGGTGTTTTGTCTGCTCTTCTAGTGGTGCATTATGTAGTCTTCCTCCAACACATATCAATCCTTCGTCTGTGAGTTTCACGCTCAATTTAGATAGTGGGCTGGATTTTGATATTCGAGTCGGTGACCGTTGTGTAGTCTTATTTTGCTGTAAGACTCTGTACTCCTCAGCATAGGTCTGTTGCTGAACGTATCTGACAATTGCTTCTTCAGCTACAGTCATCTCGTCAACTGTTACTGGCTGCTTCATATCCAGTAAATTCATATCTTTGCGTGCCTTTCTTCTCAAGCACTCCTTGACCTTCAGGATCCATGCAATACCTTTCTTCAGCCGGAACCAGGACGAGTAACTTTCAAGGAGTCTATCTGTCGCCTTGACTTCAGATTCGGCTGCAGCAAACACTCCAGTCTTGTCTTGCTTTACCTCTGGGTCATGTTCTAAGCTAGACTCATTCACTGTCAAGCTTTTAGGCCAATCGCATTCTTCTGACCACAAAAATTTTGGCCCTTCCTTCCATCGTCCAGTCAATTCCTCAGCTGTCAGTCCACGCGAGGCATCATCGGCTGGATTGACATCAGTGTTAACATGTCGCCACTGCCTTGGTTCAGATCCCTCATGAATGGTTGTAATTCTGTTTGCTACAAACGTATGGAAACGTTTATCCTCATTCTTCACATAATGAAGTACTATTGAACTGTCAGTCCAAAACACTGACTCTTGGAGGGGCAGATCCAGTTCCCGTTGTATCATACTGTCTATAGTGACAGAGAGTGTAGCCGCCATCAGTTCAAGCCGTGGGATTGTCATCCTCTTCAGGGGTGCAAGACGTGACCTTGCAAATAGTATGCTGCAGTGCACCTGACCCTCAACATCCTTCATCCGCAGGTAGGAAACGACTCCATAGGCTTTCTCTGAAGCATCTGCAAAGTGATGTAGCTTATACTCTGCTACTTGGCCAAAGTCATGTGGTCTGATGCATCTGTTGACCTGGAATTCAGTCATCTTGGGTAGTTCCTGTAACCATTCATTCCATCTCTCTATTTCCTTGCTTGGAATCTCCTCATCCCATGCAAGTTTAAGTCTGGTTAGTTCCTGCAAGATCATCTTAGCCTTTAGGATGAAAGGACTGGCGTAACCGAGAGGGTCGTAGATGGAAGATACAACACTCAAGATACCTCTCCTGGTTTGGGGTTTGTCCTTGGGTCTAAACTTGTACAGCAAACAATCAGTTTCTACATCCCAGCTGATTCCAAGTGCTCTCTCGACTGGAAGAGCATCATGATTAAGATCCAGACCCCTCACATCTTTAGCTCTCTCTTCTTCTGGTATGGATTGCAGGACAAATGGGTTGTTACTGACCCATTTGGTTAATCTGAAGCCTCCTTCACTGAGCAAGACCATCAAGTCCGCAGCAAGTTTCACTGCTGTTTCTTCTGTCTCAACTGACACCAGGCAGTCGTCCACATAGAAGTTCTCGAGAATGGCCTTAGATGCTTCCACTTTACCATTACCATCACCGTTTCTTGCTGTCTGACGAAGTGCATGGCTGCACACACTTGGGCTCCACGTACCTCCGAAGAGGTGGACGCACATCCGGTAGACCAGCGGTTCCTTGTTGAAGTCTCCGTCCTTCCACCACAAGAATCTCAACACGTCTCGATCTTCTGGAGGTACCCTCACTTGGTGGAACATTGCCTCTATATCTGACATGAGTGCTACTGGTTGCTGGCGGAATCTAAGCAAAACTCCCATCAAATTGTTGATAAGGTCCGGCCCCTGTAACACTGCATCATTCAGAGATACCCCTTGGTGCTTGGCCGCACAATCGAACACGATTCGCATCTTGTCTGGTTTTTGGGGATTCAAGACTGGATGGTGGGGCAAATACCAAACAGGGGTGTCCTTGGGTTGCCTAGTCTCCTCACCAACTTCCTCTGCATAGCCTTTCCTGAGGAGATCCTCTATGCCCTGTTTGTATTTCACATACATTGCTTGATCTCTTTGCAATCTCCTTGCCAATGATTTCAAACGCTGTTCTGCACTCCACTTGTTGTCAGGCAAGTTAGGTGGTCTCCTTCTGAAGGGCACCGGTAGTTGGAAATGTGCACCTTCCCGCTGGATGTCCCTCTCCCATATTTCCATTACCTTCTTGTCATTGACCGACATTGCCTTGTCTTTCTTAAGCACATCTGTAGCTTCGATCTTCCAGAATTGGCTGACTTGTTCCTCCAGTCTATCATTACTGTCAATGAAGCTAGATGTAGCTTTGGGTACACCATCTGAACTGGAACCTACAGGTCCACTCACTGACCAACCCAATTTGGTCTTAACAGCATAAGGGCCATGCTGTCCTCGTCTCACCTCGATAGGTATCAAGGCTTCAGGTGAATCCTGCCCTATCAACAGTCCAACTTCATGTCGTTCAATGATCGGGAGGTTAATTCCTTCTAAGTGATGATATCCTGAAATGTCATCCACATTGGCAATGTGTGTGTCTCTGATATTAATGGCGTCTCTTGTATACACACAGGGTAGCCTCACACAGTCTGTATCTGGTCCTGTGTCTGCAATCAGACTAATCACTGAGGTCTCTATGGGGCTATTACTCTTCTCCAGTGTTGTCAGGCTTAAACTTTGCTTCCTTCCAGTAGCATTGAGTTCTCTGGCCAAAGTGGCTGTACAAAATGTACTGGTTGAACCAGAATCCAACAGTGCATATGTATTCACAAATACATTCTCTCCTTGAGCTCTAACCCTCACTGGAACAATAGGAAGCACACACCTTCCGGCCCCTGTGACACACTTCTTAACGAACCCATTCTGGACTTGATGGACTTCGTTGTTCTGGGTTTCAACTGGAGCCTGTGTCGTTGTCATCCTTCCTGCAGATGAAGATGCATCCTGTGCAAAATGGAGAAATTTGGTGTGTTTTCTCTGGCATCCTTGTACTGAGCACCTTCTATTCAATCTGCAGAACCTACTGGTGTGGCCAGATTGCAGGCAGTTGAAACATAGTCTGTTGTCTTGAGCAAACTGAAATCTCATCTCGGGTGCCATGGATTTAAAACTGTCGCACCCAAACAAGGAATGTTCTTGCTTACACTTCAGGCACTTCAGGTTGACTGCTACTTCTGTTACCTCTGTAGCGTACATGTAGTTACTTCTTGTACTCTTCTTGTTGAAAGCTGGGTTAGAAGTTTCAACTCTTTTTGTTGTTGCTGTCAGATCTCCGAAGACAGGATCATTGGCTTCCTCAGCAGCGTTGGAGACAAACCTCGCCATGTCCGAGATATCGGGAGAACGCTCCTGCTGTCTGATGTCTCTCACCAATTTTAACCATCTACCTTTAAGGTAATATGGAAGTCTTTCAGCCACCTTCAGCAACTCTCTCTGGCTACTAATTTCCTGCAGTATATCCAGTGCTCGAAGAGTTTCCATGCCGATCCTCAACTCATCTGCAAACTTCTGCAGCCCCTTCCGGTCATTCGCATGGCAGATTGGACCATTGGTTATACGTTTGATCCAGGCTTCTCCTATCTTGTATTTGCTGCCAAAGCGTTCCACCAACAGCTCTCTGGCTCGTTGGTACCCATACAGTGGTTCCATGACCATACAGCACTGTATGATGCCCTTAACTTCTCCTTCACAGCAATGATACAACTTCATAAGTTTTGTCCCACTATCGAGTGAAGATCGACCAATTAAGTTGTCGAACGACATCATAAATTCATGGAAGTGCAAAGGACTCCCATCAAACTTCATCATCTCTACATTAGCCAGACTGATAGCTTCCAACCATCGTTGTTGCTGAACTTGGGTCTGCAGATAAAATTCTCGATCGTCTCGTGGTTGATAAGCTTGACCTGAAATGGGAGATGAAGCCATTTGCTGAGCTGGAAAAGGAATAGTCTCTTGTAGGAGCGCAGGTTCCTTGACATCATGATTGCTGACATGATGACGATGTTCCGTAGCATGCTCTGCACTTTCATGCACCTGCTTGACATTCTGCTGACTGGAACTCCTATTCCCTATACTCGACACCTTACTGCCACTCCTGTGTTGCTCATACACGTCTTCTTCTGCCTCTGCTGCGCTGAGCTTGGCACGTAAGAGTAACTTAGCCTTCCTTTGCTTAAGGCGTATTTCTTCGAGTTCTATCTCTTGTTCTTCCTGAAGAACTGCTAATTCTGCTGCTATTGCAGCCCTCTTGGCCCTGGTCCTAAGTCCAGATGACGTGGTGGAACTCTTCCCAACTTGACTTGCAGAGTCCTCTGGATTGACATCATCAACACCTTCTTGACTCATGGTGACGAATGCTAAAGCTGTTATGAACTTTGTGTGACGTTAAATTCTGCTGAAGTGACCCCAACAGTAGGCTTAAAGAAAGGACGACGACATCCAAGTTGAGATACGTGCATAAAATGCAGTTCATCTGTAATATCAATAAAACAAACAAGCAATCATAAGCATGTGTACAAATTCACATGAATAAACAAACATCTATTGTATCGCACAACTAGCTTGCCATAAATGACCTTAATATGCATAATTGAGTAAAGAAAACCTTCAAGAATAAACTATGTGAGTAAAGCTCACTTGTGCAAACACAAACTGTATAACTGCCTCATTTATCTTATTCTAATGAACTGTCTCAAATTCTACCTTTGTTTACAAATATATCCCTTACAAATCATACCTCTCTATCTTGTAGGTTAACGTCATACACAAATAAACCCTCGGCCTCGACCAGCCTTATTTCCTGCCTCTATCTTACACTCTTTACTTGGTTCCTGAACTAAATTCCTATTTGCTTCTACACCCTTGACATTCTTTATAACCAAGGAAAACAATTCATACTCTTTGTTTCATGTCAATTATCATCACTCATTACACACAAATCCAGATTATCCTCAACACAAACTGATATATGCACAAATTGTGCATTCACACACGTTATCCTACGTTTGTCTATATGTGGTGCTACATGCACAGACAACATTTTAACGTACTTTTCATCTTAAAATTACAGAAAACTAGATTTATATCTTGTGCCATTTTTGGCCTCATAAAAACAATTAAAGATTGATTTATACAAATAACAGCTTTATAGTACTTACAACATTGGGCTTGTCTCGATTGTCGGGGATTACTGATGGAATCACTGTCCACAAAACATTTCAAAATTCGTGACTTTTAGGCTGGCGAACTACAAACGCCCTCTTACGACCAAATGAAATTATGGTTAATCTGAACCGACGTCATGACAGAAAACTTTCTAAATCTTACACTTTCATAAGAATGAAGATTAATGTTCCTGTCGTTTAACACAAAAATAACTTTAAGCCAAGGATAGTCAGTTAATAATGTGAATTGAATCACAGTCATGTGTTAAATCAGTTTAGTCTGACACATCTGCACGATCGCAAAGAGTTTTAAAGAAAGCAACTTGAGGGCAAGTTTAGTACCCGCTTGTTTTGCCTATAAAAATCATGTTTGGATTTCATTATGATGATATTGCCACGTTCGCATATTTTGATAAGTGATGCACAATGCCACTAAAAAGTTTGATTTGTATTAATTCTTTGCAATCGCATGGTCACACTCCCATTTTAACATATAACGATGATAGACTATGACATGTGGTCGAAAATATGATTTCAATGCATTTCCATAAAATATCAATCGTAATAATTGTAATATATGTAAAGTGTATTTGTATAATTACCAAGAAAAAATGAATATGTACATTATTTTTGTCTTCATAATTTATGTAATAATATATGTAATACCTTATGTAATAATATCTGTAATACCTTATAATCTGTAATACCTTATAATCTGTAATACCTTATCTTTCTGTTGAATATGAAATAAATACGAATTTAATTGAATTAAATTGAATTTATCGATTGATTATTAAACATGATGATGATGTTTATGTTTTCTTTTTTTCCTCCTCTTCATCTTCAGATCAAGCTTGCTTCTGTTTTCTGCCTGGTGTTCCTTGCTTCCACCATGATTGAGGACTCTCATGCCATGGGTAAGTGTTTTAAATGATTCAAACGATACGAAGGGCCACGGGCATATCCCGTCAAGGAGGAGGGGGGGGGGGGGCTCCCTTTTAAAATATTTGACAAGCAAAAAAAAAAATGTCTTTAAAAATTGTGTCATTACACAATTTTATTTGGTAGGTATAAAGTGAAATTTAGTAAAGTATAATAAAGAACAAAATTGACATCACTTGAAGCGTTTTTGTTTAAATACCTTAATCAACTCGTCAGGCTTGATGGGATATTGTAATTGAGACGCGCACATCGCGAAGTTTTTGGATGCTGTGCAGTAATCCATTGTCCACATTTTATGAATTTGGAGACAAAAAAATGTGCTAGAATCGGGGCTTACAAGTCTTAAAAGCAATTTCGCTGAAAAAAAACTACAGGGTTGAATCTACCACGGTCCTTTTAGTGTTAAGATAATATCCGATGTTTTAAAACCTTTCATTTGGATTCATGCTGATATTTATTAAATTTACTGTTTTTCGTCAATCGCAGTTTTCATATCGAAGATCGCTCTTCACCTGAGCGATGCGTGCCCCCTGTTTGCCGAGGAGGTCTTGGACGAAGGAGGCAAGTGCGACCCCGACGTCATCGAGGAAGTCATTGACGAAGTCGACGAGATCGAACTACCCGGCGCCAACCCCGACATGATCGAACGCTATTTGGAAGAAGCCGAGCAGGGCAAGATGTGCTTCTCTCCTGATGGTGCCAACGTGCTGAAGCTCCAGGACGGTTGTGCCACCATGGATGCCGTCTGCACCGGCAAAGAGAACGTCATGTACTGCTCACGTAAGTAGTAATTGTTTGTTGACAAATAATCTATGCAATCAGCATGGTCAGTTTAGAAATTACCTGTTTTCGAAAGCATTTACAAGAAACTTATTTCCTTTTTAAAATTTGAACTCCTTATAAGTGCTTTATAAATTATAATCTCTATCCTAAAATTTAGAGATTCTGAAGCCAAATATGCATTTTACATCATTAAAAATATCTTTTAAAATGCAATTTAGCCTGTCTATTGGGCTATCTTGAGGCCACATACTAGATAAGTATAAACTTAATATGAACTTAATCTCCCTTCTTGTTCTCGCCTTCTTCTTTCTCTGTTAGGCCCCCTCTAATAAAAATCGGGTCTTATCTGCATATAGGGTAGCAACATCAATACCAATACTGCTCTTAATGCGAGCCCTGTAATTGAATTACCCCAACAATTTACCAAGTACCCATTTACACGTGGGTGGAGAGTGGTAAATGTGGACCAAATTAAAGTATTGCCAAAGGACGTACATGTAGATGCCGGGCTGGGATTTGAACCCCAAACCCTTGGATTGAGAGTCAAATAATTGAACCACTATATACCATGACACCTCCAGAGAATAAAATCTTCTCCATTTTTAGGCCTGATCAAATTAACATGTCTTTCAAAGCTTTGATAATGATGTTAATCCCTCTACATTTATATATTTTCCTCCTTTTTTTATAGAAATGGCCAGCGTGACCACTGAGACTCCTAACACCACACTCAAGACAACTACTAGGCCTAAAAGAATTGACTGAAGATTCTTGGAGAAACCTGAGCCCGTGATCGAATAGATTTTTCTCAACATGCTGCAATTTTCTATTTCATATGATTTGATTTGATTTTATTTGATTTGATTTTATTTTATTTTATTTTATTCAATCTTATTTAAATTGATTTGAATTGATTTGATTTGGTTTAATTTCATTTGATTTGATTTGATTCGATTCAATTTGATTTGATTTGATTCGATTCAATTTGATTTGATTTGATTTGATTTGATTTGAATTGATTTGATTTGATTTGATTTGATTTGACTTGATTTGATTCGATTTGACTCAAATTTGATTTGGTTTGATTCGATGTGACTTTACTTTATGTCATATAATTTGATTTGTTATCAATTAGCTTTTGTTCGATTGTAATGCAAAACAAAATTGTAAATATTTTTAAATCTACTTAGACTTTCCAGACATATAATATATATGAGTATTACAATACTAATAATATGTCCATCGTTTGAGATTTAAGCAGTATAAAGTTTGAGGAACTAACAAAGAGAGAAAAGGTTAACACCCCTTCCATACCCTATCCATAGAAATGTAAATTGTTTTAAGAGTTACCGACTCAGAAGATCGTTGTTAATATTCATTCGATTTATGTATAAATTTGGTCCATGTACTATTTTTATTCCCTTTGATTTGTGTATATTAGTAAAAGGTTGATTTTTGTGTAAATTTTGGTCGAATAGTATAGAATTCAATAAAATGTGGCACACACACCAAGACAATTATTTGGTTAAAGATAAATATGTTTCGACGGTTGTTAATGTGTTGACAGTGATGAAAATTGAGAACAAAATGATTTGACGTGATGACAGAACTATGAGGAAAAGAGGTTAAGGATAGTGATGAAGATGAAATATCTAAGGGAAAGTAGCAATGGGCGAGAGAGAGAGAGAGAGAGAGAGAGAGAGGGGAGAGGGGGGGGGGAGAGAAGAATATAGAAGAGGGAGAGGAGGAAGGAGGATAAGGGAAGAATAATAATAATAATAACAATAACAATACTACTAATACTGACTATAATAACAATAATAATAATAACGACAATAACCACAGTAATAATAAAAATGAAAATAATAAAATTTTACTTGAAATGATAATAATAATTTTAAGAAGTAGAAGAAGAAGATATTAATGATAAATAAATAATCTGGGTTTATAGAGCTCTTTGTAATTCCGTCTCTGAGCACTTGACAGAAATCAATATTACACCGTTGTTGCATTCATGTACATTCATAATGTACACCATCTCCAATCCCTGAGGATCATTCCTACCATATGGTCACCGCGAGGGCATATGGTAATTAACATCACAAAGGGTTTATTCATCCTACCGGTTCTCGTTTATCTCCTGGGTATGGAGTGGCAACTGTAGACGATTTATTTAATAATAATGAATTAAAGGTAAAGACCAGTATTTGAAACGCCCCAATTTCAAAAAATGAAATGGAAGCTCTTAATACCAATCAATGATTGTATTATTCAAAACATATTCTTTCACATGACATGTGAAAGAATATGTTTTGAATAATACATGATGATACAAAAAATTGCCTGGAAACCGCCTACTAATTGATATATTTGGTAAATTAGTTTATATTTTGGCCTGTGAGAGATAAAAACACACGTGTCGCGCACGTGTGCGTAGTCCCATATACATCTTTCTGTGTACAGTGCTTGTAACTTTATGAAGACTGGGTCAAATTTCTTATCATTTTGATGATTCCAGAACCTTGCAGTACATCTATGCTAGATGATCTACCCTTTCTGAACGATTTCACAACGTTTCTTTCAAAATGCAATCGCACGATCATAACTGGTCTTTATCTTTAACTTTAAACATGAAAACAAAACCCCCAAAACAAGTGCACTGAACATTTCAATATCATGCGTTTATGTTAACATCAAGAACTTTAAAAGGAACGGCTTTATGAGACCTATAAACAATAACGGGAGATTTCAGTTGTTTTTTATACTCAGAACAAAAACTGATACGAGGAAGGGTTTGGGCTGCACCCCACCCCTCTCTGTGAAATTATCAATATTCGATCGACCGTCACTTCTTATTCGAGCTTTAAGGTTCTCTAAATGAAATTGATACGTCTTAATATGTAATTGTGCATGTATTTTGATGACGATATTACATTTGCCTCAATGAAGTATGAAAATCTATTGCGATGTTAGCCCCTCCCCTGGCAAAATTCTTATTGTATAATCCTATAACAGAAATTAGTAAAGAATAGATTCACTTACATTAATTCGTGAAGATATTTCTCTTATTTTTCATTTGTTTCACTTACATTTTTTGTAATTATTGTGTGGCAATCATATTCATAAAATCGAAGTCAAACGAATTTCTTTATGTTCAAATAATTACATGAATAATAATAAGGAAATTTAAAAAGAAACCGTGAAGATCATTGATAGAGAGTGTAGCTACATACAACATAATATGCTATTTTGGGAATGCAACTCAAAAAGATAAGAAGAAGTTAGACGGTACGAGGAGAGTAGCACAACGGATAATTGGCAGTAGCCTACACGCAGTATCCACACTGTATGAAGAAAGAGTAGTAGCTAAAGTCAAACGAATCATGAACGACCCCACCCACCCGCTTCACACTAATTGCAATTACAATAGGTCAGGCTTTCGTTTGTGTGTGCCCAGGTCTGCACGAGTGAGAACTCGGCAATCATTCATAGCAAACTCCATCCATAATACGGAATGTCTCAAAGACCCAGTGTTGTACTTTAATATCATATTTAATCTAATTAATAATTCGCAAATTGGATTGAGACGAAAATACATGTATGGGTATATTTTGGATACCAAACCTCCTCAGTATATTTATATCTATCTCACCTGTTAATTCGTTTGGTCACCTGACACCTCCTCTTGCTCTGCTTCTTTTACTATGTTAACCATTGTCCTGAATTAGTGTTTATAAAACAACATCCTCTGTTAATCTGTGCTTAATCATATGTTAAACCTTGTTTAATTACTGTTAATGTCAACATTTTTGTAAACTCACTAGTAAATGTTAACCTGTATATGTTACACCAGTGAAAACCAAATATCCAGAAATGGACAATAAATACTAAATTGAAATTGAAGTAGCATGCAAAAAAAATGAAAATAAAGGAGAAGAATTAAAAGGAACTCAGGAGGTATGCATGTAACGATTCATGTATTTCTTGATGGCTGATGCATTATTAGAAGAAGAACAACAATAACAAGAAGAACATGAAGAACGAGAAGAAGAATAAATACAAGAGATGAAGAGAGAGAAAGAAAGAGATACAGACAGAAACAGAGACAGAGGGAGGAGTGGGAGTGGATAGACTCAGGAGAGCGTTAGCGAGAGAAGGGATTAGGGCAAAAGAGAGAGAACGAGAGAGAAAGAGGAGGAAATTTAGTTAGAAAATGAGGCTATTTTACGGATAGGTGACATTATGTCCTTTACACGGGAGGACTGAAAGAGAGAGAGAGAGAGTGAGAGAAAGAGAGACGAGTCTAGCTACTACTTTGACTTTTTAGTATTATTTGTAGTAGTATAGTAGTAGTAGTAGTAGTAGTAGTAGTAGTAATGTTGTTGTCGTAGTAGTGTAAGAAGAAGAAGTAGTTTATGTTATTTAAGAAAGGCGGGGGGGGGGGATATCTCATGAAATTAGCAATTATTTTTGGATAAATTTATGAAAAAACGAATGAATGAACGAATGGAAGTAAATTTTAATGTTACACAGTTTACATAACAAGTTTGTTATATATTTGTAAAAATGCAAAAGAAAAAGAAAATCAAACAGAAATAAATAAATCAAATCAAATCAAATCAAATTAACGGTTTTCAGGAATAAGGATATCATAATGATATAATGAATTTCAATATTGTTATCATAAAGGTTGTCACCATCATTTCAATGGAATTCTAGATAATCCCTATATTACATGATTATTTCTTTATCATGATCTCAAGCTATAAAGTCTTATCATGTTATCATTAACAGTCTTTTGGTCGCCATTAAGGGTCAGCTACCTCGTTATCAACAAACTATTAGCCCTTTATTACACCTGACCAGTAAACAAATCGGTGACTTTGAGAACGACTCTCGGGTATGTGTATAATTATTATGATGATCACACGACCCCACGAAATGACACATATCATTAATGTCGACCTTATATTCATGTAACGAACATGGGAAAATAGACACATTTTATAACACATGTTCATAACACAGCCTCAGTTGGATCAATGTGGCCAGCTTAAGCTGTTCATGTTGTTAATCTCTCAGTGATGGTCATCGTCAACTAAATGACCGGCGTATCTCCCGGGATCATCCTTCTTGCATTCATAGGCTACACGCTCACGGCGTATTTCGTAAACTTGATTTATCGATTTCTTGATAAATAAATATAATTATATCCCATTTCCGAGGTTAATACGAATGTATAAAATGTTGGGCATGTATCATGCAGCTTCATTCGACTTCACTGACTGGTTGCCTCTGGACAGAAATAGAAACATCTCTACTCAACTCTAAGCGAGTTTGCAAGATATCGACTAAACGCTTCTCAAACTCTATTTGATATTTTTTTGGTCTAAACTCAAGAGGGCGACATCCTACAATGGGCATTTCGGTAAGTTCGGGTCAAAGACCTAGTAATGAATAAACTTTTCAAATGATAATTGAGCCGTCAGTAACGCACTAACACATAGGTTGTTATCTTAATCCATTTAGTGAAAAGGCATAGCTTACTGAGTACAATCACAAACAAATATTAATAAATATACATTTTAAAAAATGGGAAGATGGCAGTAACTTCAAAATATTAATTTCAACTATTGGGAGTTATTTTATTTAATTTATTGCAAGTCTGACTCCAAGAATATTGTGCATTTGTTTTATCAAAATAATACAAATAATATTGGCTGTGGTATCTGTTCAGATTGTACTTCTTTTATAATCTGATGTAATTTTTGAAATGGTTTTATGTTAGTAGTTTACCTTCTTTCCTTCCATATTTCCAGATGAATGTTGCTGCAATCCTCTGTCTGGTAGTCATAGCTGGTGCAGCTATAAGGACCACCGACGCTATGGGTAAGTCGAGTCTTTAGTATACAATATAAATATATATATTTATATAATTATCCAGAACCAATCAAAAACACCAATGGCTTGTTTGCTACTAGATTGTTGGTAGTATTAAAGTCACTCTTGTTTGAGTGGGTGGCTACACGTAAACTGGTAACGTACATGTAGCTACAGATGGATGGGGGCGCGAACGCCACGAATGGCAAAAAGAGAAAAATTACGAAGTAAAACGAGAAGAAAGAGCGAAGGAAGGAAAGAAAGAAAGAGAGAAATAGAGGGCTAAGTTAAAAGAAGGAGAATGCTTCTTTTTCTACACTCACACCCCTCTGCATTATCCTTTCACATTTCACTTATTTGGTAAGATCGATCGACGTACGACCCTCTCCCCACCCCCACCCATGACACCGATACTATATCCCTTACAAAAATGTACCATGGTAACCATGGTACTTTTGTCCAAATTACCATCCACCATGGTGACCATGGATATCATGGTACCAAAACAATGAAATACATTGTTTAATGACCCAATGTTTTTCATTGTTTTGGTACCATGATAACCATGGTTACCATGGTGGATGGTAATTTGGACAAAAGTACCATGGTTACCATGGTACATTTTTGTAAGTGTGGACCCGTCCCTCGCCACTGTAAGGAAGTGTTCGTAATTTGCTTATCCCCTAACCGGAAGTAATTCAATTACCACCTTAACTGCTATACTCCTAACCGGAAGTAATTCAATTACCACCTTAACTGCTATACTCCTAACTGGAAGAGATTCATTTATCACCTTAACTGTTATACCACACGTTCCACAGTTTTCACGTCGAAGATCTCGCTCCACCTCGACGAGGCGTGCGGCCTGTTCATGGAAGAGCTCATGGACGAAGGCGGCAAGTGCGACCCCGATGTCATCGAGGAAGTCATGGACGAGGCCGACGAGATCGAGGGACTCGGCGGCATCGACGGCGAGAAGATCGAGGATTACCTGGAAGAGGCCGAGGAGGGCAAGATGTGCTACTCACCCGACGGCGAGAACGTGACGAACTTGAAGGACGGATGCTCGGCCATGGAGGCAGTCTGTAACGAGCAAGCCAACGTGATGTACTGCAAGGGTGAGTCATTCAATTAAAACAAGATTGCGAAGACTTTCGAGAAATAAACTCAAAGGCAATTTCACTTCTCCATAATCAGTATATCACATGCTTAATAGGGATCAGTGGTATAAGAGTTGCGATCGATCCTAATCGATCGCAAGTCCTCAAATCAATCGCAAGTTTACAATCTCCTATCTCTAATGTACATAATTATTAATTGCGATTGATATCAATTGCGAATAAGTTGCGATTAATCGCAACTGTTTATAAGACAGGGCCCTTATTACGTAATATTATTGTCATTGTCAAAATACAACGCACAGGAGTATTGAAATTGCCATAGGTTGATTTTTGCAAAGCCCCGTGTATATTATACGCAAACAGATCCAGGGAAGATCCAGGATTTCGGAAGGGGGGGGGGGGGGCGGGGGTGGCACAATGGAGAAAGATAGAAGTATTGGGTTTAATAGGCTTTTGTGTGCATGCATTGTTCCAAACATAATATAAATAAATAATTAAATGAATAAACAAATAGATAAATAAATAAGTAATTGGCTAATTAAATAAATAAATGAGAAGAAATCAACTAAACACCTAAATACAAACAGATATTAAATGAATGAAAGAAAGAATAAATAAATATATTAATTTTCTCTCTTTTGCCTCCCCTTTTGCAGAAATGGCTACCGTCACCAATAGCCAGTAAACCATGGCACCAGAAGTGTTTCCCCTCAAAGAAATGGTTGTCCAGTTTTCATTACAGTAATGACCTCTAACCATTCATGAGTATTGCATCCAATGGCATAACGTCATCATTCCTTACATTTGCGTTTGAATTGTTTTTCTACTTATTAGGCAGGAGAGCGTTTTTCGAATGGTAAAGGGGATTCAAATGTACCGTCAACCATATTTATTGTTTCTTTTTGTCAAAGTTGACCGGGACCTAACCTCCCCAAACTTCTTCCCTACTTTTGATCAGTTTGATCATTTTTTTTTTTTAATCAGAGTTTTGTTCAGATTTGATGAACCACATTCAGAGATATCGACAGTTTTAGTTAAAATGTATGGACAACAAAATTATCGCCTTTCGATGTGCGTTCCACATTGCACATTTCGATAATAAAAAGTGAGGCTTTATCATTGTCAAGCGATGCATCCTTAATTTGTTTATTCTATTTGATTGAGCGCAGTTTTTATCTAAATCCAAGAGAATAACACTGTAAACGGTTTAAAAAACGAGTTGAACCAAGCGAAATCCTATTCAACATTTTCTTTATGTAAGATTCTAAGATTTTATAATTGTTTGTTAAATTTTCTTGTTTTTCTTTTATGTTTGGGGTACTATTATTTTGTTTGTTTGTTTTTTGTTTATGTTTTCTGCATGTACATTTTTTCTAATTTTGATTTGTGACTTTGTAAATCGCGTAATAAAAAATAGCAAATCATGTAATAAAATGTTCAATCATATGTAAAAACAGAAGTGTATACGAATTTACTTGACTGAACCTCGTAACATGTGGGTATGAATGAAACCAACTTGAACATGGGTCGAAATGAATTTGGAGGAAAACCTGAAAACGTGAACAATTTTTTTTAGATGGCCATTATTCACGGCTAACAAAATAACAAACAACCAAATTTGCGTTTATGTCGTGGCTTTATTAACATTTTGAGATGGACGCTTATTTTGCACATTTTGATTTTCTGTGTATCATAACAAAATAACACAGATATATTGAATCATACAAAATGCTTACAAATGCAATGCTAGGCCCCCCGCCTATGAAATCGAGTGATGCCTAGGCTAAACTTATATACATTAAGTCATTATATCAGCCCCCCGCCTATAAAATCGAGTGATGCCTAAAGTTATGCTAGGACCCCCGCCTATGAAATCGAGTGATGCCTAGGCTAAACTTATATACATTAAGTCATTATATCAGCCCCCCGCCTATAAAATCGAGTGATGCCTAAAGTTATGCTAGGACCCCCGCCTATGAAATCGAGTGATGCCTAGGCTAAACTTATATACATTAAGTCATTATATCAGCCCCCCGCCTATAAAATCGAGTGATGCCTAAAGTTATAGAATATAGATGTATATATATACCAGCCTCTCCGCCTGTAAGATCGGATGATGCTTACAAATGCTAGGCCCCCCGCCTATGAAATCGAGTGATGCCTAGGCTAAATTTATATACATTAAGTCATTATATCAGCCCCCCGCCTATAAAATCGAGTGATGCCTAAAGTTATAGAATATAGATGTATATATATACCAGCCTCTCCGCCTGTAAGATCGGATGATGCCTAAGATTAAAGCGTGACACCCTGAGTTTGAAAATGTGTAGGTACAACTAGGTCCCCCCGCATTCAAATCGAATGGGGGCCGGAAAACTAAGAATTGACATGCGAACAAATTCGACTGAATATACATTGGCAACCCCCTCGCATGTAAAAATTGAGTGGGGTCGAAAATTATCGGATGACAATTATTGATCAATAAACTTATCAGTACCATGTGATTAGTGATTTGGAGGCATAATTTGACAAATTACCGCCAAACGAGAATATATTTATATATGATCGGCCGCCAAATCACAACGTTGTCATCAAACGATTTTTGTGCACTAAGGGAATATCTATGCCTAACTATTTACACTTTGGTGGAATTAACATTTCAATTGGCCAAATTAACCAATGTACATGTACAAGCATGTACTTTTTCGCCCTTAAGCTAATTTATAACCCTATAACAGACTACAGAGTATCGTAATAAACTTATCTCTACAACACCGGCACATCATTATGCCTAATTCATTCCCCTCAAAGAAGTGACTAAACCGTTAATGCCCATTTCGAAATGAAGCATTCGCAAAACTGGTCATTTACCAATGTCCACCTAAACCTGCCCCATATAACCATTATTTACTCTCCACAACTTTGTTACTCCCAAAATAAGGCACTCTTATCCCAACAACAAAAACATGATCTTGCGGTGCCGGACTCAAACGAGTCATTATCTCTACAACACCGGCACATCATTATGCCTAATTCATTCCCCTCAAAGAAGTGACTAAACCGTTAATGCCCATTTCGAAATGAAGCATTCGCAAAACTGGTCATTTACCAATGTCCACCTAAACCTGCCCTCAAAGAAGTGACTAAACCGTTAATGCCCATTTCGAAATGAAGCATTTGCAAAACTGGTCATTTACCAATGTCCACCTAAACCTGCCCCATAATTATTTACTCTCCACAACTTTGTTACTCCCAAAATAAGGCACTCTTATCCCAACAACAAAAACATGATCTTGCGGTGCCGGACTCAAACTTTTTTGCGGGATTTACTTTGCTACCCGAACAGACTTAAACATTGAAATATAAAAACGCTGAAATATAAGAACACTGAACTATAAGAACATTGAAATATAAGAACAAACAACGTGTTTTGTAACATTATCATTGTTTAACTACTTGGATGAACCGAGATAGGACAGGCCCTCCTTCAGGTCAGTGATAAACCTGTCCAAACCCTCATTGGAGAGATGCAATCCGTCCGGCCTATATAAAGCCCTATCCTTATGCCTTATGTCGGGGTGTGAAATGGCCTTTCCCCCATTCCTGCCGGTGTGGTATGCGATTTGTTCCGGGTTCCGCGGAACAAATCGGCGCGCCGATTTGTTCCTCGGAACGAATCTACTGGATCGACTTGTTCGCAGATACGTTCGAAAGCCGCCGTTCTTATCCGACATTGGCCGAACGTTTCTGCTTATATAATCGCGTATATTTTTATTACTTGTGTCGAATAAACCGTGGTAAAAATAAATTTTAGCTTTATCTTGATACTTTTGTATTTATTGTTGGAATGAAAACCAATATTATTTTTTTTGAAATATTACTTAATAATAAGGTTTATAACCTCGTACGGAATTACCCGCGCGGTTTCGCGCGCGGTACTCGGCACGATATATTGCGACACAGCATGCTGATCTGGGCGCGAACTCGATAACGTCGACCAACGTGAATTTCGACAGCATCGACCTTCAGCATTCATTGTCATCGTAGTCGTACGTATGAGCGATAGTCATACAAAATGGCAGATGAGCAATTTGTTGATGATTGCAGGAACATCGAAAGGTTTCTTGCGAATAGGAGTTATCCGGAAGGGATGAGTGACAACAAGAAGAGGGGGCTCCGAAAGAAAGCAGCAAAGTTCAAGTTGAGTGTGACACATGATGGGCTCACAGAATTAGTCTACAGGTAAGTTATGCATTGTGTTTCTGAAAAATTCCTAGGTAATAATACCCTAGATCTATATCTTGATATCACATACGTACAACTGAGTACGAGTACGACTATGACTGAGTATGAGTATGACTACGAGGTCAACCTATCGATAGATCGACCTCGTAACCGAACTCAGTCAAGTGGGTATAGATCTAGTCATACTCATAGATCTAACGTTAGATCTAGACTAGAGCCTAGAGGAATCTAGTAGATCTAACGTTTAACTTGGACCTCTATAATAATATGCTGATGCCATGGCTTATTAATGGGTGTCTATTTTGCACTTGAAAATCATTTTCTTTGAAATCCTTAACTCTTAAGTTAAGTCTAACGTTCATTGTTTAAAACTAGAAGTAGAAGTCTCAAATAGATCTAGATTTAGGCATTCCGGACAATGTCAGACTATATTTGATCAGTTTCATGCCAACTCTCTTTTTGCTACCAAAACTATAACCCAGCTTTAACATTCCTAATCTTTAATTGTCCTACTGGGGACTGAATATTAATGAGTCAGAACTAAGAGTAAGAGCCCTGGGGTATTTGTTCCTAATTCATCGTGTCTTCTCCGCAGAACCAGAGATGGCAACGTGGTGTAGTACGCTTCCCGGATAGCTCGGTAGATGTTACAGGTTCGAATCCCTCCTGGGTCCAAGATTTTTTCTGACTTTATTATCCCTCTGGAGGGATACTTCCGTAACAAATGTGGTTTCCATTTGATAACTTTAGTAATGTTTGACGGAACTTCAATAAAATTTTATATGGAGGTACCTGGTATCAAAACACACCTCAATTTCGATTTCGGCCTATGTAGGTCAAAGGTCAAAGTTCATAGCTCATGAAAAATATGCGAAAATGTGGTTTCCGTTCGATAACTTTTGTAATGTTTGACGGATTTTAATGAAATTTGGGATGAAGGTACACGGTATCAAAATACAGCCTAAGATTAATTTCGGAGTATTCAAGTTAAAGGTCGAAGGTCATAGGTCATTCAATAAAGTAGTAAACATTCTGTTCATTCAGTCCCCAGATGTTAGTAATTTCATTCCATAAAGTAGTAAACATTCTGTTCATTCAGTCCCCAGATGTTAGTAATTTCATTCCATAAAGTAGTAAACATTCTGTTCATTCAGTCCCCAGATGTTAGTAATTTCCTTGCCTAGTAATAAGTCTAATGGAGGTATAAACTTGTTCTGACTATACATAGGCCATTTGTACCCTGCGAGGGGGATGCTACGCTTTGCGTTTCCTTGTTTTCGTTCATATGCAGATCGAGCATCCGATCTAACACAATGAGAGTTACAGTAAAAATTCTTTCTTAAGAAATCCTCTAGTGAAGCTTTAACATTCCAAGCATAAAGTTGTAAAAACTATTGACGTAGCTACATGTACCTTATGATATTGATTGAGAATTAGACCATATTAAGTTTATTATAAGAAATTAGAGAGAAGATTGATAAGGTGGCTGAAGACCAGACCCAGGCGGCCGACGACTGGCTCCATTTAAGCTTTATTGTTTTACATACCTCATTTTAAGAATCTTTACTAATACAAGTGTCTTCTGATTGGTTAAAAGTGTAGTCATGTCCTTAACCATGCCTGTTAAGAAATTCATCGTTCAATTTTTCCCAGTCGCCCCGGTTTATATCTATTTTGTACCCGCCTGTAACGCATTTTGCTGCGATCCCCTTTGGTTTACCTGTGTTATTAATTTCCTCTGCGCGATGTGTAGCGAAGATACCATAGACGTAAAGGAATTTTCCCTAGTCGCTACATTTAGGCGATTGACTAGTGTCGACTACGATTTGTATTCTAGTCTCGCTTCGGTTTTAGGGAACTTTATTTCCAAAGAGGCAAAAATGGGCATTATCGTGATCCAAGTCCCCAGGGACTCGGATCTACAGACACTTTTTAATCTGAAAAACATGTCCTAACTGCTTCCAAATTTGTTTCCACCAAAGCGCGCGTTTAATGGTACCTTTGAAGATGAAATATTACTTTCATTATAATTTTTTGTAATGATTATTATTGCTTTATTTAGTCAAGCCAATTTATCTAGTAGGCCTATTAGAAGTCCTTCACTGAATAAAGCAAACTATAATTCACATTTATTTAGTCAAGCACTGATTAGGCTGTATGATATTGAAGACGAAATATTACTTTCATTATAATTTTTAAAAATTATATTATTGCTTTATTTAGTCAAGCCAATTTATCTAGTAAACCTATTAAAAGTCCTTCACTAAATAAAGCAAACTATAATTCACATTTATTTAGTCAAGCATTAATTAGGCTGAGTGAATAAATATTATATTGATTGATTTCATCATGCCTTTAACGGTTATTGAAGAAGAAATATTATTTTCATTATAATTTTTAAAATTATATTATTGCTTTATTTAGTCAAGCCAATTTATCTAGTAGGCTATTAGAAGTCCTTCACTTAATAAAGCAAACTATAATTCACATTTATTTAGTCAAGCATTAATTAGGCTATTAACGTTGATTGAAAACGAAATATAACTTTCATTATAATTTTATTAAATTATATTATTGCCTTATTTAGTCGAGCCAATTTATCTAGTAGGCCTATTAAGATTGAAGTAAAACACTATTAAACTGTCTATATATTCCTCGTGATCCGAGTCCCCCCCTCTGAAATTAATACGAGACGGCAATTAACCCGTTGATATTATCTACCCCTCATTTCCCTCCTCTTCAAGACCACACTGCCACTTTCAGACAGTTACCTAGAGATGTTAAATTAATATTTGCTGTTAAAGTTTATCAATAAATCAAAAGAATCTGACTAAAAAACACTATAAAACTGTCTATATATTCCTCGTGGTGTAAGTCCCCCTTACGTGTTAAAATCATCAAATTTCCCATAGAAGGAGACTTACACCACGACTAATGTACTCCTCGTGATCCGAGTCCCCCCTCCGAAATCATACGATACGGCAATTAACCCGTTGATATTATCTACCCCTCATTTCCCTCCTCTTCAAGACCACACTGCCACTTTCAGACAGTTACCTAGAGATGTTAAATTAATATTTGCTGTTAAAGTTTATCAATAAATCAAAAGAATCTGACTAAAAAACACTATAAAACTGTCTATATATTCCTCGTGGTGTAAGTCCCCCTTACGTGTTAAAATCATCAAATTTCCCATAGAAGGAGACTTACACCACGACTAATGTACTCCTCGTGATCCGAGTCCCCCCTCCGAAATCATACGATACGGCAATTAACCCGTTGATATTATCTACCCCTCATTTCCCTCCTCTTCAAGACCACACTGCCACTTTCAGACAGTTACCTAGAGATGTTAAATTAATATTTGCTGTTAAAGTTTATCAATAAATCAAAAGAATCTGACTAAAAAACACTATAAAACTGTCTATATATTCCTCGTGGTGTAAGTCCCTCTTACGTGTTAAGATCATCAAATTTCCCATAGACGGGGACTTACACCACGACTAATGTACTCCTCGTGATCCGAGTCCCCTTCAGTATGGGAAATTTGATGATCTTAACACGTAAGGGGGACTTACACCACGAGGAATATATAGACAGTTTCATAGTGTTTTGAGTCATATTATTTGATCATATTGAAGTTACCTAAAGATGTCAAAAGAATATTCGCTGTTAAAGTTTATCAATAAATCAAAAGAATCTGACTAAAAAACACTATAAAACTGTCTATATATTCCTCGTGGTGTAAGTCCCTCTTACGTGTTAAGATCATCAAATTTCCCATAGACGGGGACTTACACCACGACTAATGTACTCCTCGTGATCCGAGTCCCCTTCTATGGGAAATTTGATGATCTTAACACGTAAGGGGGGACTTACACCACGAGGAATATATAGACAGTTTTATAGTGTTTTGAGTCATATTATTTGTCATATTGAATGATAGAAAAGAGACTAAGAATACAGAATTTTATGTCGTTTGAAATAGTGTCCTAGCCAGTATTTTTCGCATCAATTCAAATATGTGTGGTGGAAAGAAATCCCCCATGTAGGAATGTTCGCATCGTGGACAATAGATTTCTTTTGACAACCTCCCAACCGTGAATCCTTTAGAAAGATTGCTGGAAAATAAGGTACGTCTCAAGTTTGTCCCCAGTGACTCGGATGACGATATAGCCCAAAAATGGATAAACCAACCAATGCCAGGATCACTTAATGGGTACCTTTAAGTCCCATATTGACATCATAAAAAGAAAGGGAAATCAAAACTAACAGTTACTCAGGCACGGCGGGCTACCGGCTTCTTGCATCACGTCCAATTGCTTTTGTGCTGTCATGTCCAACGTACTCGACTGTCAATGTAGAGTGTCGGATGTCCCGTTGAGTTGTACGATCTAAACTACGATCTTGTTAAGTTAGATCTTCTTGTTTTTTCAGTATATAAACGATATATTGACTGCTTTTAATATTCAAGACATGGTCGTTTCTATGGGCTCTGGGGGACCTCACAACCTGCCATGACCCTGCGGCTACGTTTTGGGGTCATAGCACTTGTGAGGTCCCCTCGAGCATAGAAACAACTAGATCTATCATTGTATGCCTCTCAAGGCAGTCAATATATCTATATTATTGACTAATTATTTTTCTAATTCAAATCACATGTTACATTTTATTAACTTGTCATTTACTGTAGTCAACGTCTTTCATACTCACCTATTAAATCACTTACTGACGACTTTTATCTAATGTGAGCAACAACAGATGCCATGTCTGGCAGTATTATAAATGGTACTTATTTTGTGGAAGTTCTCATGTTCATTATTTACTCTTGCTTGGACTCCATAAAGATTTGTTTTCTTCCATTCTGACCTTAATTTGCAATAATTATGTCCAAGAATTTTTAAACCTAAATTTTGCATTGCAAGTTGCATCATCTGATTGTATCTTTTTTATGTTTTGGTCATTTGTAGTGTGCCAAGCAACAAGCCAAACAAGCCAAACAACAAGCCAAACAAGCCAAACAAAAAGACAAACAACCTGCTGCAAAGTCAGAATGTTCACATGCACCAACTGGCTTGGTATGTTTCTTTTTGTTTCTTCAGTTGAAAAAATAATAAATGTGTATTACTGTACATTTAGAGGTTATCAGATGTAAAGTTGTGAGCCTATATATTATCTTACTTACTTTTTGTTACTTTGAAAGAAAAAAATCTTTACAATTCATACCGTCTAATAATTCTAGCCACCCACAAAAAGTAAACATCTTCATGATCAGTACTGTACGAGCTGAAATTTTTCGGTACAGATATTTTCGCGAATGGGTACTTGTCGGACATTTTTGCGTGATGTTAATTTCCAGTTGCGAGGGTCTAATCGTTACTTCAACTTTCGCCCTTTTTTATTCGCGTGTTGTTATTTTCGCGGTTCAAAGGCGATTCGCGAAATTCGCGAAAATAAAAGCACCGCGAACATAACCATTTATACAGTATCTTCAATTAAATTCTTCTTTATTTGAAGTTCAGTGCATAGACCCTTAAACTTCAACGGGGGGGGGGGGGGGGGGCCTTACAAAATGTTTGTCTCGCTTCATGACTTTATATGCCTCCGCCACTAAAGGTGGTGCCGGCCGGAGGCATCATGTTTGCGGGTTGTCCGTCCATCCCGCTTTCCCGTTATCGCGATATCTCAAGAACAACTAGAGATATGAAAATCAAACTGTATGATAGTATGTATCACCATAGGAAGACAATCTGATTAGATTTTGGTGTCCGTAGGTCAAAGGTCAAGGGTCCCAGAGGTCAACTTATGAAACTTTATGAAAATCAAACTGTATGATAGTATGTATCACCATAGGAAGACAATCTGATTAGATTTTGGTGTCCGTAGGTCAAAGGTCAATGGTCCCAGAGGTCAACTTATGAATTTGAAGGTATTGGCCTCGTTATCGCAATATCTCAAGAACCATTTGAAATATGGACTTCAAACTTGATGATAGTATATATCACCATAGGAAGACGATCTGATTAGATTTTGGAGTAGGTAGGTCAAAGGTCAAGGGTCACAGAGGTCAATATTTGAATTTCCAGCTAGTGGCCTCGTTATCGCGTTATCTCAAGGACCACTTGAGATATGAACATCAAACTTGGTGATAGCTTATATCACTGTCAAAAGACGATCTGATTAGATTTTGGAGAACTTGGGTCACAGCTTAAGGGTCACAGAGGTTAACCTATGAAATTCCAGGTATTGGCTTTTTATCACGATATCTCGATAACCACTTGGAGTATAATCTTCAAACTTGATGGAGTAATGAGGTAGAAGGTCAAAGAGGTCATATGCGGAGGCACATAAGAGACGCAGTCGCATTTGTCTTGTTTCTTTCGCTAGCGGCTAGAAAATGTTTGTCCCGCAATCAAACCCAACGCGTTTTCAGCAATTCGCTTTATGACTTTTTTATGACTTACAAATCTTTTGACACCAAATTATTGAAAATCGGACATTCCGCTAGCGGTTACAGGTACCTGATATTTTGTGAGTAAAGATCAAGCCGAAAATTGTGTACAAAACGCGTGGCAAAGTGAAGTTTCTAGTTTGGTTTATAAATCAGTTATATTTCAATCTTTAGACTTGATTTATCATTTATGCAAGCTAAAAAATTGATCTAGATAATGACCTTAAATATCAGAAGTCTCAAATCAATAAAATACATCAGAATTAAAAACAATAGCATACATAAGAAATTTGTAAAACAATGTTATAGGCCTACAAAAGAATTGACAGATACTTTTAAAATAATTTTGTTGTCACCTCTTCATTCCTATTTTTTTCTCTCATAGGGTATAAGAAATACCGGGAATACGTGCTATATGAATGCCACTGCACAAATTCTTGTAGCATCTCCAGTTGTCCACTTGTACAGGGAACAGACTGTACACAAGATCCCTGCCCTTGATGGAGTCTTACAACTTTATAATGCAGATAACACTGCTGCAGTGAAGAAGGCTGTACAGAGTTTGAAGGATCTTCTGCCTTCCTACAACGATGCAGAGCAACACGATGCTGGACGGTTTATGCTTGACATCCTGTCCTCGCAATGTCTCCATTGTGGTTCAAGTAAATGCACTTTCCTTCAAAGGTATAAGTTTTGATTCTACATGAATTCCCTATTATATTTTCCTTTTTTTTATTACGTAAACCTACTATAAAAATAAAATGTGCATGAGTGTCAAAGTCCTAATTGCCATTTTTAAATTACCTCTTTAAAATGTGTTGTGGGTTTTCAAATAAATTTTTTAGGACTTCTTTAGGGAAGGTAGGCTAGGCTGAAAAAAGGATACCTCAAAATTTTCAATTGTACGGGGGTCCGGAAATATGCCCAAAGCTCCAGGTCAATTAAATTGATTTCAAGGGGGCAAGACTAAACTAACAGTCTGTGCTTGGTACATGAACCTCATAGGGCCCAGACTGAGATGTGCCTGTAAAGAGCCATGATGCTAGTAAAAAACATCAGCTCTTTAAATAAACAAATATCCTGAAATGGCAGACCAGACTTGCCAAATGCTATTCAGCAAACATTTCAATATATCTATGAGTATTGATTGGGCAGTGAATATAACAAATTGGTCTGATTATTTCATAATATCTTTATTTGACACAAGTTCTCCTTTATCAAACAGAAAACTGCTTATAGATATTTGTTTCTGATTTAGTTTTTTTTTCCATTTGGTTTACCTTCTGTTTTAGCTGTTGTCATTTGCAGGGGCACAATGAACTTAAGTGCCCTAATTGTGACGCATCAAGGCTTGGGGGAGAGCTTGATTACGGCTCCATCCCAGTAGAATGCAGAAGCAACAAAACATGAAATCATGTTACCCTTTTTCAGATACCTGCACTTGTTGATATTTCTGATTTAGAAATCATTATTTTTTATGCTATTTTTTTAAAAATCATTGAGCACATTCTTTTTATTGAGATACCATGCCATTGTTATTTTACTGTTCCTAATATTGCACAGCTAGTGTATATCAAATGAGTAAAACTGTTTTTGTTTTTTCTATTTCAAAAAAAAAATTGTTGAGTGCTTTATAATTGACATTTTCCCACTAATTTGATTTAAAGTGGACAGACCCTGACCAAGATGGAAAAGAGGCCAGTGGCAGAGTCACCGCCAGACTTTCTGTGGGTCACGCTACAGCGCTGGAAAGAATCAGAGGTCCGGCAAGCTTTGTCCGAATCTCGACTTACCAAAAATACAGAAAGGATGAATGTCAGCCATTGCCTCTCCCTTCCACTTGAAGACGGATTTATGCAGGAATATCACCTTGGAAGCTTAATGGTAAGAGTTAAAACGTATATGGTAGTATTTGACAATTTTTAGGTCAATAGGCCCAATATGAACTTATGCCGTTGTTGTTTTGTAGTGGGTTACTAGAGGTACAAAGAATTTCTACACATGTATGATTTTGAAATTCTGTTCCAAACATTACTTATGGTAATCTATGTGTGTGACTCAGACGAGTGCAAGACGTAAAGCAAGCTTAAAGATATTTATTAACATATTTAGAATAAAATAAAACTCATTTTGTTTCTTGAAAATGGTATAAACATGAGTTATAGTTTTAAAATACCAATCTAAAAGTCTCATAAAGAAATATCTATGGGAAATCACCCCTTTGAATAAGTTGCTGTACAATCCCTTGATGAGAATAGTTATTCCATCAAAAAAAAAGAAAAAGAAAATGAAAGTGGATATTTTATGCAGTTAGGAAATGGGAGGTGACCCAATCCTCTTTCATTCTTGTCATTAGATGCATGAAGGAAGCACCATGTCCAGTGGACATTACACTGCACTTGTTTGTAAGGAAACGTGGATCCTGTATGATGATGAGAAGGTGTCTGTGACTGATATTGATCTTGCATCACCTTCTATAGCTGGTGTGGGATATAAGAAAGGTATGTTTCTGTCTTTTGTAATCTACTTATCTTTAATAAATTTCCACGATTATTGACGAGACAAATGTAACTGAGAGGGATTACAAGGTATTAATTTCTGGTATGAATTTTTATTATTCATTCATGTCAGAGAGGAGGGGGAAATAGAACAAAGTTATTTTTATACATGTACAAGTATGTAACCTAGGACCCTGTATAGGCCAGTGATTAAAAACCTTGAAATCTGGTTGATGCTAGAATACCTGGTACTTGTTCCAAAATAGAAGAGAAACAATAATTCTGTCTCAACCACGTTAAGATGAATGAACTATTACATTAATGATTAGATTGAGGGTCAAATTCACATAGTCCAGATGCTGTATGGAGTTATCATTAGCATACAGACATATTATTTCAACTTTTCTACAATGAATTATTTTAATTAAAAAATTGTAGATACATTTTCCAATTAATTCTTTCAATTATTAATTGTAGATATGTTTTCCACAACACTCATTCGATATGGATTCAATTTAATTTCCTGCAAGGTTACTAATGAATTTTAATGATAATTTTTCATTACAGGTGATATGTATAAGGTTGAGAAGGCATCCTCCCAAGAAGCTGTCAACACTGCTGCAGACTTGAAGGTAGGTTTATATATTGCTGAAAATTATACCTCTAAGTTTTACATGTATTGTTGTGTAGGGATCGTATAATTATATGAGGAGTCCGTAAATGAAGCGAAGAGGTACAAGTTGATGTATTTACAATTCAATTATATTTATCAGGCAGAGTCCAGATGGCATAGGTAAAGTTGAAGAACAATATGAATATATCGAGTAAGGAGCAAAGCTCCTCAATTCGATAGTCTACCAGAATTATGTGGTGATGAGTTGGTAGCTAGATGAGAAGTTTCTCTATAATGGAGAAACTCCACTATCAGGTAAAATTTGGGGGCATCTTATTCTTACTGGGGTAAAAGTGTAAAGGGTTCTAATTGGTCTATAGCACTTGTCCATCATGGTTGCTATGGGATTGGAGGAGTGGTCAAGGGAGATGGAGTGGTCAAGGGGTGGTCTATGAGTCATCGTTCATGGGACAAAGAAGTCATACATGTGCTATCTCTGGGGGTTATGTTTATGGTCAAATAATAGGGGGTCTGTATCTTAATGGGAACATAATGTGTTCCTGGATAAAGGGATAATAAACAGGGACTTGTTAGGACAGGTGGTCAGGAAGTGAGGGGGATAGGTAAAAGTCAAAAAGGGAACAACACGTAATATTATATGTAGTTATACTTAATACTACACAACAGTATGTAGAAGTCCTGTGATGATGCTTCTGAAATGCATTTTGAGGGCTTAATTGTTACATAATATTACAAACACTAGTGATAGCATTTAGTGCCTTGCAGCTTCTTTTTTTTTGGTAACCCTTAAGGGCGGGGAGCATTCGCCGTGATATGTTCAAGGTTTTTTTTTTTGCTGCGAGCTTTTGTGACTCTAATCCTATTCTGACCCCCCCCCCCCCCCCGCAGCTTTTAAATGATGATATTCTCATTGACTTGTGTACTGTAGCAACACAAATACAAATATTTAGATATATATGTGCGAACCTATGCTACGCTAATGCCAATAATTCAAAAAGTATTTGAGATAAAGGTATGAAATTTGTAGGGTTATTCATGTCATCCCTTCTTTATCTTACTGTATTTTTCCTATTTCAGTCTGTATATACCTATATACCCCGTACATGGTTTTTTAATTTTTTTATGGTTGAATAAATAATAATAATAATAATAATAATCTGTTTTATGATTTGGGGAGGACGCTCTATGATCCTTTAGCAGTGATATGCAAATTTATTAGCCAAAGAACCAAGACAAGATTCCTGTTGTGACTCAGTGATCAAAGTCCAAATAAAGCCTGGGTAGGGGCCCTTGAGCACTTAATATTTCTTTCATCTGGGCCATAGATTGCGACTGCAGACATACACTTTGAACATATTTGTTTCTCTTAGATGGCTGCTGTACCATTTGCTGATGTACTTAACCACGTGGAAGCTATTGTTGCCGGAAAAGTGAGGTAATATTAATTATATGCCATGTCATTCAGCCTTTGAGCTGCAATGTGGTTTTGAATAATAAATACCATTTCAATCAATCAATCTTACGTAATGGTAGGATCGGAGATAAGTTTTACTTATGTAAGTAGGAGCCTGTTTTGAGCATCTTTTAATGGGGGCTATTTAGACCGAGTCATGCTTCGATAGGAATGGGTTTGTTTCTTTGAAGCGTCTGGCCTTAGATACCCCTTCCCCAACCCCCTCCTTTCTTGAGAGTAAATTGTAACTAGTCTATGACTTATGACTCACCTGAGTACAAGTAAATTAAAAGATCATATTTGTTATTCTAGAAACCTTTTATTTAAACTATAACTGTTTAACAAAATATTTCTTTGTTTGTAATGTAACTTAGATCATCAAGACATGACCTGTTCATGGAGAGGAAATTGGTCGTATTGAAGGAACTCAGCTATGATGGACTAGGAGAGTTTTCAAATGAGGTACTAATAACAGTTTTTCATATTGCATAATTGTTGACACGCACCTGTGAAGAACTGTCTCTATTTTTGGAGAAAGAATGAGCATTTTTCACCTTTGACAAGCATGTGTCCCTATTTTTGTAAAAAAAAAAATCTTTCTATATAATTGTATTTAAGATTCATGGATGTTCCTATTTTGACATTTTGACATTTTTTTGTCCCAGCCAAACAAACTTTGCGAGGGGGCTATAAAACAGGCTCCATACATGTGTGCGTTCTTGTGTCCGTCCATGCAAAATCACAAAAAAAGGCTACTCCTCTTTCATTTGTTGATGGTTTGGAGTTTTTTTTTGTTCCATTTGGTAAAACTACATGAAACACACAGAAGTTCTACACAAACATTATTTATGCAAATTGATTCAATTTATTCCAATATAAAAAAAAAATGCTTCTTTTCCATATATTTCGCACTGAGTAATTTACTCATTCTCTTGTTTTTAATCATTTGACCATATTTCTTGACTTCGAGGGTTGGCAGATAGGGTAATCTATTGTATAGGTTGATTAGGGCTATGTGTCTCCCTTGAGCAAATAAGGGATAACTTTCACTTACATGTATCATGGGTACACAGGTGAATTTGTACCTACAAAGTACATTCTGTCCATTATATTCTGTGAGAGAAGATATTGGGTCAGATGTTTATATGGGGTCACATAAATGGAACATCTTTGTCAATCCATTGATACATATAGACAATGGTCTTTTAACCCTATATAGCCCGGGCTATTTTGAAACTGTATAGCCCGGGGGGGGGGGGGGGGGGCTTGTCAGGCCCCCCTCTGAGATCTCGGCCGTTGACCGCGCAATCGCGATGAAAATCAGCACGCACGTTGCCCATGACGTAATCTCCAAAGTCTTATCATTAATTTTTTACAAAACAATGTAATTTTCTTGATTATGCTAATTATACTAATTTATGCATGAAATCAGATTTTTGCTGCAAATCACTATTATTAAGCTTCAAATAGGCTATTTTTTTTGTCTAGATACTCGTAGTATTCTCAGTAGTGGCGCTGTTAATCGTGAATATATAGACCATAACAATGTTGCTTTTGTTGTGTGTTTTTTTTCTTTCTCAGGGCAAGTTCTTACCTGAATTACGTCTTATACCCAGAGGCATTCAGCTTTGTGTTCAATGCAGGTATATATGTCTCTAGGAATACACATTTCTTCCTCAATAAGAAAATTTCAAGAATGTCACACTGCCGTATGTCCTTCTGTCTGTCCAGCCATTCGTAAAAGTCTTGTGAACACTAGTTTCCATTCGATAACTTTTGTAATGTTTGACAGATTTTGATGAAATTTGATATGAAGGTACATGTACATGGTATCATACTATAGCCAAGAATGATTTTGGAGTATGTAGGTCAAAGATCATGGTTCATCCCATAAAGTCATAAACTTTATGTTCATTCAGTCCCCAGATGTTAGTGACTTTCTTGCCTAGTAATATAATAGTATAGTCCTGTAGACATAAATTGTTCTGACTGTCCTTGTTGTTTTTGTGTTGTATTTTTTTGTGATCTCCCTGAACAAGAACTACAGTGGGCAAGTCAATTATATCACTGTTTTGTTAGCTTAATGATGTAATAATCAAAATTTAATTGAGCTTTCATTGAAAAACATGATCTTAACCTGTTACTGTTGTGATAAGTGCTTGCTGAAACCCTAGAATACTTTACATACCATGTGGTACAACATTGACCGTTTCATACCTTTCATACATGTATGTGCTTTTTCTATCTGCAGAAGTGTATCTAACTTGGGAAACAACTGATTGAAGAGGACACTCGATCTGTGTGAGATGAGGAGCTCATATATTTCCTTAGAAGATGTTCATCCAAGTTCTCAAATTTTTACAGACATAATACACTATGCGGGTACCAGTCAGTCTACAGGTCCGCAGAAAGTGGCTTCTTTCATCCAACTTGTATGCATGACCGGAACAGGTTCTGCATATTTAACGAGTCAGAACCTGTCAGAAGACCACTTTTATTTTGGCCCTTGCTGCTCTAAAACATCAAATTTGATGTTTTTGGTTATAAGGTGAAGAATCAATCTTTTATTGTATTTGATTGAGTTTAATGGAATATTCGGTAAGATAGGTGAAATTGTGGATCTAGAAAGAATACAAATGTGACTTTTTCACTTGCCAAAAGTGTTGTTATTACATCTGCATGAAGCTGAACATCTATGCTTCGTGATAAAAACACTCCTAACACATGATACAATTTAATCGGCTCAAGAACTGTACGTCAGTTGGTCCCACTGCTTGGCGATATGTTAAGCATCATTTGAGGTAGGAACTTCAAACTTGGTACAGTCCACTCTCATTTTAACGACGTGCTCAAGACCATGCCAATTACCTCATTATACATGTACTGAACACATAGACACATGTGCACATGACTGGGAGAATCTTGTTGTATCCATGCTCGTTATAACGGTAGTGGACTGTAGTAGTATGTATCACCATAGGAAGATCAAGCAATAAGATATTGGAGTAAGTAGGTCAAAGGTCACAGTGGTATATTTACATGAAGTTAGAGGTTTTTAGTGATATCTCAAGATCCGTTTGAGGTTAGAACTTCAAACTTGGTAATAGTATGTATCGCCATATATCAAGGAGTAATCGGTTAAGGGTCTGGTATTTCTCTTATCTCGTAAGGGCATTCATTCAGACTGCAGTCGAGAATGGTTTTTGACATGCCATGCTCAAAACAATAGAGCTCGGTGAAGTGTGTATGGATCAGTGTCATTAAGGTATCATTTGAAAGCATATGACTTGGAATTAGTTTATAGAGCACTTAGTCTGCATAAATTAACCCTTTGATTTAAGGTTTTTGTTCTTTGGGGACGCACTGCATATCAGATCTGGTGAGGACTGGAATTCATTTGGAATTTGTGAAATCGAGAATCATTCCTGTCTTAATGACACTTCAATGTCTTTTGAGATCACAATGAAGTCACAATGGTCCAAATTGTCTTTGTCCGTTTTTCAGTGCAAGCTAATTTGTAAACAACATTAGGTCATAATTATGTTTATCACTTTATATTTGATGAAAAAATTATCTTGGAAGTGTACGCCCATGTAAATGAGTATGAAGCGGTAATTTTGATTCCATAAACATTCCATAAAATAAAGAATCTTGAAATATTGTGTATGGATGTATTAATGGTGCACCGTCCTGTAACACTATGCTGATGGTCCTGGTCACGAAGGGATTAGGGCATACACTGTAAAGCTAGTCTTGATAAATATACGTTTTGATACAATGATTGACAATACATTGTACATTTCAGTATAAATTAGCCTATAATTGGATTAATGATAACATTTTGTTACTTGGAGACATATCAGTTGTATGAATGTTATAAATTATAAAGATACAAAAGAATAGATACATTTGTAATATTTTTAATGGGCATATATAGTACAAGATCAGAATATTGCATTCTGGATTAGAAGACAGGACATTTTGAGTACATGTAGCTCCGGACTCAAGGTGGTGCCATACAGGGCTGCTGTGGCTTTAAAAGCTGTGGTAAAATATTGAAGTTTTTATACTGTTAATGTTTGGCATTGGTAAAGTGGAGACCACAGTGAAGCAGAACATATTTTTAATGGTACAAATATTACCATGTAACTGACAAATCAAAAATTTAAACCATACACACTGGAGTGGCAATGATGTTATAAGATAAGATTAAGGGGCAACATGGTCTCTGCGCTAATTTCAGATATACAAGGGACCAGAAAGTGAGGGATCATGGGGAAAGTTTATCATACAGAATTTGCAAAATGCCTGTTTGCATTATAACCCATCCGTCGTGCGAGGCCGTCGGACTAACTGTAATAAATGTTCGGACAGTACGAAGTTGACCGACTCAGTCCATTCAAATACTTCGGGTTCTGGCATTTCTCAACAATACTTGGTCTTTAACGTTAGACTCTTAACAGGTCTCACCATATTCACTATCGAAGAAACGACTTGTATACTAATGCTCCAACATTTCCAAATACAAAACACAGGCTAGTTTACTTCTGGTTGTTTAGCCTAACCTTGGAGAAAATCCAGGTCTCGCAATATCTTTATTTGCTTTTCCCCCAGACAGTTTGTCGCCGGGGATTATGTAACACCCATCAGGCCCTCTCTCTAACGCCCGCAGTCACATTTCCGCTGTACTGCACCTTATGGAAATGGCAAAAAGAACCGTTTTCTACACGTCGTGCGGGCCCGCAGTGGAAATGTGACTGCGCCATCAGAGAGCTGGCTATGTAATTGTTTCATCCGAGGATACCATGCCTTTCCCCATGATCTCTCACTTTCTGGTCCCTTTAATGCATCAGAAAACAATATTTTAGTTCAGAATATCGTAGAGGAATAATTATTTGATCAAGTTTTCCATTTTAGAGTTCATGGGAATGCAACAGAAGTGTGAGATATATTTCAGATCAGAATTTTTTCTCGATATTGATTACTTTCAGTGATATTTCTAGTCTCACTTTGTCATTGATTGGAGTTTTAATAGTATCTTTCATTGATGGGAATTCTTGTTTTACTAATTTCTATTCAACACAAATTACAGTTATATATTATCAAGGCTTTTAAACTATGAGGATTTTAGTTCATTCAATCGAGAATAATGAGCTTGATTACGATAGCTAAATGTTGGTACATAAATACGTAGAACATTCTGAAATGTTTAACATGCTTAATTCATGTACATATGTATCATAACATGTATCATATCATATCGTTTTACTTGCATTGTAAAAAAAAAGAAAAAGAAATTATGTCCAGCGCTTGCCTATTGCATCATTTCATGTGGTGCTTCAAAGCGTGATTCTTTGATGTGCCGTTGTGAAAAGAAAAGCATATCATATTTTGAAGAATAAAAGTTTTGACATTTAAAATAATTACATAAATCTTTATGTTCATTTTCAGTGTACATTAATTCAAGCTGTATGATTTTATTAATATTTGCAGAAAAATCATTTGGGTATTGTACAAGAACATATAAAGTACATTTGACTTTTAGTTGAAAATATATATATTTAAAGAAGAATAAGCCACACAGTACAATTTTGGTTTAGAAGAGAGTGTAGGAGAGTCGGAGCGAAAGAGGGTGAGAAGCATACGGTAGATCCAGAGAGCTTCTTGCTTCTGGTAAACAAGTGACTGTAGATATTAATATAGTAGTACTGCTTAATAAATTCACATGTACATGCATTGCAATTTTAATCAGTTGCTATTCACATTCAGTTTGTCGCATAGACAATACATTTCAGAACTAGCGGTCGAAGAATTTGAATGAATGCATCTTGACAAGATATATAGAAAAAAAAATGAAATTGGTTTAAACAGTAATGAACACATTTAGAAAATAACAAGGTGCTTGCGACCAAGCCAATTAACCCATGTGCACATGTTTGAAACAGGGACGGTAGTAGAATTGCGTCTTTAAAAGGGAATCTCGTATATGTGCTCGTTATAACGGGAGTAGACTGTGTATATGATTCCCTAAATTCCTTCACATCTCCCCTTTCACATGTCCCTCTTAGGTACCTTCCCCCTTATAAAACCACCTCTCATTTGGGACCCTTTGAAATAAAATTTAAATTTCCCCCCCTGCCCCCCCCCCCCCCCCCCCACTAACGCAACCCTTGTTACGCTGTCCCATATCCCCCTTTTTTTTTTCTTTTTTTTTCTTTTTTGCTGCGTTACATGCATGCAGGCTCATGGTTTCTTTTTTTAATTTTTTATGGATGATCAGTTAATCACAAGTATTTCCTTACACCACACTGACTGGCTTCACAGTTTCTACATCGAAAGCACATGAGAATAAAGATAACCACTCCATGCAGGCCAGTTATACATGGGCAATGAGAAAATTATCTGAAATTTCAGAGAATGAGGCCTTTCTGAGACTGAAGTATTCTAATTTTTAAAAAAAAGGGAAAGAAAAAAAAGTGTAACTTACAGATGGGACACCCATCACAGATTCAAAGGGCATGCTTACAAGGGAAATGCATAATAATGCAGGTACAAGGGCCACTTTGTCAAAGTATAAGGTGCCCGTAGCAACTGTGACAATTGATATTAAAATGGCACTTGGAATAAGTAAGGAAAGGGTGCGCACTACAGCGGCGGATCCAGGATTCGAAAATAGGGGCCGGGCGCAGCCCGAAAATTTGAAGAACGGGGGGGGGGGGGCAGGCGATAGTTTTCTGATATTAGGCCTACATGTACGTGAAAATGTACGTGAAATTAGTGGTTTCCAAACAAGGGGGCGCAACAGATCTGCCACTGTATGTAGCGGAATTGGGGGGGGGGTATAGACACACTATGCTATGGCTCTGTTTAACACTAACTTTTGTCGGCTAGTACCAAGGGTTGAAAATTCAACAAAATATGTCGGGTTTTTTTTTTTATTCTGCCGGACACGTCTTTTACTTGAGGAATTTTCTTTCTCTTCTTTTCTTTGTTTTATTTTTTTATTGGTCCTTCTTAATTATCAGCTCGACCACTCATTTCTTTTTGTGTTGACCCCAGCCCGCCCCCCCCCCCCCACCCCACCCCGCATCTCTTTCATTTAAACTACATGTACATCATGCATGCAGCCCACATGCATAATTAGATTCTGTGATGAAGCCCGGTAATAGGTGGTTGACGTAACACGATATCATATAAAGCAGCATTCAAACCAAATTAGAATTAAGGCATGATTAGAAAACACCCCGACATCTGCTTTTACAGGCAAACTAAGCCTATATGGCAACAACTGCCCTTTTTGCTAGACCACCCAGTCCCCGTAGCTTCGCGACGGCGCTGTCTATAGTTACTGTTTGTGGTCAATCATTGGCCGCAATTATCAACATATTTGAACAACGGGAATCTGCATTTCTATACAAAGTTCTCAAATTGGCAATCGTTGGTGTAGCTAATTTGGAGAAGTTTGATTGGTTGCAAAGGCCGACCAGAATAGTTCATTTTGCTTTAGGGGTGTACCATGGCGTGTATTCAATAATACGTGAGCACGCACGCTCTCCGATGAGATTCGGAACGAATCGCCTGGCCGGAACCGATCGCCTGTGACTAGCGGAACGAATCTACGAATCCGGAACAAATCGGCGGGTACATATCCAGGCGATCGGTTCCGGAGGAACCGATCGCCTGCACGGAACAAATCGCCTATGACACCGGCTAGTCAGACTGGACCCCTATTTATGAATGTATTAGTAAAAGAATGCAATACGCGTATCGAGCATGCGCATGACCCCCATAGGCGCCGTTACCGCCGTAAGTGGAGGGAAGGGGGGGGGGGGGGGAGGGGGGGGGGGGGCAAACACTCTGTTCAGGAGCGAGAAACCCCCCTTTTCTCCTCTGATATTTTTGCCCCCGGCCCTTTCACTTCGACTCGTGCCCCTTGTCGTTTTTAATAAAGTCACTTTTTCCTTTTGATAAATGCTCTTTTTCATTTGTAATAAGAACCGCTTCCATTTCTCTTAAGTGCCACTTTTCCCCTCAAATAAAAGCTCCTTTTATTTTGACACGTGCTCTTTTTTCGCAGACTGCCGACAACTACTGCATAATGTACTGAGTGAAATGAAAGGCTTGAATAGTAGGCTAGATGCTATCGCATATGGAAAACTTACGCGCATCTGCTCTGCGCCTCGTCGCTTATCCTGTTAAGCACGGGGAACGTACACCAAAAAAGCCATGTTTTGATATAATTGCTGGTATTACGGGAAAATGGGAATTTTAAAAAAAATCTTCGGACGGTTTCTTATAATTTGAAATGTCGTCTTAAAAATGATACTAAATTTGGGATTATTCTTTCAGGGGAAACGGGTGCCATTTTCCCCTAAAAGTTTTGACTTTTTCAGCCTGCCTATGGAGATTGCACTGTTTTTCCCCTTTTTTGTCGGGTTTCGCTCAGTCAACCAGTCGGCAAATCTTACACGAGTGACGTATAAAAAATCTTCGGACGGATTCAGAAACCTTGACATCCCACCTTTACGTTGGTATAACGATTGTTTTCATTTGTGGAGGGGAAAAGGGTGCCATTTTCCAACCAATAAAAAGTAGTTTTTCATAGTAAACCAAGGTGACTGGGATAGTGTAGCGCTATAGCTACTCACAACGAGTGCGCCCGTACAATGCACAGTTATAGCTTCAGTGCAATCGCTGTAGAGGTCACTGTGTGTATTTAACGCAGTGCGTACAGAGTGTGTGCGTTGCGCTCAAAATCTAGGAGACCGCATCATGTCTATACATGCGCACCCGAATGGGTCATTGCACTCCAACTAGAGGAAAGTCAGTATAATCATTGGCAGAGGGAATGAGTTAGATTTCGTCTACGGTGTGATGGCAAGCCTCTGCTGGTGTAGTCTACCGTAATTTTGCATGTATTTAACTAGGTGAGTTTCATTTCTAATTCTAGTTTGTTAGTGTTAGTAAGTAGTCAACGAGAGCAAGCGCTCGCACCCCCGCTTTGTCGCATTGGACTAGTCCGATCAATGTACTTTCACGCAAGAGTGCACTTGAGCGCTCTCTCTTCGTGAAAGCGGTTGTTTAGTGCTGTATTCTTTTATGCGCGTTTAGGGCTAAAAGTTTTCCATATGGAAGAAGTTCAACAATCTATTCGAACAGCATACTTCTACTTCTACTTCTACGACGATACTCAGCAGGATCCATAAGTCAGGATGTAGTGCAAGGGAGAAGGAGAAGGAGAAGGAGAAGGAGAAGGAGAAGGAGAAGGAGCAAGGGAATCTGAGGGCACAACAACAAGTATCTAGGCCTACCACCAAATATTTCCCGACAATTGCTACGCATAACCGATTTGAAATACTATCCGAGATCACGGAATCAGACAACAGTGCCAAGAGTGTATCAATGCCAATTGAAGATCAACTTCGTGACTACAAGGCCAAGCACCTGAAGTTGTTCTCCAAAACCAACATCACCCATTCTGAAGTTATCTCTGATGACGCAACTGATGACAGCGACGCAACTGTTGACAACGACGCAACTGATGACAGCTCATCAGACCGATCTTTGTCAACACCTACTAGTACTACTTCTACTTCACCACCATACCATGAGCAGATGGAGGGATACCGCCACCGACATAGTGTGATCCGCAACAAACGAGATGTAGTTGTGGTCGGTGATTCCATGATAAAACACATCGACGGAAGACATCTCTCCCGCAGCAAGAATGTGAGGTGCGTCTCTTTTCCCGGTGCAAAAGTGAGAGACATATTCACCTCTTCACCTTGCGAGTTTCTCAAGCCAGGGGGAGAACTGATCATCCACGCTGGCACCAACAACATCTCTGAGGGTGCTGGTGAAGTTTGCCACCAAATCACAGACCTCGGCAAGTCTGTTGCTGCCGAGGGGTTTAACGTCTCAGTCTCTACGATCATCCATCGTAGAGGGGAGAGTGAAGCGGACAAGAAGCGGGTTGATGAGATCAACTATCTGATGGAGTTGGCAGCCAGCGAGAACAGATGGGGCCTCATCATCAACAATGATATCAGCGAGCAGCATCTCGGGCGTGATGGCGTTCACCTCAACAGAGCCGGTCAACGAATCTTGGCAGGCAACCTGAAACGCCTCATCAACAGTGCTGACCAACCGACAACACGAGGCCATGGCTGGACTCAACGGTCGTCCGATCAAGTTACAGGCAGTGAACCTGGAGCAAGGCGGCATCAAGCCATCTACCGAGAAAACCAGAGTCTTCATTCTGATGAGGAGAAAAGCAGCCCCGTAAAGTCCTACGCCGAATCTGTTTCTGGGAGATCTTTGGATTTCAGTGCAGTCGATCAGAGGTCACGACCGAAACCAGCCTTCAGACCATCCAAGGTGGACATGAAAGACTGGGCGAAATATCTTCAATTTGTAAGAAGGGTATTGAATTGAAGTGAAAGTTTGACAAAATCTAGTGATGATCCGAAAATTATAGTTGACGGTCGAAAATATAAGTTCCCTTGTGGGAACTGTGATAAGCCAGTCAAATGTAATCAACACGGCCTTCTGTGTTCTTATTGTAAAAATGGTTTCACACTAATTGTCAAGCTATCAGTTTTTCAGAGTACCGCAGGTTATATTATGAATGCCCTGATGAGAAGTGGAATTGTTTAACATGTTGTCTGCCATCTTTTTGTGACTCATTATTTAACGACGATTGTTTAGAGAAAGAAAGCCATAACGAGGATAGACTAAAAGAAAACTATTTTAAGATAACGCGCGTTACACCTGAAAAGCAAGCGATAGCAAGAGTAATTCAGCCAAACCTCAGAGATGAAAACACTTCTCTTTATCAAGAATTTGAAGAAAAGTTTAAAGGTCTTCATTTTTTACACCTTAATGTGAGGTCTATTCTAAACAAGATATCGGAACTTAGAATTCTTTTTAAAAGAAAAAGGCTGTCTATTATTGCTTTCACTGAAACATGGTTAAACAATTCCATAAATGATGAAGAAATTGAAATAGACGGATATAAAATCATACGCCATGATCGATCCTCTGGCTCTGGAGGTGGTGTATGTTTCTATATCAGAAATGATATTGCATTTAATATTATGGATGCTATAAGTACTGGAGATACGGAATCCCTGTGGATAAATTTGCTTATACCAAGATCAAAACCAATTGTTGTTGGTGTTCTGTATCGACCTCCGAAAAACAATTTGTTTATCGAGAAATTGTCCAATATTCTTGATACATTAAAGAAGGATGACGAAATAATTCTTTTAGGAGACATGAATATTTGTCTTCTTCGCAAATCGCCACTGGCTAAAAAATATATTGACTTGTTGAGTCTTCATGGGTTTAGTCAACTCATTAAAGACGCAACACGCGTTACACCTACATGTTCTTCTCTATTGGATCATGTTGGTTGTACCAAAGAAAATAAAATAAGTCAAAGTGGTGTCATTGATCTAGGTATTAGCGACCATTATTTTACTTTCTGTACACGGAAAAATGTTAGACTGGCTATAGGTCATCACAGGACTAATGATATCAGATCCATGAAAAAATATACAGAAGAGTCTTTCAATCTTCAACTATCTGTTGTTGATTGGTCACGAATAACTGACTGTACAGATGTAAATGAGGCATGGTCAATATTTCAACATGTTTTTATCTCAAATTTGAATATGATAGCGCCACTGAAACGGATAAGAATAAAACAAAGATCAGAAACTTGGGTGACTAAAGATATTCTTTCCCTAATTCAAGAGAGAAATATAGTATACAAAAAATGGAGGAAAAGAGCAAAAGATGAGAAGCTCTATAAAGGATACAGAGTATTAAGAAATATGGTCCAAAGAGAGGTGAAAAAGGCTAAACTCGATTACTTACAAAACAAGATAGAAGAAAATAAACAAGATTCGAAAAAACTTTGGCAGAATCTAAAAAGCTTAGGATTGAAAAATAAGAAGCGAAAAGAACAAGAATCTGTCATTAAAATTGATGGGGAATTATGTCATGATAAGATGGCCATCGCTGATGAATTCAATTCTCATTTCACAAATGTGGCTGCCAAATTAGTAGACAAACTCCCCCCTTCCAAAGACTTTTTCAGCGCAGACAATGATTGTATTCGTGACTTTTACGAAAGAAAAGGTGTACGTGAAAACAGCTTCGAGTTATTACCAATCAGTGAACAATTTGTTTTCAAAGAGTTACGTAAGTTGAATGTATCAAAAAGTACTGGGTTAGACTTGATTCCAGCTAAATTTCTAAAAGATGGTGCGAAGGTTTTATTTAAGCCTCTAAGTTACTTAATGAACCTATCTATCTTGACGAGTACTTTTCCAGAAGATATGAAAATAGCAAAAGTGACTCCACTTTATAAAAAGAAAGATAAAACTGATGTTAGCAACTATAGACCTATTAGTGTTTTAAGCGTAGCATCAAAGATTCTAGAAAAATCGGTTTGTGTTCAAATTGAAAGATACTTCAAAGAAAATGATATAATTTATGAATTTCAATCTGGTTTTCGACATGATTATTCGACTGAAACATGTCTAATTCATTTGACTGATTATTTGAGGAGAGAAACTTCCCAAGGGCGCTTTGTTGGTATGGTGCTCCTTGATCTGCAAAAAGCTTTTGATACAGTTAATCATTGCGTCTTATTGAAGAAGTTACAACTAATGGGTTTTGATAAGGCAAGTTTAGATTGGTTCAGATCCTACTTATCTAATCGGCACCAAGTAGTGGCCATTCATGATATTCGTTCCAAACTAATGCCTATAACATGCGGTGTTCCTCAGGGAAGTATTTTAGGCCCAATTCTATTTTCAAGTTATATAAATGATATGTGTACTTGTATAAAAGACTTCAAACTATTATTGTACGCAGATGACAGCGTACTACTCTATTCAAATCCTGATCCTAAATATATTGAGGAAAAGCTCAGTGAACAGCTGTCTACGTGTGTCGATTGGATGACTGATAATAAGCTTTCTTTACACTTGGGAAAAACAGAAATCATTTTATTTTGTTCTAAAAGTAGTTCTAAAAAGTCATTTGAATTCAAAGTGAGACACAATAATCAAGCAATCAAGAGAAAAGAGTCTGTGAAGTATTTAGGCATTGAGTTGGCTAGCGCAATTTCATTTTCATCTTTAGTAGAATCAGTTGTAAAAAAAGCAAATTCTCGTCTGAAATTTTTGTACAGATATCAAAGTTGTATGGATTTAAAAGCAAGACGTACACTCTGTTTTGCTCTTATTCAATGTTTATTTGACTATGCTAACCCTGCATGGTACAGTAACATAAACAAGTCAGATCAAAAGAAGTTGAAGATTATACAGAACAAAATGGTGAGATTTATCAACTGTTCTGGTCCAAGAACTCATGTTGGCTATAGCGAACTTTCTAAAGCTGGTTTTCTTGAAGTCGACCAAAGATCAAAACAACTCGCATTGCATCACGTGCATAAAATATAGGTCGAATCATTATATTCGATCCAACTTCGATCTTGTTACTGACGTACATGATTATAATACAAGAAATAGACGATTCAACTTTAACTTACCAGAAAGAGTAGGTAGTATTGGAAATTCGTTTTATTACAATGCCATAAAACATTGGAATTCCCTTCCAATGGTGTAAAAGAAATAGGAAACTATGATCATTTAAGAGGAAATTAAAGGAATACCTAATACTTGACAGTCAGAGAAGAGAAGTGAATGACATGTTATATGATTGAAATTGTTATTCTTCTGTCGGTTCATACTTTTTCATGTTGTATATACTTATGTTTTCGTACGTTATAGAAATTCTACAAATTCATCATTATTTTCCTCTTCTTCCTTCTCCTCTTTTTCTTCTTCTCCTTCTTCTTTTTCTTCTTGTACTTAATATCATTTCTATCATCAGTTTAATGTTGTTATTATTATCTTTAATAAGTAGTTCTTTTAATTTTCTTATCTGTCTGTAAATATTACTATTTTAATTTATTAATTGTATACATGTCTGTAAGGGACCCCACTGGAAATAAGCTCTCGAGCTTTCGTGGGTTATCCTGTTCAAGCTGACTTATTTTTGATTTGTTATTATTGTATATTGTTGTATGTTGGAAGCTTGTCGAATAAAAATCAATCAATCAATCATTCTAGCAAGTACCAATTTCTTCCTTTACCTTTTCAAAATGCCTCTTTTAACATCTGATAAATGCCCTTATTAGAATATAATTTTCTCCTTAACAGATGCCCCATTTCCATTCTTCAAAGTGCCTTTTGTCATTTGTGTTGAGTTTCCCTTTTCAGGTGCAAGAAGTGCCCTGTTTTCAACTCTGATAATTTACCTTTTTACTTTGACACGTTCCCTTCTGATAAGTAGGCCTACCTATTTTTTCTCTCTCCATAATGCACCCCTAATTCAAAGCGACTTATATTCAATTTTCACTAGAGCTCGTTCGTTACGCTCGCTCGCATTTGTTGTTGTAATAATTATGTTACTCATTAAAGAACTTTTTAGTCTTACTTTATTAGATTATGCTTAAAACTCAATAGGGTTTTTTTTTTGTCCTTTCTTTTGGCCATAGATGATTTGGCCCAGCTTTAAAAAAAAAACACGTCTGTATTGCCGGGGGCCGTCCCCCCCCCCCCCTCTCAGATCCGCGCCTGTACGGAGTTCCAAATTATTTAACTTAATTTGTTCATTGAGGGCTACCAGTGGCGTACGCAGGATTTTGTCAAGGGGGGGGGGGGGGGTTAAAACCGGGCCCAAATTGCGCAACGACTCAGCCAGCCGAAAAGTCGCTCAGTGGGGGGGGGGGGGGGGGGGGGGTGGGGGGGGGGGGAGGTAAGAGGACACTTTTTTCTTTTTTTTTAGTCTCGAAATTTGAAAATTTGACATTTTGTTCCGTTGGGGGGGGGGGGTAAGGTCACCTTTTTTAGGTCAGCCATTGGCATTATTATTTTTTTTATAAAATAAAAAAAAAATCATAAGGGGGGGGAGGGTTTTAGGAAAAACATACACAAAACATACACATACAAAAAAACTCAAGGGGGGGTTAAACCCCCCCCCCCCCCCCCCTGAGGGCTGAGGGCTTCTTTTGGGTACATAGTATTATAATCAAGTTGAAGGGCTATTTCTCTCATCAGTGTTGCCCAAAACAACATTACAATAATCAAAATTTGGCTGTACAATTGATTAAAAAAAACATTAGAGCTGTTCGATTATCATGAAATTCCTAAGAGGCGGCCCTCCTGGGGGGGGGGGGGGGGCAGGGAGAGGGGCACAGTGCCCCCACCTTTTCAAGCACCCGCAAAGTGCCCCTTTTTACATAGGAGTAGTGCCCCTTTTACTTTGACAAGTGCCCCTTCCCCTTTTCTATTTCCGTGCTACTAACGATGTATAGACGTTCCATGTACACTGTTGCTCATAACGGTGGAATATTTTTTTTTATCCCAATTTATGGAAGTAATCTTCTGTGTGCCCATGCCTTGAGCCATAATGCATGGCCGTCCAGAGGATTTTTTTATGTTGGGGACCGGGGTAGAATGCAATAAATTATTGAATATTTATTGCATTTTCTGGGTTTTTTAATTTATGGAAACTGCCCCCTACCCTAGACCCCGCTGCGTACAGTCATGGTTCAGTGACAAAGCAATGGCCTCGTAACTGTGAGGCCCCAGGATCAACACCGTGTCGATGTGCTATATCAGAGCCCTTTTGTGAGGCATTAATCCTCATTACTGTCATTTATGACTTAAGGGCATAGGTCCCCTAGTTGATAAACATAGTAGCATAATATACATGCTTTAGCAGTCACGCAAAACACATATTGGCAAATTATTATTCAATAAAATCTGAGACTGTATACTATTATCTAGATCTAGTATTTTTAAATTATTTTTAAAATAATTCCATAAATTGGGATAAAACAAAAATATTCCACCGTTATGAGCAACAGTGTACATGGAACGTCTATACATCGTTAGTAGCACGGAAATAGAAAAGATGTAAGCGTATGCATCGCGTATATAAAGTATTCAAAGCTGTCATCCACTTCCATCCGCTTTCATCCGCTAGGCTTCCGACGAACATCCGTTTAACATCCCCGCTACATACTACCCACTTTCGTTATTTTCCGTTCTGTTTTCGCAAATTTTGTCTATTTCTGGAGCGGATGAAAACGGATGGAGCCCCCCCCCCCCCCCCCCCCCCCCCCCACTCAGGTTTCGAAATTACCACATGCGTGTTGCCAAAATGTCCGGTAAAGGGGTACTTTTCGTCCGGCCCGAGAATTGTAAAAAAAGGGGTGTATTCAATTTTCAATTTCAATTTATTTGCTCATAAAAATCCAGAAAACACATGCAAACATTAATAAATCAACATGATACAAAGGGTAAAATTCACAAGAAAAATTAATAACAGAGTATACATTTAGATTAAGTATGAGAGGGACAGCAAGAAAGGAACAAGCCTTGTGGTTAGCTGACCCTGTAACATAATACATTAAGGACGCTACAAAAAATAACAAATCACTTTACTACAACATAAAGGGGGGGGGGGGGGTATGCCTATACATTTAAAAAAACAAACTTAGTGAATACCTGTCTAAAATAAAGTGCCTAGATTTTGACTTAAAAACATTTAACGAAACTGATTGTTTAATGTCTGAAGAAAGAGAGTTCCAGATTTGGGGTCCTTGAAATAATATTGAGTTTTTAAAAGATGAGAGCCTCGGTTTGGGTAAATGAAAATCATTAGCATTTCTTGTATTGTATCCATGATATTCATTATTGAACTGAAAGAATGTTTTAATATGCAAGAGGTGATTGTTACATAAGTACATAAATATAAGTACCTGAAATACATATATATCATGAAATTTCAAAACACCTGATTCAATAAATAGAGGGTTGGTATGCATGAGACATATTTCGTATCGCACGTTTTTGTAAAATAAACAATCTATCAATGTGATTATTACTTGCATTACCCCAGACAAGAATACCATAATTAAGGTACGGATATACAATTGCATAATAAATCATTTTTAAAATCTCCTTTGGAAATGATCTTAAACAATACATTATTCCTATATTTTTTGCCAGCTTATTGCACAGACTATCAATGTGATTTTTCCATGTAAGTTTATGATCTATTGTAATGCCTAAAAATTTTACTGACGTTACACACTTAATATCTGTATTGCACACTCTAATTGAAAGATAATCTGGTATCAATAAATTACTAAACATAATATAACTGGTTTTTGCTACATTGATTATCATTTTATTTGCGTAAAACCACTCAGATATTAATTCAAGTTCAGAATTGAATAGATTATGTAAGTCCTGATAGTTAGGATGAGATAAAAACAGACTGGTGTCGTCAGCAAACATAATACAATGTAATAATTTAGATACTTTACTAAGGTCATTTATAAATAAAAGAAACAACAGTGGTCCTAAGATAGAACCCTGTGGTACCCCACATGAAATAGTCCCTTGCTGTGATTTGCATTTAGAAATTTCAACATATTGTTTTCTATTTGATAAATAACTTTCAAATAATTTAAGTACAATACCTCTTATGCCATATAATTCAAGTTTGTGTAATAAAATAGCGTGATCTACTGTATCAAAAGCCTTCTTCAAATCTAAAAACATTGCAATCATATATTTCTTGTTATCAAGAGCATTAACAACAGTGTGAACAAAATCAATAAGAGCCGATGACGTCGAATGTCCAGGACGGAAACCATATTGGTTCAAAGATAATATATTGTACTTGCTTATAAAATCAAATAATCTATTGTACATACATTTTTCTAAAATTTTAGAAAAAATTGGCAAGACTGATATGGGTCTGTAATTTGCAACATTTTCACTTGAACCATTTTTATATACAGGAACCACACGAGCAATCTTTAATTCATCAGGAAATATACCTAAATCTAAGCATTGATTGAATATTGCACAGATGGGTTGACATAAAATATGTATAGATTTCTTTATAACCTTGATACTTATATCATCGTACCCAGGACTGCAATCACTCTTTATATTAGACACAATATCAATGATCTCGGAACATGTGATTGGTTTAAAATAACACGTACTAGAATTCCTATCCAAATAACGACAAGAATTCAAATTTAAATTATTGCCCTGATCAACAGGATATTTCAATTCAGATACAATATTAATGAAATATTCATTAAATACATTACAAATTTTGGAGGTATCATGTAACACCTGATCATTAAATATCAAAAAATTAATACCGCACTTTTTATTTACACGACCCATTGCACAATTAACTATGTTCCAAGTCTTTTTCATATTCCCTTTGGCTGTTGCAAAATTTTCCATAAAATAGTGTTTTTTAGCTTGTTTAATCATGTTATTGACTTTATTCCGACATTTTCTGTACACTTCTTTTCGATACGGTGTTGGGTTTCTCAGATAAAGTCGATATGAACGACATTTTTTCTTTGACAACTTACGAATATCAGGATTGATCCATGGTTTATTTTTTTTGGGTGTTTTTTTCAAACATTCTAAAGGAAAACACAGATTATATACATTTAAAAACCTCTCTAAAAATTGCACATAATTTACATTTGGATTGTTATTATGGCAAGACCATTGGACCATCTGAAGGGATCTTAAAAAACTATTTATACTTTTATCATTGATTATTCTTAATGGCTTATTCAAATTTTGCTGAGATTGAATATCACTCCAGCTAATACAATATACAGGTAAATGATCGCTGATGTCTGTTATAAATATTCCTGATTCAACATTGTCTACATTATTAGTAATTATATTATCAATCAAAGAAATTGTGTCATCAGTGATTCTGGTAGGATGGTCTATCAACGGATACATAAGATGCGACAATAGTAAATTGATGAAATTATCAACATGTTGCACTTTACCTACATTCAATAAATTGATATTGTAATCACCTAATAAATAAATTATTTTATTTTCCCTATTTACAACGCTAAAAACATTTGAGAATCTCTCTAAAAAATCATCAACAGACTGATCCGGAGGCCTATAAATTGACCCAACAATTATACCAGAATTCTTATTGACAATTTCCACAAATACACTTTCAATACAACTATCGGTCTGTTCTAAGTCGGGACGTCTTATATATTGCACATTATTGTTTACAAAAATCCCAACTCCTCCACCCCTTCTTGACAAGCGGCTAACGCCTTCAAATTTATAACCATCTATATTACACAAAGGGTGTATAGTGTGCTCCTGGAACCAGGTTTCCGTGACACATAGTACTGTAGGCTTTAGTTTCACACTGTTTAAGAATTCAGTAATATTATCAAAACTATTAAGAAGACTTCTTGAATTCAAATGGATACATGAAAGTGGATTCGCAGATTTTGCTTTGTTTGTAATGTATGTATTAAACTCATCAGGTGTAAAATATTTCTTACAAGGACAAAAATCAATATTATCAAGCGATAAAAATTCATGCAAGGTGTTTAAGTCATGGTTGCATTTACTTAGGCATTCTCTCAAATTGTTACAGGTAGACATTTAACAAAAAAAACAAAAAAATCAACAAAAAAAAAATGATGTTTAAGAAAACAAACAAACAATACTGAACAAAGGCTAAGTCACCTTAAAAATGTACTTAAAAATGTATTTAAAATCGTACATAAAAATGGACATAAAAATGGAATATGTAAAATAAATAAAATGCCTATATAGGTATAGGAGGAATGGATTGGTATATTTTAGTAGTCTGCTTTATAAAAAAGCTGCATAAGTTGTAGGAGTGAGACATCCCAACAAGGTGTTATACAGTATATCATGAATGTGTTTTAATGTTTTTCAGATCTCCTTCACTTGCAATAAGTTTGGTGATGCTCTTACCTCCGGTTGCGTTGATAAGAGCAATGATTCGACCGTCGGAAGACCATGCAGCTGTGACACCTGAAGTCTTACGTGTTGCAGACAGAAGTTTCTGATTCTCAACTGTCAAGACTCAAGTCTTCGACAATTACTATCCCTGTTCCTTTCAATTTCTTTCTATTGTAGATGACCTCTCTCCTCTTCCTGTAGGTTGTCAACTTGACAATTATGGGACGTGATCGGGCCTTCCTAGCTGATGAAGCATCAGTCGACGATGTACCTGGTGCTGATGGCTCACTGTTATCATGCAGCTTTCCTGTACGGTGAGTGCGATCTAGGTCTCTCACTGGATCCAAGGTTACACCAAGCTTGCGAGTGATGACGTCAGCTACAAGGGCATCTGTGTTTTCCCCTTTCTTTTCTTGCAGACCAAATATCCGGATATTTGATCGTCTAGAGTACTGTTCCATTGCATTGATGGCAGATTCCATTCGGTTGATATCATGCTGTTGATGAACAATTGTTTCTTTCAGGTGTATAACTTCATTCTCTTTCTCCTCAAGGTTCTTCAGGACATCAAACATATCTCCCTGGATTTTCTCAATTGAAGTAAGAAATTCACCCATTTTCTTATCAATAGCTTTACTAACAATGGCATCCAGGAGGTTAGTGAATTCATCATTCTTGACTAAGTCTCTTATTACCTGACTAGTTATAGCAGCTTGTTGTCTTGTATTCAGTGATGCAGCCATTGTGATGATAACGAAGTCCAATGTGCATTCAACTGATACAGGTGTGTAGAATGAAAAGAATTCACCTATTCCTTTGAATAGACCATCGGAAGTTCAGTGCACATGTTTTAGTGTAGCTCTAATTTCAATGTGAACTGCACTCTCAATTAAAAACAACCCCATAAAAACCAGCACATGGGACCAGAAGATAAAAAGGAAGACCAGTTTGAAGATGTCTCACTTTTCAATCCAATATTCTCCAAGCTAAATCAAAGTTCTATACATCCTACATTCCGCAGATATCTTCTATAAGAAGTTGTAGACAAAGATATGATGAAGAGCAGGATGAGAGTCCAACATTTAGCTCTATATTTAGCAATTTTTCACTCCTATTTTCACTCCTACAGGCAGACGAATACAGGATAGATTTGACTTTTCACCCGGAGATTTCTTTAAAAAGGGTTTTTTTTTTTTTTTCTCTCATCTCTTTTGACTCCTGAGAAATTATTCCGAATTAAGGGGGGTACATTGAGCATTTTTCCTGATTTAGGGGGGTCTCCAAGGCAAGAAAAGCCCGCGAAAAGCCCGCGAAAGGGGGGTTCAGAAATGTTGGCAGTCCTCAGATAGGGGGTGCTTTCAAAAAGAGGGAACGAGCATATGCGTACCCTAAATAACATTGAGTGGGGGGGGGGGGGGGGCCGGGATGGAGCCACCCGCGAAATTTTGCTCGTCCGCTGTGTCCTTTATGCATACGTTTTGTGTCCGTCGGCCAGTGGGACCGGGCCATAAGCGCACCTTATATTTTCACATGTGCCCTTTTCCTTTTCTTATAAGTGCCCCTTTTCCTAATGATAAGTTCCCCATTAAAAAAAAAACACCTTCCCCTTCTCATAAGTGCCCCTTCTCTGGTAAATGACCCTTTTCAGGTTCGAGAAGTTACACCTCTTCACTTCAGATAGGTGCCCCCTTCACCTCCGATAAATGCCCCTTTAAAATCTGACCAGTGCCCATTTTCTTTTAGCTAATGCATATTTTCCTTTATTAGAAGTGCCCCATTTTATATCTGGTCATTACCTTTTTTCAGATGCGATAAGTGCTTCTTTTCACCTCTGATTATTTCCCTTTTAACAATAATATCTTATAAATGCCCCTATCAAAATATGATGGAGGCCCCTTTTTAGTCGACAAATGCCAATTTCCTGTTCTCATGACTGATTTTTTTCATTCCTGGTGAGTGCCTCTTTTTGAGGGCGTAAGAAGTGCCCCATTTTAACCTATGATAAGTGCGTGACTTTTACTTTCATAATTAAACGCGCCCTACCTAATTTTAAGCGACTAAGAGCAATTTCCCACAAAGCTCGCTCGCTATGCGAGCACGGATTTACAGATGATATACTGATGTTACTCATCAAAGGTCTTTTCAGAATTGGGTTTTTTTATTCTTTATAAGATGTAATTTTTCGCACTGCGACTTCATACATCTTAAAAAATTTCCTCGCTCGCTCGCAAGTAATTTTTTAGACAATCAAACTCAACTGCAAAGCATGATGCTTAAGTAATATTGTATGGTGTATGAAACGAAACATTGAAATCATCCCTGATAATGTAATCAAATTTTAGGGGTATATACCAATGTCTAAAAATTGTTTATTTTCGCTTTGAGATTTCCCTTTGTAGGTGCCCTTTTTTGTTGGTGCCCCCTCCCCCCCCCCCCCACTTTGGAAGTCGCTCCGCCGCCTCTGGTTGTACCGTTCTTTACTCTTAATCTTGTCTGAATTCAATGTCCCCCACTGGGCCCCTTAACGGTACACGTGCAGTGTTACATGATGTAAGTATGGAACGCTCGTTCGCAAATCTGTGCATGCTCATCCCGAGTGGTGGGTAGCATGTTTTTTTTAATTTTTAAAATCTTTTAAAGGTAGGTAGCATGTTATCTCCCGGCAGTGCTTGTCACAGTAGCTTCTGGAAAGGAATTAGTGTTACTGTTAGTGGCCACTATATAAGGACCTTATTAGTGACTATAAAAAAAACATATGCTCTTCCTGGTTATTTGGGAATGGGTCAGTTTGCAAGAAATAATGGAGAAACAAGCATTTTGTTGAAAATCATGTGATATCACAAACATTAACATCACTTGTGAAAATAATAATAATAATAATAATACTCAGTTCTTTTATAGCGCATAACACATTACAGGATAGCATGTCCCCATGCGCTTCCGATAGAAAGGAAAGAATTACAGAAAAATTCATACAAATTAGAAAATACACTTAGAAGCAAAGAAGTACATGTAGTAATGAACGCTGAGTTCATGGGTGTACACTTTTAACATTAAATAAATACGTTTTAAGAGAAACCTTAAACATGTTTAAATTATTGTGATTTCTCATGGAATCTGGAAGTGAATTCCATAAAACTGAGGAGGCGTGCGTAAAAGAACGTTCACCGTAGGTTTTTGTTAAGGTGGAAGAAACAATGAATAATGATTTTGAGCTTGATCTTAAAGTACGAGTAGGCCGATATAATGATAAAAGTTCACATAAATAAGAAGGGGGCAATGTCATGAAAGCATTCGTATGCAAAAACTATGGTTTAAACAAAATACGGGAGTGGACAGGAAGCCAATGTAGATTTCGTAGTACAGGAGTAATTGATTCGTATTAAGTCATGGTACAATTTTATTAGGGGGGCTGGCGCCCCCAAGCCCCCCCCCCGACCTACCAGTACGCCAGTGATCATTGCTATACATTTTAATGCAGGCGCGGAGCTAGGATCTTATTTTAAGGGAGGGGCGGTAGTGAGCAAGCGAATCACTTGGGGGTGGGTGATAGGCCTCCCGCGCGAAGCGCGGAAACTTAATAGACGTTTCCTTAAATTATAACTAAAGAAGACGATTTATTGTACCGTTCTCGACTGTTAATCCTTGTCTGCATGAAGTTTTGGCGCTTTATTAAATTATAAGAGAAAGTAGACGATTCGTTTAACTGTGCTCGACTCTTAATCCGTGTCTGAATTCAGTTTCTCCCCCTCCCGCGCAAAGCGCGGAAGCTTTGAAGTTTCATTAAATTATGAGAAAAGCAGACGATTCGGTGTATACTGTTCTCGACTCTTAATCCTTATCTGAATGAATCTACCCCCTTCCGCGCCGAGCGCGGAAGATTTGGCGTTTCATTTAATTATCAGAGAAAGTAGAGGATTCGTTGAACCGTGCTCGACTCTTAATCCTTGTTTGAATTCAGTTTCTCCCCCGCCCGCGCAAAGCGCGGAAGTTTTGACGTTTCATTAAATTATTAGAGGAAGAAGACGATTCGTCAAGCTTTTTTTTACTCTTCATAAGCCCTAATTGTCTGAATTCAGTTTTCTCATTACCGCGCGAAGCGCGAAAAGCTTAGACGTTTGATTTATTTATTATAGAAAGTAAACGATTCGGTGTATACTGTTCTCGACTCTTAATCCTTATCTGAATGAATCTCCCCCCTTCCGCGCTGAGCGCGGAAGATTTGGCGTTTCATTTAATTATCAGAGAAAGTAGAGGATTCGTTGAACCGTGCTCGACTCTTAATCCTTGTTTGAATTCAGTTTCTCCCCCGCCCGCGCAAAGCGCGGAAGTTTTGACGTTTCATTAAATTATTAGAGGAAGCAGACGATTCGTTGTACCGTTTGCGACTCTTAATCCTTGTCTGAATTCAGTTTCCTCATTACCGCGCGAAGCGCGAAAAGCTTAGACGTTTGATTTATTTATTATAGAAAGTAGACGATTCGTTGCACCTCTTTCGACTCTTATTATTAAAGCCCCAATTATCTGAATTCAGTTTCCCCCTCTCGCGCAAAGCGCGGAAGCTTTGATGTTTCCTTATATTATTAGATAAAGCAGACGATTCGTATACCGTTCGCGACTCTTAAAGGGATCTTGTAACAATGTTAAATCTGAGATACACGGCCCTACGTGTTATCAGTGTCTGTGATAATGGTGTAATATTGAAGCCCTAAAAAAATTGCGCTTCAAAATGATCAAGAAGTGCCTCAAAAAAGTAAAAATCTTTGAGTGACCGGTTTTACCATAATCGTTTTCCCCAATAGACTGTATGGTTATGAAAACCGTCAGGCGAACGGTTTTCAACATTTGTAATTCCAATCATAAATATCTTGATAATCAGGCAGGCGATCGGCTTGTAAAAGTCACGGGGTTCCTGACTGACCTAAAGGTTTATTATTATCATTGCGTCATGAGCTAAATCCAGAATTTTGTTTCAGAATCTGAGACTAAGTTACCGGATCCCTTTAACCCTAATTTGTCTGAATTCAGTTTCCCTCCTACCGCGCAAATCGCGGAAAGCTTAGACGTTTGATTTAATTAATATAGAAAGAAGACGATTCGTTGCCGTTTTCGACTCTTAATAAGCCCTATTTGCCTGAATTCAGTTCCCCCCTCTCGCGCAAAGCTTGGAAGCTTTGATGACGTTTCCTTAAATTATTAGAGCAAGCAGACGATTCGTTGTACCGTTTTCGACTCTTAATAAGCCCTATTAAATTTTGTCTGAATTCAGTTTCCCCCTCTCGCGCGAAGCGCGGAAACTTTGACGTGTCCTTAAATTATTAGATAAAACAGACGATACGTTGTACCGTTCGCGACTCTTAGCCCTAATTTGTCTGAATTCAGTTTCCCTCTTCCCGTTTTTTGGCGTTTCATCAAAATATAGAGAAAGGAAGACGATTCGGCGTACCGTTAACTCTTAATCCTTGTTTGAATTTAGTTTCCCCGAAAATGTTAAACCTCTGATTTATTTAGCTGATATTATAGGAAAATGATACAAGTATTGTAGTCGTAGTCACTCTGGAAGTCGTCACAGCGGATAAAAAGTCACAGTTTGTAGGGAAAAAAACTTGTCGGCCGACCGACAATATACATCTCACCGACTTCAAACTTCTGCATTGATATAGTACACGAGGAACGAGCAAGAATACCGACACAGCGGACCCGACACAGTAACATTTACCCGTGTCTTTCTTGCTCACTCGACGGGACGACTCCACCCAACAACCCTCTCTCTCCTTTTCTCCCACTCCTCCTCTCTCAGGCTCTTATACCTCCCGCCTCTCTCCTCTCTTTCATCCTTTTCTTTCTTTTCTTTCTTTTCCTTTCCTTTTTTTCTTTCCTTTCCCTTTCCCCCTCTTTTTTCCCTCCCCCTTTTCTCTTTTTTCCCGACGGCACAATTTTACCAGGGGCAGGCGCGTAGCTACGGGGGGGGGGGGGGGGGGGGGGTCAAGATCGGTCAATTTTTTTTAGACCCCTTTTTTGACCTCGATCGATTACATGTAAGTGCCCCCCCCCAAAAAAAAAAAAAAAAAAAAAAAAAAAACATCGAACTCTGGCTACGCGCCTGTTGGGGGGGGGGGGGGGTGTTGCACCCCCCCCCCCCCCTGTGGAGACGCCCCTGCCTACAATGCCAGGCGTGTAGCATCACAGGAAAAGAAAGGTAGGCCTAATGCGGAGGTATTGCATTTGAAAGAAAGAAATTCTTTTGTGAGCATGTGCTGAGCTGGGGGAGGTTATGTGCACTGACTGTTGTTAGCTCACTAATGATTGACAACTAATGTTTCACAGGATGAATGAGATCTGGAGCATTTCTCTTTAGGGTGTAGCTTAATTAGCAGGTCTGAGAAATTATTCAAATAAATATTTTAAAATCTATGAAACATATTAAGATGTTTGAAAAACAAATATATTGAGTTGTATGCAGCCGTATATCTGCACACCAACAGGAATTAATCAACTTATATTTGGATGTCACCCGACCCTTAAAGGTATAATGTCCCATTTGCAGGCCCAAAAAATGAAAAAGTTAAATTCCAACTGCATTTGAAAGATAATACTAATTTAGAACTTCCCTGAAAAAGGTGGGGCTTGAAAATGTCTTCAAGTGGGAAAATAATAACAATTTGTTGTCAAATCGACTTTAGGGCTATAGAGCCCAAAAGTAATAGTCTTGATTTTCAGACAATTGTACCGAATGGTCATACGTTTTATGCTGCGCAAAGATTCAATCAGTTTAATCTTGGCCATCACAAGAAGTGGGTTATTGATGTAGACAAATGCTCATATACCCTTTACAACTCTTTTCATGTATGTTATTACCAAAGAAGAAAAAAAGCCAGTCAGTCACTCAATAGTGTCTGACAGTGAAGTCTAGCAAGTAAACGGGTTTCCTTGCATAATTTGAATTTGAGGACACTGCTAACGTTTAAATTTCACAGATAGGACATACATGACATATTCATAATTCCTGCAAAGTTCTACAGCATTTGAGGTTGGCTGCAAAAGGGACATAGTACCTTTACAGTGGCGGATCTAGGGGGGGGGGGGGTGGGGGGGTTGCAACCCCCCCAAAAAAAAATCCGGGGACCATTTTTTTAAATCTTATCGCAAGAAAACGCCATTTTCACACACAGATTTTCAAAAATTTTCCCTACTGTGGGAGGGGGGACACCCCCCTCCCACACCCTCCCCCCTCGCTCGCTCCGCTCGCTTGGACTCGGTCGCTACGCTCCCTCGCATACCACCCCAACCCCCCCTTTATAAAAAGCTGGATCCGCCCCTGCTTTAACATGCTAAAAAATTACGTACTAATATTAGGGATACATCTATCTGTTTGCTTATTCTAAATTCCGTAGAATTGCGTGTTCCTAAATGGGTGTATCATAATCTCAACTTAAATTGAATTGAGATGTTTTCAGTGCTTGAAATTTACAGTTCATAAGGTGTTTGATCTACTATAATGTGCCAGGTTTTATTTTATATTGGAGACTCTAGTCATTTTTTAAAATTTAATTTGTCTTCATTTTCCGTTTTTTTTTGTATAAAGACACCATAGATTGAATTCTATTGTCATCCGAGCTAGCTAACTTCGCCCCAATCCTAAGTAGCCGTCATCTCAGCTCGTTCAAATTTTATTTCTTGAGTCAATTTTGTGCTTGTTTCAACATGGCAGAAGTCTCAGCTGTACGTCAAAATTACCATGGAGAATGTGAAGCTGCCATCAATAAAACGATAAACCACCAACTCACTTCATCCTACAGCTATTTAGCAATGGTAATTACCCGTTGTAAATTGTCCTTTGCCCTTGTTGATGGACTGAGTTGTGGGTTCTAAGGCGCGCATGCCATAGCTCAGCTAAGCTCAGTGCCCTGTTCTTGCGGGCAGCTCACCGCAGGCAGGGAGGCGCAGCAGGCTAGATCTAGGCCGCTGCACTGTGACTGTGGCGATCGCTGTGCCAGCGCGCCAGCTGGCGCTGGCTGTGTGTTTGTGACTAGGAAATGCACACAATGAATTCAAAGCGGTAAGGTTGTAAAGGGGAAGTTCACCCTGACATTATGTTGGTTTTAATAGAAGCAGAACAATAAGAGAAATAAGTCTTAGCAAGTATAAGCAAAAATGAGAAAGCTAAGCATGAAGAACTTTGCACATTGAATCATAGTTTGCAAGAATCTTCAGTCAATTGAAGGACTAGGAGGCAGACTTAATCAGAAGAAGAAGAAGAAGAGCGTGCGCTGTACTGCATGCACAGTGAGTTTATGCGCTCCCATTGGCTGATCCGCTCGAGTGGCTTCAAATTTAAGTGAGAGAGGGCCTGTTGTTGTTGTTTTAGTCTTAAGGGCGTGTGTCATTCAATTATGAATATTTACGCCTAGTCTACTTAACTTACATGTAAGCGCAACTTTAGTTCAATGGCAAGGTCAATACGTAATATTACGTCACACCACAGAGATTTTGACATGTCATGCTTTAAACAGGTGACGCACTTCACACTTTTGCACACACATAAAAAAGAAAAAAAATTGTTGCTAGTTCAGAAGTCTATCCAGACTTTGACCCGGAACTCCAGCGTGGAGATACCCTACTAGGTCTAGAGTAGAGTCTCCGGTTTGCGGCATAGCCCGGTGGGCGGCCAGGGGTATTGGTCTTCAAAATAAAATAAATATGACTCGATAATAATTATTGAAAGTTCTGCTTTGCGTCCGTAGCAGATGCTCCTGTCGGTACGGAGTATCCAGAGCTACCAAGTGTCACGCATTAGGCGTAACATCACGCATTTCGAGGGTCTGAAAACGGCTCTCACGCACGGCGCGCCCGCTAGATTAAAAAAAAACGCCATACCTATACGTGTGTTATACCCTTGCACGCGCAAAATGAAAATGTCACGCATTGCCGATCTTTTACCTTGGCGTCTCTCAGTATCCGTCAGCGATGTCGAAAATCTACGGCACCAGTCGCCGATGAAAATTCCAGCAGGTGCTAACTTTTAAGTTAAGAGATCGAGGCATGACTAGATCAATATTGTAGCTCTATTTGTCCGATTGGAGGTGAAATTTGATGTTTTTGTGGAAGTATGATGGCTGCGGTCTGTCTCCTATCGCAGATATTTTGATTGTGCCACCGCATGACCAGTTGCATGGGGTGGCTGCAAACCGGCACGTAATTACGTGTTTGCCTGGTTTGCGGCCGGGGGTGTCAATACACACATAACATGCGGGATCGTGTATGATGGTATGTGTGCTGATGGTATGTGTGCTGATGTGTGTACCCGCTATGACCCGATAGTTTCTAGCAGTGGCGGAGACAGGTTAGTACACCTGGGGGGGATGACTCAGGGGCGGATCTAGCTTTTTGCTAAGGGGGGGGGGGGGGGTTGACCAAAATAATGACGATGCGGAGCATCGTCCTCGAGCCGCGAAGCGGCGAGCCAATTTTTTTTTGGGTGTTTATTTGAACCCCGTAAGTGATGTTTTCCTGGCATCTATTAACACAATGGAGACCATAAAAAGCAGTGCATGATAACGTCTTTTAAATCAAGTAACAGTTAAATACACAGTTATATCCAGAGTTATCATGTGTTTGGTTAAGTTACCAGATGAGTTGAATATCTTCTCACAATATTTGCACTTGAAAGGGTTTCTCTCCAGCGTGCGTTCTTTTTTCTTTCTTTTTTTTTTTTTTTTTTTTCTTTTTTTTCCCTTTTTTTTTTTTTTTTTTTTCCCTTTTTTTTTTTTTTTTTTTTTTTTGGGCTAATAACAATAAACACAATTACAATAATGATGAGGATTATTATTATCATCATCATAATTATTATTATTATTAATATTATAATTGTTATAATTTTTATTATTACTATTATTATCATCATTATGACTTATTAAGTAAGCAAATATCATTCCCCAAAACCTGGGGGGGGGGGGATGATTGTACATGCCATCCCCCCCCCCCACCTTGTGAGGTGGGGGGGGGGGGGGGATGCATCCCCCTCATCCCCCCCGTAGTCTACGCCCCTGTTAGTACGTACCCCCGTATGGGATAATCCATTCGAGGAAAAGGTGAAATTGTTTAAAACTTGACAAATTTCAACAGATAAACATGAGAATTTGGGTTACCCGTAGTAATTTGGTACATGCTTTGATCGCAAGGCCCTCGCGTACACAGATGACGCGTAGCGCGCGCCACGCGTTCCTGATTGGCCCGACCTAGCGCCACGCCTTCTTTAAAAGAAAAAAAGGTCCTAGATTGCTAGAAATCCCCCAAAACAGAATATTCTGAATTATTCGTAAGGGTTTGGCAGGTATGGTATTGTGTGCACATAACTTAGCGCAGCGGCCTAGTCTGTGTGTGTGTTGACCTCAAATCAAACTTTCATTGACGGGTGTATAAATTTCATTTTGAGACAGAGAATTTATTTTACTTGAATATAAAGTAAAAGACTTGCAGAAATTTGAGTACTGCAATTTTTGTGAAAATAAGAAAATGCAATATTTTTTTTAATATAAGGAAAATAATTACAGCTTTAAAAAATCCAAACAACTAGGATCATTCTCATTTTGTTTTCTTCCTAACGTTGGATAACAAATTTCACAAATTCCAACATAGACAGATAGAATAACATTGATAATTTAGATTATTTAGTGCAAGAGTAAATATGACAATGACCCAGAATATAATACCATGATAAAAAGTCTTCAAATTACTTGTAATATTTGTTAAAAAATAAAAGTAAAAAAAAAAAAAAAATTCCCTCGGGTCGCGCCACACGTTTTTAATTTCTTGGCGAGAGGCCTGTTTGATCGTGACGTTGCGCATAAAGCTTTGTGACGTACTCGTGCCGCAAACCGGGTAATACGTGCCCGCAAACCGGGGAACTTGAAGCATTTCGAAACGTGGTCAATGCTGACCACACTGTGGGTCAGTTACGTTATTTGTGACTTCTATTTAATAAGTATGTATATGGACTCTATATTGAGGGTATTGAAGTATTCTGTGAGTATTTGCATAAAAATAGCATCGGCAGTTCCCGCCGATCGGCCGCACACCGGAGCCACTATTCTGAAAATCAACTAAATTTTCATCAATTGTTCAAGTAATGGTCATGATTTAAAGTCGTTATTTTTCTTACCTGTTTCATGTCAATTTTCTTATCTTTTTAGGAGTATTTTTCCTAAAAAACAAAGACTTATTACACGAGATTCACGGCAAACTGTTGCACAATACAATTGCATACCGTACCGACGGTGGGGTGCGGGGGCGCGTGTGTTAAGTTGGCAACCGTATTGATGAATTGCTTAGATTACAGTCGCTAACAGTAACACATGTATGTTTTAGTAGGTTATCTACACATTAACTGATTAGATCGAAAATGCAGACGATTCTTATTTTTAAGATGGAACTTGTCCTCGTTTATGCGGATGATCCTCTTTCTTGGACCAACCCCCCTACTGATTAGCGGATAATTTCAGTATAACTAATAGAAACATGCTGATTGTCTATGTATGTTTCCATTGCTCCCTGACAGGCATTCCACTTTGATCGTGCAGATGTCGCTCTGAAGGGTTTCCAGACTCATTTCCAAGCAATGTCAGATTCCAAGAGAAGCCACGCCATGATGCTCCTGAAATACCAGAATGAAAGAGGAGGCCGTATCAAGCTGTCAGATGTCTCTGTAAGTTACTACCCTAAAGAATAAGAACATGATGACAAGGTTTAAAAAATCCTTTTAAGGGAATTTTTCAATTTCAAAGTGTAGAGGTGTCATGGTCTCTTCTTCTTCTACCGGTTAAGTACAGACCGCCCTTGGCGTATTATCGTACTTATGCTTGTCGAGTGCCTAGATGAATAGTGCAAGTAAAAATCTCACTACAAGTTGATACTATGTGCGGCTAAAAAAACAGAAGGGGCTTAACGAAGCCTCATTTGTTGCACCACCTGTTTGTAGATCACTAAGGAGTGGATCTAGTGGAAAAGTAACTGGACTGTGTATCACATGGTTCAAGGCACCCTTTGGCGAGGATTTAATCTACATTTCTCACTCTCCACAGTTGTTATAAGATGATGAAGCGGATCCTAATCAAATGATTAGTCGAGAGCGTACACGTGACCAGGCATTTATTTTTCCTTACACGTTATTTAAAATTATGGCCAGTCATTAGTAAAATCTTTTTATAAAACAAAAAAAAACCATCATCTTCTAAAACAAATAGTACACATCATTTTATTTAGGCATTAGTAATATGACCCACACTTGGTACCCTTGAAACAGTCCAGACACCCTCGGCTATCGCCTCGGGCATGTTAGACTGTTCCAAAGGTACCTTGTGTGGGTAATTTTTACTAATGCTCTCACTGCTGTATATTATTTGTATAATAATACAGTCCCAAGAGAGATTTTGATGCTCAAATTTGACTAAGTTACAGATTTTTTTTAGGAGTTTACCGAATATTGATTTGATTTGTTTGTTCCCAGCAACCGTGCAAGGATGACTGGGGGACTGGACAAGAAGCTATGACTAAGAGTTTAGAAGCAGAGAAGGCTAGCAACCAAGGGTATCTAGACTTATACAATCTAGCTGAGAAGTATGGTGATGAACAGGTAGGGTTTTAAAGATAAAGACCAGTTATGGTCATGCGATTGCATTGTGAAAGAAACGTGAAATCGATCAGAAAAGGTTGATCATCTAGCATAGATGTACTGCAAGGTTCTGGAATCATCAAAATGATAAGAAATTTGGCCCAGTCTTCATGAAGTTACAAGCACTGTACACAGAAAGATGTATATGGGACTACGCACACGTGCGTTTTTATCTCTCACACTGTGCGAGAAAAACTAAATTTACCAAATATATCAATTAGTAGGCGGTTTCCCGGCAAATTTGTTATCATCATGTACTAATAAGAGCTTCCATTTCATTTTTTTGAAATTGGGGCGTTATCAATACTGGTTTTACCTTTAAAGTGACTTCATAACATTGGTGAAGGTTGATAAAAACACTGTTTATTTTTTTGGATGGAATGTTACTTAAATACTTCTTCTGTCCTAATTCTCTTACATGCAAAAAATCCTGAAAAAAATATTAAAACCAAAATATTTATACAATCTAGCAGATAAAAATGGTGATGAACAGGTATGGTTTTAAAGTGAACCGGTAACATTGTTGAAGGTTGATGAAAAAACTGCATAATCTTTGTATGAAATGTTAGTTATTATATTCTTTTTACTGTACTAACTGTCTATCATGCAAAAGATCCTGAAAAAATATTAAAACCACAAAGAATCATCAGAGCCTTTAATGCGGGACTGCACTACTTGCTGCTACTTGCGCCCTCTATATAGCAAACAATGAAATGGTTGGTCCCCCATGATCCTCTTTTTCTTATGTTAGTTGAGATAACCACCTGTCAGTGACCATGCAGGGAGGTCTAATTCCTCCTGGCCAAACTAGCTTGGTCACAAGGGACTTTGTGCTTCATACATCACATTCTCTTTCCACATTCAAATTTTGTATGTTTGATTGTTTTTTGTGGACAACCCTGATTCTAGCAACAAAGATGATTTGTTTTCTTTCTCTCCTTGCTGCAGCTTGGAGACTTCGTAGAGGATAACTTCTTGGCATCCCAGACAGAATTGATCAAGACGATCGGAGACCACATTTCAAACCTGTCCAGGGTTGGAGCAGGACTAGGAGAGTACCAGTTTGATCATCATCTGGGCAAGAAATAATGCTAACTGGACCAGGACTAGGTCTACATCCAATCCAGGACCAGTAGACTCTACATGAAATCATGTGGACTTAGAATTAGATAGATAAGTACTTGCATCCAATCACACAAAAGGGCCTTCGTGTTAAACCTGCGGGCCAGTATTCCACAAATGGGATCATCATCTGGGCAAGAAATAATGCTAGCTAGACCAGGACTAGGTCTACATCCAATCTAGGACTAGTAGACTCTGCATGAAATCATGTGGACCTAGATCTAAATAGATAAGTACAGTAGAGTATGCACATCACTTGCATCCAATCACTCAAAAGGGTCTCTGTCTTAAACCTGTGTGCCAGTTCTCCACAAATGGGATCATCATCTGGGTAAGAAATAATGCTAGCTGACCAGGACTAGGTCTACATTCAATCCAGGACTAGTAGACTCTGCATTAAATCATGTGGACCAACCTTTTGTCTTAAACCTGTGGGCCAATATTCCACAACAGGATATCAATCGACACTGGGACTAAAAGCCTTTTTACATTGGAGCGATAAACTATGGCAATGTTTTTTTCTGTACAAAATGAATGTAAGGGGAAGGGGGGCTGAAAGACTGTAGATTTGATTGAATTGCATATATATTAATGTTGTGGAATTTACTAAACAATATCATGAAACACACTCTAGGGGGTGTAAGCTAAGTCCATTCCAAATATAATTTGCAGAAAAACAAGAAAAAAGGGCAACAAAATTTAGAGTAAAATCAAATAACTAATAAGGAAGTAATGAATTTTGTAAAAAGTATGAACAACTATGGAACTTAGAAAATCACTACATCATTTGCCAATGTGGTTACCAGTTGAATACATGTAAAAGTACTAAAAGACTCCATCCAAGATTTAAGGTATATCACTATGAATTAGGCTTCCCCCACACAGAGCTGCCAACTAGTACGGATTTCCCGTAATTGGTACGGAAATTAACGACCATTACGGAATGTTGTCTCAAATTACGGATTTAAAAAATAAAAATGATTTTTTTTTTTTTTTTTTTTTTTTTTTTTTTTTTTTTTTTTAATTTTCAAATATGATTTATAGAAACTCGCTGAGAAAGACAGAAAAGTATCAAGTTTTCTCTTAATAGAAGCCATTTTTCATGGAAAACGGTGACTTGAAACTCAATATTTAACAACTTTGTGTGAGTATAATCACCAAAAATGTCAGATAATCATACGCCCATTCGTCCGCGCAGTATTGGCGTGCCGTTTTTTTTATAGATTCATAGCGCCGCATAGGAAATTACTGATTTATACCCCAAATTACTGATTTTGAGCCTTGTGATTACTGATTTTCTGTGCTGGAGGTTGGCAGCTCTGCCCACACCCCCCCCCCCCCCCCCCCAAAAAAAAGAAGAATAATAAGGATTACAAAAACAAAAACATTTATTGATTCAAATCACTGTCTCAGGGAACTAAGGACAGGCCTTCAAGTAATTTGTTTTTCCACTGACTGTATCATTCAAGAATAGCTGCCAACTGTTCCTATTTTTGAGAATGATTCATATTTGTTGGCCTTCTGAAAAGTATCATGAACCTTTAATTTCTTTCTTTTTTATGAAAACTTCTGACAGAAAAGCCTACGAAATAGACAGTATTTCTAATTTTACCTCAAGAGATTCCTTATTTTTGCTGCAAAGGGTTGTCAGGTATGATATAGTTTGTCCTTATCATTCAGGTATGACTAGTCCTAAAGTTCATTTCAATGAATGTGGACCATTTAGGAAGTTAAATCAGGATTTTCAGGGATATTTTTGCATCATACCATCCGTGCTGCATATATTTACATCCCATTTGTGCCTTGTCAGATTTATGTATATTCCATTTGATATAAATTCCTCAAAAAAAAGTTCTGCAATTGAAAGTTTGAGCATTGATATCTCTCTAGTTAGTATATTATCATACTTGATGCTGGTTTCATTAAAAAACTTGTTTATTTCCCTTAAAGGGATCCGGTAACTTTGTCTCAGATTCTGAAACAAAATTCTGGATTTAGCTCATGATGCAATGATAATTATAAACCTTTAGGTCAGTCAGGAAACCCATGACTTTTACAAGCCGATCGCCTGTCTGATTATCAAGATATTTATGATTGGAAATACAAATTTTAAAAAACCGTTCGCCTGACGGTTTTCATAACACTACACTCTATTGGGGAAAATGAGTACGGTAAAACCGGTCACTCAAAGATTTTTACTTTTTTGAGGCACTTCTTGATCATTTTGAAGCGCAATTTTTTTAGGGCTTCAAAATTACACCATATCACAGACACTGATAACACGTAGGGCCGTGTATCTCAGATTTAACATTGTTAAACGATCCCTTTAAATTGATCGTTTAACAATGTTAAATGTGAGATGCACGGCCCTACGTGTTATTAGTGTCTGTGCTATGGTTTTATATTGAAGCCCTAAAAAAATTACGCTTCAAAATGATCAAGAAGTGCCTCAAAAAAGTAAAAATCTTTAAGTGACCGGTTTTACCATACTCGTTTTCCCCAATAGACTGTAGTGTTATAAAAACCGTTTGGCAAACGGTTTTCAAAATGTGTAATTCCAATCATAAATATCTTGATAATCAAATACGGTAGGCGATCGGCTTGTAAAAGTCATGGGGTTCCTGACTGACTGAAAGGTTTATAATTATCATTGCAGCATGAGCTAAATCCAGGATTTTTGTTCAGAATCTGAGACAAAGTTACCGGATCCCTTTAACGATGATGCCCCATGTGTAATGATAATATATTCATGGAATGTGCAGCACACTTAAATATGGGGCCAATTCGAAAGTGAAATGTGGCAAAATGCATTGCTTTTCATTAAAAACACAATCATTCTCCATACAAATGAAGAATTCACTGTTAATAAAATTCATCCAATGTGTGATAGCATAACAGGTATACATTCAATCAAAGATTTGAATAATAAAATATCGATGCCCGAGGACATATCAGCTCGGAACTGTAGTGACATAATATAGTTGCGCGATCATTTGAAGGTTTAAATTGACCAAATGTTGATTATTATATCCTTATTTAGAATTGCAGTAAGGAAGATGGTTTCTTTACAATTTCTTTAAAAACCGAATCGTTTAAGGATCAAATAGTTTGTGATTGACTTTAGAAATGATCAATTTGATCTTTTTTTCCTCCATTTACATGTATGTAACTGTATGAATTGCATGAGGTACTTGATTTTCATTGAAATGTCCATTTAAAATGCAATGTCACCAATCGGCATTAACAGTATTCATGCATGCACCAACTCGATCATTACATTTAAAAATTGCCCCAATTCTGACAGTATTTGACATTAAGTGTACCGGTATGTAAGTAAGTTCTGTTTGGTAGTTGTTCAATTTGTGTTGATATGTGTAAAGAAATGTCAGTTGTACTTGAAATATCTCCACTCTGAATGTTAAAGATTTTCTTTCTTTTCTTTTTAGCGCATTGTTTTCAAGGACTATAAATGTAAGCGTGAAAAATACTGAAGTCAATTGTTTGTGTTGATATCTATAACAAAACATAGATTGTACAAGTACTTAAAATATTCCCACTCTAAATGACAAATATTTTCTTTTCTTTTTTAGCGCATTGTTTTCAAGGGCTATGGACCTGAAATATGCTGAAGATAATTATTAAACTCGGCTTTACGAGTATTATTCCTGACCTCTACACCTTGAACTGAGTGTGTTACCTTACAACCATTGTCATTTGATGGATTATTTAGCCTTTATTTATAATACATGCTGTGCTAGTTAATATAAAAGCTTACAAAGCTACTCAGTGCACTGGAATACCTATGATAGATTGACAATTCCAAATTGTAATTGTCTTAACCTATTTATCTTAGTGTTCATGTAGCCTGTATGAATTTGTTATTTTTTATTTATTTTTGTTAACAAGTTGTTTAAAATATGCTCATCATTACTAACGTGAAATAATGGTATTCTTCTTGGTGTGTAATGGAAACCAATTCCACTTTCCTCCATTAGAATTTGTATTAATTTATACAACATTATGTGTACAAATGTCCTGGTATTCTTTGCAGTGTGCTTTTTGAAAGTATTCCCATGATTGATATTCATTGGACAGACAAGATTTCATAATTCATTTATTCGACATATGTTCAGAAACGTCTTGGTATTCGGTATGACATTTGGTGTGCTTTAAAGTGACTTGGTAACATTGTTGAAGGTTGATGAAAAAAATTGCTTAATTTTTGTATGAAATGTTACTTACTATATTCCTTCTACTGTACTAACCCTCTGACAGGCAAAAAATCCTGAAAAAATTCTCAAACCACGAAGATATCTATGGTTTTCTTTGAAGGCGTTGATGTGAGGCACCCTCTAACAGTGATTAACAGTAAATTCTCCCAACCATTTTTGAATTTTCCCAACCGTTTTTCCATGAAAAAAGACACAAAACAGGCTATAAAACATCTGTCAACACTTAAATGTCTGGAATGGAATGTAGAGCCATTTTATTGCTTTGTGAGATTTCCATTCACCTAAAATGTAACTAAATTGTTCTATAGATCTAGATCTAGACCTAGTTGGGAGAATTAAGGAATCGATCAGATCAGTTTTTCCCAATTTGTACCATGAATAATGGTCCGTTTTCACTCAAATTTTTAGATTATCTTTAATTGTACATCTAGCATTGAAGTCACTACCTTAGAACCACTATCTCTCATCTGAACAATGTTACAAAGTCCCTTTAAGAAAAAGAAAACAATTAAAATCATGGAACAAACTAGTTTTCATTTGCAATTACTATTCAACTACCGGTACTAAGATTACTGTATCATTGTGGATATTATCTTGTAATGCTTACAAATGTCCTGGACTGGTATTCTTTGCAGTGTGCTTTTTGAAAAGTATTCGCATGCTATTAATTGGACAGACATGATTTCAGAAACGTCTTGGTATTCGATATGACATTTGGGGCCAGTCACCACGAAATGAGTCCAGTGTCGCATTCGGCTCAATCGTAGTAATAGCGTGTGTATGTACTGAAAATTGACCCACCTACCACATTTAAGATTTTTCCAAAAATCGACTTATTAAATTCTTTGTTTGTTGAAAGTTTCATTGAAATCGAATGATGGGAAGTGTGTTGTTGCTATGTTGTTGTTGACCAGACTATAATATGTTACGCATCATTAACTTTACACCTAATTATCTCAAAACTGGGTAATCCCATTGTTTATAAAGTCCAATTAGGTTTTTGTTCATATTTCTGGATATAATTTATCAATTTTAATGTGTGACCCCTTAATTTAAAGCTTACTTAATGTAGATTCATATAATACTTAAAAACAGTAATAAAATTGTTGACCAACTGGACTCATTTCGTAGTGACAGGCCCCATTTGGTGTGCTTTAAGAAAAAAACAATTATTAAAAATCATTGAACAAGCTAGTTTTCATTTAAAATTACTATTCAACTACTAAGATTACTGTATCATTGTGGATATTATCATCATTACAGCAAATGTTTCTCTCACTTTTTAATATCAAAAGCCGTTCATGCACTTGTTTTCTTTTTGCTATTCTTATTTTTGTCATTACTACAAAACATTCCACAGATTCAGAATGCATTGGACTGTATTCTAAAATTAAACGTGACGTTAGATTCAAGCTTTGTCCGATCAGATAGAGAAAGCATTGGACTGTATTCTAGAACTAATGGAATATGGTCTATTGTGTTCAGTGTGTGCAATACATACAGTGAGAACATTAGACTAGAACACAAGTGTCGTAGATCTACCACAAGCATCGGTACCTTAATAAGGATGCCATAATGAGTGTATATAGTTATGTACAAGTATACACCACGGCAGAGGCGATATGAAACCAAATGTCTTTATTCTACCCCAGAAATTTGTGTAATAAATGTTGCTTATTTGTGTATAAACAAACTGTGTATTTATTGCTTTTTGTGGATTAATTTACAAAGATGTAGACATTTATGTTGATGTTTCTTGGTTTTTATGATGGCAGTGTTCTATAATCTTCAAAGGACTTTGCAGCCTATCACAATTAGCCAATCAATTAGTATGACTCGGGTTTCTTGTTATAAACTATATTCCCCCCCCCCCCCCCCCATCTCTGAGTGTTCTGTGTGTACTCTCTCCCTCACTACCCTTTTCTCTGGCTCTCCCTCTGATTGTCGCATGCATCCATTCCCTCTCCCTCACACAAGTGCTTTCTCTCCCTCTCTCATATGTGTGCACTCTCAACCTCTCTCTCTGTCTCTGGTTTGTGTGCACTCTCTCTCCGTCTCTCGTTTGCCTAACCTCTCTGTCTCTTGTATTTGTGCACTCTCTCTCCGTCTCTCGTTTGCCTGCACTTTCTCTCTGTCCCTCATATGTGTGCACTCTCAACCTCTCTCGTATGCGTGCACTCTCTCACACACACGAGTGCACCCTGTCTCTTTTTCAATGTCTAGTCACCTATTTCTTAGGATAAGATCAACTAAATTCATGATTCAATTAAATCTATTGTTTTTATTATTATTATTTCCATTGTTTCTTTATTACAACCTATAAATGCAAGACAAAGTTTATTTAGATTTATTTTATACATTCAAGCTATCCACATATCAATTTTACAGGTGATTGAGACACTTTGTAATCGTATATTTCACTATAAGCAACATAATGGCCAATTTATACATACATATTGCATCATCGTAATTAGTACATAAAAGGATAGCTACTGAATAATTGCACATTTAAACAGTTCACACCTTAGCCTAACATTTGTTGTTGTTTTTCTGTTGGAAAATAAAATTAAAATAGTCTACTGGGTACTTTTCTAGGAACTACCATTAAAATTATGGAGAAAATAGTCCTAACAATTGCTCTCTTCTCATGTGGCAAAAGCACCAGGGTTGTGGAGGTAGTTGTACATGTACAAAGTTATGTACATTGATGGAAAATCTAGACAATTAAATCACCAAACACAGCCAACGTGATAACATGTACCTCACACATTAAACTAATTATTGAATGTCATTTACAGTACCCAGTAGACTATTTTTCTTCTATTTTCCAACTGAAAAACAACAATTTGTTAGACACCTTTCTTGATGTTTACAAAAATAATTTATTATCGTTAATCAAAGCCTTTGGATTAAGCTGTAATAAAAATACTGCTGTAGGGTAGAGGGATGATAACTTTATTTTAAGAGATAATTAACATTGTAAAAATAGAGATGTTTATTGAGACATATTATACTGTAGATAAGTGGGAAAATCCACAATATACTAAATAATAAGAAAATTATAAAATTACATTTAAAAATAGGCCCTTAAAAAGTAGCAAATGAATAATCATAGAGCAAAATAGAAGAAATTAAAGACTACAGAACAGAGCAAAAAGTAATAAAGCAAAGCAAAATGGTACAGTAACAGTTTCATGAAAAAAAGCAAATTCATGAAAATGTACAGATATATAATAGCTTGATGTACTTGCTGAAAATGTCAGAGGTAATAATGTCAGAGGTAAAAATGTCAGAGGTAAAAATGTCAGAGGTACTAAAAAAAGGTCTGAGGTACAACTAAATGACGGGGTAAAAATCAGTGGCGTCATAATATCTTGGCACTTTATCACACAAAATGTTGAGACGTTAGTTACTGGGCTAGTCTATTATATTCCCTTCTTCCATATCATAATGTATATTTTTATAAATGACTGTGTATCAACGGATTGTACTAATTCGTACATGTCCTGAGGATAATACAATGTGGAAATAAAAGTAGATAAAAGTTAAAGAAAGAAGAAAATAAAGCACTGCTAAATTAATGAATGCAGAGACAGAGATGCCAACTAGTACGATTAAATTGTATTTAGTACGATAATAAGAGTGAAATACGATCTTAAAATCTGAAAATACGATTTTTCATCTCTTTTTTCCAACAAAGACAACACACACACACACAAAAAAAAATAGTTAGAGAAAGAAGAAAATAAGGCACCGCTGAATTAATGACTGCAGAGAATCCTTTGCTATTCTTTTTTGATAAGCATAATACACAACCATTACCAATATTCAACCTGTAACATGCTTTTGATTTGATACTTTTACCTCTGACATTTTTGCACCGAGCCTAAAAATGAGAGGACTAGTGTACGCTGATGTAGCCCAAAGAGATTCCTTTCCTTGCTACCTATCATGGTGCAGTACTGAATGACAGGCAGGACTCTTTCAATCTGCGTAGACCTGCAAAAATAAGAATAGATAAACTTAAAGGGATCATTTAACAATTTTAAATCTGGGATGCAAGGCCTCACATGTTATCAGTGTCTGTGATGTGGTGTAATAGTGAAGCCCTAAAAAAATTCTGCTTCAAAATGATCAAGAAGTGCCTTAAAAAAGTAAAAATCTTTGAGTGACCGGTTTTACCATACTCGTTTTCCCCAATAGACTGTAGAGTTATGAAAACCGTTTGGCAAACTCCCAATTTGGTTTCGATTTCCAATCATAACTATCTTGATAATCAGACAGGCGATCGGCTTGTAAAAGTCTTTGGGTTCCTGACTGACCTAAAGGTTTATAATTATCATTGCAGCATGAGCTAAATCCAGGATTTTGTTTCAGAATCTGAGACAAAATTATCAGATCCCTTTAAAGAGAAGGTTGAGTTCTGGGAAGAGGTGAAAAGAAATTGTAAGCGTTATCATTGTATTATGCAAGTGTAGAAGAACATCAGATAAAAAATGTTCCCTGAAAAGCATGGCTCTTCAAATGCCTTAATATTCTAAATATGGCATGTAACATAAAAATCAGGACAGATTTTTATGCCACATGTTCGTGTAGCCCATAAACATCTTTCTGTGTACAGTGCTTTTAACTTTACCAAGACTGGGCCTAATTTCTTATCATTTTGAAGATTCCAGAACCTTGCAGTACACAACAATACTTATATGCTAGATGATCAGATGTTTTCTGATCAATGTTTCTTACACAATGTAATCACATGACCAGAACTCAACTTTATCTTTAACTAAGCTCCATTGAAAGACAAGATAAAATACATGTAAGATAAGGTAAAGTAAGGCAAGGCAAGGTAAGGAAACGGAAGTAAGGTAATGTAGGGTAAGGCAATTAACCCTTACTGTACTGGGGGGGGGGGCCTGGGAGGCCCCCCCCCTCGACATTTTCGGAGATTGCGCCGCAACCGCTTGGAATTTTGAATTGTCGTTTCATGACTTTTTTCCCTCAAGTCTTACGCACATTTTGATACCATTTTCGTCGAAATCGGATATACCTGTAAGGCGTTACATAACAATTAGTATGCGCATGTCATCAAAAAAACAAACAAAAAATAAAAATTGCATCAAAATTTGCATAAATTATCATTATTAATTACATTAAAATAACTTTTTTGTGTTAAAAAAGAAGTTTCATATGAATAATGAGTTATCACATTCAAAAAGTGGAGTTTGACACGTTTTCTGTAAAACGCATAAAATTAGCGCATTTTGCATAATTAATTAGGCTAACGACAAAAATTTGCATATTCGGAAAAAACTAATTATACCATCTTGTTCCTTACGTAGATATATACAAACATGCAAATTTTTGTGTTCATCGGACAATCGACGGCCGAGATCATAGGGGGGGGGGGGGGGGGCCTCCCAGGCCCCCCCCCCCCCCCCCCCCCAGTCAGTGGGTGCTCAAAATAGCCCAGTACAGTAAGGGTTAAGGCAAGGTAATTAGGTAAAGACAGGGTAAGGTATGGTATGTATAAAGGCAAGGCAAGGCAGTGTAAGGTAGGTTATTAAGGCTATTAAGACAAAACCAGATGAAATCAGACATTATACAATATAAGATGAGACTATTTGACGTTATCAAGCCTCTTTTGAGGGAAACTAGAGTACATGCACAAACAAAAGAGAACTGTCCGTTTTGCAGCCAACATCAAATTCTGTAGAACTTTACAGGAATTATGAATATTTCATGTTTGTCCTATCTGTGAAATTTAAACGTTAGCAGTGTCCTCATATTCAAATTATGCAAGGAAACCCGTTTACTTGCTAGACTTCACTGTCAGACACTACTTTGTGACTGACTGACATCTCTTTTTCTTTGGGAATAACATACATAAAACGAGCTGTAATAGGTACATGGGCATTTGTCTACATCAATAACTCACTACTTTAAATTAAACTGATTGAATCTTTGTGCAGCACAAAACGTACGACCATTCCGTAAAAGGGTCTGAAAATCAGACTATTTCTTAGGTGATTGTAATCACTTGACAACTAATGGTTCTATTTTTCCACTAAAAGCCACTTTCAAGCTGTTTTTGGCCTGCGAACGGGACATAGTACCTTTTAGAGAACTTGTGTTGTGAATAACAATATATCGTTGTATATTTGTCAATATCTCTAAAGGATTATAACAAAAATGATGTTACCTTCCGTTAATCTATGTCTTGGTACAGCAAACATAATCCGATACCAGCCGTACTCTCCCCCACAGTAACCAGCAGAGGGCGACTAACCAACCCCACCTTCAAGAGGTGGAATGTAAGGCGCTTCTCCTCCTCCTCGGTGTCCTGCGAGAGGAACTAGGGATAATGATGAAAGAGAAAATCAACATAAAGAGTGAGATCAGAGAGTGGGAGGGGGGGGGGGACAGAGAGATTATAGAGGGAAGAGGGATAGAGGGGGATGGGTAACAGTGGGGGAGAGAGGAGAAAGAGATTAGTGGGAAGAGGGACAGAGGGACAGAGAGATGAGAGGGAAGAGAGATGAGAGGAAGAGGGAGAGAGGGAGGGGGGGGGGAGGAGGAGAGAAAGATGGGGAGGGGGGGGGGGGGCGGGGGACAGATTAGTGGGAAGAGGGAGAGAAGAGGAAGGGTAACAGTGGTGGAGAGAGGGGGGAGGGGTAGAAAGGAGGGGAGAGAGGGAGGGAGGGGAGAGAGGGAGGGAGGGGAGAGAGGGAGGGAGGACAGAGAGATGAGGGAGGAGAGAGGGAGAGGGTAATATTTGGGAAGAGACAGGTAGAGGTTTGAATGGGGAGGGATGGGTGGGGTTGGAGAGGGAGGGAAGGAAGGAGAGAGAGGAAAATGAGAGGGGGAGAGGGAGGAGTGAGAGAGAATGAGAGAAAGGGGGAGGGGTAGAGAGAGATAAAAACTGCTCAAACTTTGCATATTTCCAGATTTTCGCAATCCTGCCAAATTGGTTTAAAAATATATTGGACATGCAGTCAAACCTGTCTATTACGGACACAGAAGAAATGGCCACTGTAGACAGGTTTTTCAAACACACATTTCCTTAGGCTTATAAATGAATGCTATATGGGTGATCACTATAGCTGGTGGCCTTTATAGAGAGGTGGCCAATCACACAGGCTTGAGCGTACTAGTACAGTGACCAAGGTGGCCACCAGCCCACAGCACACTTAACCATCCTCCTAACATCCACATTTCAAAGAAATGGCAATTTATATTGGTTCTGGATATCTAAACAAACATCATCTCCCTATTTCAGGTTCTAAATAATAATAAGAATACTAACAACCGGAACTTTTAGTGGGCTTAACTCTAAATAATGATAAGAATAGTAACAACAGGAACTTTTAGTGCTCTTAACTCTAAATAATAAGAATACTAGCAATCAAAACTTTTAGTGCGCTAACTCTAAATAATGATAAGAATACTAATAAACGGAACCGCGTGTGTGCGGTGGGGTTTAGGCAACCAAAGCAGATAAATACTGGTAGGTAAATTACATCATTGTCTTCAATACAATCTTGAACATGCTCTTTACCTTGCTAAGGTTCGCCCATATGAAGAGACCAGCCTGAGGTCTGAAGTATGAAGCTCCTATCTCATCCAGGGTTTCCATGGTAACCCGGCATGCATCTCTCATTCGTGAGAGGTTGGTAGGGAAGTAGGTACGCCTCAACCAATCTAAGAAGAGACAAGGAATACCCAAGCTTTATTTATTGACAACATATCTTCGCAGCAGAATGGCTGAATCGTTACAATAATTACAGATAATAGATTATAAAATAGATTTACAATACAAAAGTACAACTACAAGGAATATATACATACAGAATAAGATATTTAAGAAATCTCAGAAACTAAACGTTGACGAGACTACGTGTGTCTCTCGTGGCCTGACTTGACCAATCAGGTATAAAATGACTACGGACGGTACGACAGCAGTATTCATGTGCGTGCAACATACAGGAAACTGAAGGGCGAGGAGAATTTCAGTCTGTTTCGCGAACGCTAGTGCATGCTAACCGTTTAATAATCAAGTCCCTTCGTTTACGTGCAGTTGTCCAAAAGAAGTTGTAGAAAATTCAAAATCTTGACGTTGATGCCACAAAAAAGTCTAAGTTTGTTGACCTGAAATGACCTTTGACCTTAACTAAGTGACCTGAAATTCTACCCACATGATTGGGGATACTTGATAACCATTTAGTGTAAATTTCATTGAATAAGAACTTATACTTTAAAAATTATACTAAAAATTCAAAAACTTAACCTTAGGTTAAGTTTTTGATGTTGACGGAGCCGCCGCCGCCGCCGTCACCGGAAATGCAGCGCCTATGTCTCGCTTTTTGCTACGCAGGCGAGACAAAAACCTGAATGCTAAGGAAATTATTACAAGGGTTGGAATGCCCTTAAAGGGATAGTTGAGTTCTGTTGCAGAGGGCGTTACACAAATTTTTTTTTTTGTGAGATAATAAAACTGAGTGTCAAATTTGAACAAAAATACAATTTAAAAGACAAAATCATATTTGTTTGATCAAAGTGGGTTCAGAGACGGCTGAAATATCCATAAATATAACGATTTCCAATACCTGTGTACCACCACAAATATTAGATAGTTTAAAAAAGCAGTTGAAACTAGATGGAATTCGACTGCGCGCAGTCGAAAGTGATGCCTCCGTCATAGAGCAATTTTACAAACCAAAACAGAAGAAATGTTTCGAATTCAAGTTCATAGTAATCCATTGACAGGTTCTCAGAATATCATGATTACAAGCAATTTCTCATATACATATATGACCCTTTGATCTTTGACCTCATGACCCTAAAATCTACTCAGTTCATTGGCTCTGCAAGATGTCCTGAGTTAAATAGTAATCAATCTGTCAGTTCTAATGAGAATGCGTTCACAAGCTATTTTTGCATACATAATGAGCCTTTGACCTTTGACCTTATGAACCAAGAATCTACTCAGTTCATTGGCTCTGCAAGTAACATACATGACCTAATTTTGGCAGGAATCCATCAATCGCTTCTTGAGATAACGCGATCACGAGCTGTTTTTGCATACCTAATGAGCCCTGTGACCTTTGACCTTTAACCTCGTGACCCCAAAATCTAATCAGTTCATTGGCTCTGCAAGATACATACATGACCAAAGTTTGGCAGGAATCCATCAATCGGTTCTTCAGATAATGCGATCACGAGCTGTTTTTGCATACCTAATGAGCCCTGTGACCTTTGACCTTTGACCTCGTGACCCCAAAATCTAATCAGTTCATCGGCTCTGCAAGATACATACATGACCAAAGTTTGGCAGGAATCCATCAATCGGTTCTTCAGATAACGCGATCACAAGAACGGGACGTACGTACAGACGTACGTACGGACGGACGGACAACCCGAAAACATAATGCCTCCGGCTACTTCGTAACGGAGGCATAAAAACGAAATAGCACCTTTTACGTTGTATTTTAGCCAATGCTGATGTTGGCTTTTTTGTTGGCATTTTCGTGTTGGTTATATTACGCACAACCAGCCGGTCCATGTATTGTTATTTTTAATTAAATAATTAATTAACGGTCATTATATTTTTTTTCTAAGTGGAGCTCAATTGGTATGATCGTATTGGCTAAATTTCACACATTTTGGGGTCTAAAATTACCTTCATAGCAATTTTAGGTTCTAAAAGGGCACTAGCAATGTCATAGATAAAAATACCGGTAAGAGCAATAACCATGCACTTTGAAGGCATTTGCAGTCTGAAAACAGAACTCAACTATCCCTTTAAGGCCCTCTAATGTGTTGCGAGCCTCAAATTCACCAACAATTTGATGGAAAAATCATGAAATGTATCTACAGAACAAAGCAAAATAAAAATATCCACCTCTGGAGATGGGCGTGCTATTGTGTTTGACAAATCTGGAAATTTCCTGAAATGTCTGGAGAAGACTGGTAATTGATGGTATTTGAAATAGGAGGCGCGAAAGCTCAGTTGGTAGAGAAGTGGTCTCGTAATCTGGCGACCCGAGTTCGAAACCAAGTCGATGCGCTAGTTCCCTTTGGTAGTTAAGTCATTAATCCTCATTACCAGGTCCCTCGGAGAGGACTTAAAGCCATCGGTCCTCTAATTGCTTACCGGTACTAACAAGCATTTATGCTTTCTTAGCAGTCACGTAAAATAACCACTACTACTACTTAACTGTAGAAACACACCGGTTGAAATAGAAATCATCTTTAATAATAATAATAATAATTAACTGTCTTGTTTAGCACATAACACATAGTAATAAAACATGTCCCCAAGCGCTCTAGAGAAAAACACAACAGAATACAAAGACAAGATGTACTGGGTAACAGACAAAAATGGATGAATTAAATGTTAAATAAGTGCGTCTTTAAAGCAATCTTAAACTTAGCAATGGAATCAATGTTTTTTAGATGTTCCGGGAGATTGTTCCATAAAGTTGAGGCGGTGTGAGCTAAGCTGTGTTCACCATATGACCTTTATACCTTTATCTTCTAGCATCTTAGCGGCGGCTGATTGGATGAAGCTGGATGCTTGCTGATAGTCACTCAGACCGGCACATCTCTCCAGGACATCCTGGTTCCAGGTGTGTAGGACGCCTAATGGGGATCCAGGTATACCAAAGTCCTAGGAGGAACAACAAGTATGTATTCCTAATTAATGCAAATTAACCTACCGGTATGCATTTTCATAAATTATGAATACATATTTTATACTTTGTTTTGAAAGTATGTTTTGCACCGTGAGCAAAGCCAAAAACAACATTTCACCCGATTTCTCATTGTAGAATAATATTTCCCCACTACCTATCTGCATATCACTGCACATATCCACACATTTCTCATTATATCTATTGTTTTACATATATATATATATATTGTTTATTTCCAGGCCCCCCCCCCCCCCCCCCCCCCCAGTAGCGGGGAGCTCAAAATAGCCCAGAACAGTATGGTTACAAAAGGTATAGTCCTTCTCAATACCAAAACTCAAGTCATGAATATTACCAATAGTAATTATACAGTGAAAAAAGTGAACATACCTTGCTGAAGCCATACAAGATATGAGTCCTCTGCGGGTCAGGTACGGCCACTATAGGGAGCCCTAGCACACTTGAGTTAGCTGTTGATTCATCATGGATACTGCCCTGATAAATCTCATCCATGATAACATGAAGGCTGTACCTAGAAAGATAAAGAAATATTGGAAAGAGGAAGTAGTTGTCCTGGGGAATGTTCACAAAGACTAAGATCGACTTTAAGTTGGACTTAACTATGGCAGGCCCTTCATGCCACTAGTTGCTCTCACTATTAAGATATTTAGATAATATTTTCTCCTTCAACAATGATCTATCAAATAATGTAACTTCTGTAGACCTCGAAATGTTAGGTCCCTTGAGAGATCAATGCCAGTACATGGTGAGAGCAAACAGTGGCATTAACGGCCTGTCATATTTAAGTCCAACTTAAAGTTGATCTCAGTCTTTGTGAAACACTGCCGAGTTGAAAGAGGTACATGTACCTAGGCCCCAGCCATAACACACAGGTTTGCAATAAATTGCACATTTGAATAAATAATTTTGATTGGTTAATAGTCAGCCTTGTTAACAATAGGTGCATGCAATGATGATCTTGATTAGCTATTACCATTTTGCAATTGATTACAAAGCATATTGTGTTATGGGGCCCACAACCGAGTCCCTCCTAAATTCATAATACCATTTATTCTATTAACAAAAGCATTTTCTTCCACTTTTGCACCCCCCCCCCCCCCCCCCCCCCCCCCTCCGGCTAAAATCTGCCTAAATCTTCCCGCTCACCCTCCTGTCACTTTCTGAACTTCAACCCTGCACCCAACATTATTACCCTTAACTTAACCCAAGACCCCCATCGCAACCCTAACCCTACTCTTCTGACGTAAGAAAACCCAGATATATTGTAGCGAGAGCGAACGTAGAAGCACCAAAATCGCACCCCTAAATACATGATGAACTTTTGGGATTTTCCTCTATTTAACAAGACAGCAGACAATGGCACTGTAGAGATGATGTAGTGGAGTGGTTTGAACACTTCACTACAGATCCAATGGTCATGGGTTCAATCTGCGACAAGGTACTTCCATCTTCAATCAAGGCATTTTGTCTACATTGCTTTTCTGCACCCAGGCGCGTTTAAAAACGGGACCTAGCCAGAATACTTCCCAAGGTCGAACAGAGCATATTTTCTAACATGCGGGGAATAGCAAACAAATCCATTAGCCAAGGAATTACAATGTAAAGCACTTATAAACTCTACAAATGTGACTGCAAAGTCTTACTTCTTGCAGAATGCTAGATAGGCCTGGACCTGTTCCTTAGTATAGACCAGTCCCAGCGGATTGCTCGGATTTACAAGAAAGACCCCACGAACACGGTGACCCTAGAAACAAAATAGGAACATTCAAAAACACCTGTTACGTTGGTTACCTCACATTTGCTCTTGGCTTTTAATGTTTAATGTTTAATGTTTAATAAGAAACATAATAATAATTTTCCAGAAGAAACAAAGAGCTTTCTCTTAATCAAAACAAATTAAAAAGAATTGTAGAGATATGTTTTCAGATGTATTTTGAAGGAGTCAAGTGAACTACTATATCTTAGAAATGCAGGGAGTTTATTCCTTGAACGGATTTGAAGCCAGCCTGTTTTTCAGGATTTGAATTTGGGAAAGAGAAGCGAAGGAGCTGATGTAGATCAAAGTGAATATGATGTTCTCTGATGTAGATCAAAGTGAATATGATGTTCTCTGATGTAGATCAAAGTGAATGTGATGTTCTCCGATGTAGATCAAAGTGAATATGATGTTCTCTGATGTAGATCAAAGTGAATATGATGTTCTCTGATGTAGATCAAAGTGAATGTGATGTTCTCCGATGTAGATCAAAGTGAATATGATGTTCTCTGATGTAGATCAAAGTGAATATGATGTTCTCTGATGCTGATAGAGTGATGGATAGGGAGGTAATAGGGACTTTTAGATTTGCACAACGACAACATGGATTGCTACGATCGACATTCTTTTAATGCACTTGAATGGACGTCACAAGTATCAGTCCACGCAAATCTAAAAGTCCCTAATGCTGTCTGGCTCTCAACAGATGATATATAATGAATTTATGTCTCTCATGCAGTATATTGAAGTTCACAGAGTGCATCAACAGAGGTCTTACAGCATGCTGTCATTATCACAAATGAATATTAAAGGGATCTCCCCCATCCCCCACCCTGTGACCCAGATATATGCGGGCACACATGAACTTCTAAAGACCGGTAGGTTAAAAGGACATCAACATTAATCAGCATTAAAACACGACGATTGTTAAAACTGAGTCATTCTGCATTTACAGGGTCATTTTCCATCATAAAGGCTGAGCACTTCACAAGAATATATTTGAAGAAAATGTAGATGATATATTTTAATCAAACTACGGTCATAAATTGATGGAATACTGGTACATAAAAGCATAATAAATGTTTCAAAGTACATCTTACTTCAAATCAAGGATCATGAAAGTGGTACAAAGATATAAACAACGACCATAAATGCACTGTTGCCAATAAATTTTTGTTTACCTCTTGTCAGAACTTTATTGACATATCTAAACATATACCGGTAATATATTACCGGTATATGTTTAGATATGTCAATAAAGTTCTGTCAGAGTGCTCAAGGGGGCGATTGCAAAATGAAAAATCACCCCGTGGAATTATAAAATAAAGATTATCTTTTCTGTTATAACTTTTACACAATATTGGGTTTCAACTTTCAAACATTAAACCAATGAAATTGAACTATGGAAGTTATATTTTAATAGCGTGCAGGATTTCTCGCTCGAATTTTTCGGTGTCTAGAGGCTGCCATATTTTAATGAAATAAATGTTTTTTCGCCGCAAGAATGCGCTATATCTCCCATCTCCACATCTCTACATCTCTATGGGTATTACGGATACAAAAAACAGAAGCTGCGCTGTTAGTATACATGTATCTCCTGGAGCTAGAGGCGATCGCGCAAGGACCGAAACCTGAAGAAAAAATTCCTTGTGAAAATCGTGAATCCTCTGAAATCTGGTGATTTCAAAAGACCAGCATACATGTATAATGAACCTCAACCAGTAAATCAACTGAAAGCTTAAATTGGTAAAAGGAAACCTGTTGGCAAGGAGGTGAATGTATACGGGGTTGGACCAGAAATTTTGTACAGACTAACAGAGGGAGGAGATCTGACCATTAGCTGCATGTTATAACTTGTAAAGTTGTAAGAGGGAAATAATGCCGACTATTAATGATAATGATGAAATAGCAAAGAGTATCATGTGTACCAATTCAATAGGAATTTTATTTAAAAAATAGCCCCCATCAGTACTTAAAGAGCCCCCGTGAGAAGGCTCACGGGGGCTCTTTTTTTTTTAAGAGCCCCCGTGGACAAAAAAAACTAATTTGAGCATTGAGGTCACTACCTTAGCACCATTTTCTCTCATCTGAACAATGTTACCAAGTCCCTTTAATCGCATGTGAAGGAGGCGGATCAAAGCTGTCAATAATGAAAGTACTCACCTCTTCTCTTGCTTTATGAAGGGCCTTCTCAAGGTGGTCCACTGTCAACTCAAAGGGTTTCAATCCATTAGCGCCCGGCTGCAAAATACATTCTTCAAATTATTCAAATACAGTGGAAAAATTCTATAAGACCACTATAAAAACAATGAAACTTGAATATATACATGTATAAAGACCTTTGAAGTAAAGTAAAACCTGTACATAAGACTACTACAAAATACATTGAAACCTGCACATAAGACTACTAAAAAACTACAGTAAAATCTGGCTTATGCCGAAAGGGTGGGTAGCGTCGCGTCGCGTTGACTTGAACGCGACCATTCGTCCAAAGCCCCCCCCCCCCGGTTTGGCCGAAAGGGTGCATTGCCTAGTCTTCCACATCAGTCGTTTATAATAGAATTTAAGGAATAGAAATTGAAGTCGTTAGGATTTGGGGTAAGGGCTTAGGTTAGGGTTGAAGGTTATGGTTAAGTCTAGAGTTAGGCTTAGGGATAAGGGTTGGGATACCGCCGTTATAGTGCTGGGGCTGTTAGGTGGGAGAAGGAATTCTGTTCTTGCTGGAAATTGAACGTGGAGAGACTGCCACTGTATCATTGCAGTCTCCACAATTCATTTTTATTGATTAACTTTTTATAGTTCTGGTATATTTTTGTAAACATATTTCCATTTTGTGTGTTTTCTATGTTTTCTATATTGTATATAATCTGTATACCTCCATAAAATGTGTTTTTATGGATTTGAATTGAAATAAAACTTGAAAGCTTGAACATTGAATTACCTTGCTGCTGAGTGGAACAGGGTAGGTTTTGACTCTAGATATGTACATGATATCTCTAGGAATTGAATAATAGAAAGGGGCTGGGCACAGCACGGTATCTAGATGAGAAAAACATGAAATAGATAGTAAGGTATTATAATCACACATATTTATCATCATCGCTATAAACATCATCACCATCATTGCACCACCATCAACACTACCATGGTAACATCACATCATCACCATGATCATCACCATCCTCACCATCATCACATATATACCATCTTCATCACCACTATCTTCATAATCTTCAGCTTCATCACATCACCATCACCATCATCATCATCATCACCATCACCACCACCATCATCATCCCCATCATCACCATCACCATCACCATCACCATCACCATCACCATCACCATCATCACCATCACCATCATCATCATCTTCCCCACCATCACCATCACCACCATCACCATCACCATCATCATTATTCTTATCATCCCCTTCATAATCATCATCATCATCCTTACTATCATCACCATCCTATCATCGTTATCACATTATCAGCATTATCATCGCCATCACCATCATCATCACCATCTTCATCATTGCATCATCACCATGATCACCACTATCACTATCATCATCATCATCACATATTTACCATCTTCATCACCACTATCGCCATCACCATCATTGTCTTCATCACTATCATCATAATCTTCAGCTTCATGATCACCATCATCATCACTATCACATCATCACCATGATCACCGCTATCATCATCACCATCATCGCACCATCACCACCACCACCATCATCATCACCACCATCATCACCATCACCATCACCACCACCATCATCATCATCATCACCATCACCATCACCATCACCATCACCATCACCATCACCATCATCACCATCACCACCACCATCATCATCATCACCATCATCATAATCATCTTCACCATCATCACCATCACCATCACCACCATCACCATCACCATCATCATTATTCTTATCATCCCCTTCATAATCATCATTATCATCACATCCTATCATCGTTATCACATTATCAGCATTATCATCGCCATCACCATCATCATCACCATCTTTATCATTGCATCGTCATCACTGCCATCATATCAACAATAACTACTTAACATCATAATCCAATTCAGACTACAAAAATTAATCAATAAGAAATAATGTTTCTAGCCTGAATGTCTATAAGAGTAATGGTTGTACAGTGAAACAAATATTTGAGCATGTTTCAAACAAAAACTCAATAAAGAATCAAGGCCAGTTTCTCATTTGAACACCTTATCAAAACTGGGCAGGGCTTACAATGGATGTGCACTAATAATTGGCCAATTAAGTTCTGTCATCTGACACTAAACGAGTACATGTCAAATAACCTCTCCAAAACTGGGTTGTACATACAGTACAATCTCTCTTTTCACTATACATGTACACAAACCACATGTTTGCGAGTGCATTTATAGTGCACTTAGGATAATGAACGAGACTTGTCAAGTTCATTGTCTGTCTCAAGTGTGTCTCAAGTGCATATCACTATTAATGCACGGGCTAAAACATGTATTATTCGTTTTATAAGATGGGTCTACAATATGAGTATAAAGTCGAAAAATTTGATGGTTGTTATCAACAAAATGCACTCCCTGTGCATATGGCAAAAATGAATGCACGCACACTCGACCAATTTCGACGCTTCTCATTGGCTATATTCTTGAACCCATATATAATACTTGACATGACTTTGGCATACATTTCTTATTGTGAAGAGATTATTAGACGATTATTAGACTAACCTCCTTCATCAAACAAGACATAAGTGAGTAGATTCATCACTCCAGTCACTCCATTCATACAACACATCTAGGAGAAAGAAAACAAAAATAAATATTAAAACTAAAAAGTCAATTAATCTTAGATTGTAGGGGAAAATAACTTTATTATCTTTTAAAGGTAATACAAAGTTTTGGACAATTTTGAAAATTGGGTGGACAGTGATTCTTTACAATTTTGATAAATTTGGATGCCCCTGTGGATGCATTATAAGCACTAAAGAATTTAGCCCCTAAAACACTTCTGCTTTCGAGAAAAATTGAATATAAAAATTTACAGGTGCTCCCGGTAAATTTTGATAAATTTCAAATAGCACCTACGGCCGTAGAATGATAGCTGCGACCATGAAAATCTCAGAATATGTAGTTGTGATATATTATCGGTCGATTATAGTCAAGAAACATTGTTTTGTATATCCCTTATCGTAAGATTGTTGCATTAGGTGTGTACACAACAAGAAAAAGAATAGTTTTACTGTAAAAGACGTTTCCTGCCGACTAGAATCAGAATAGTTCATTTTTTATTGTGACGTCACGCATAGTACCTTTTTTCCCTAGGGAAAAAAGGTACTATGCGTGACGTCACAATAAAAAAACGCATATTCCTGAACTATGCGTTTTCCTAGCGAGTGCGTACATGATTTCAAATAATAATAATAATAATAATCTCTAATGGTCCACTCCAAATTTTATAAAATTTATTTTGCCCAATTGATCGTGAGCCCGGCAGCCACTGAGCAGCGCCAGATCGACGTTGCTCTATCCCTTATTGTTGAAATGCCTCCGCGCGGTCAACTCCCGCGGTGTCACGGCGCTCAAGCCATATGCAATTTACGCTGTGCGATAACTGCACTACACTAGCGCCAGCTAAACATATTTACATCCTTCAATGTTTCATTTGAGCCGTGCAATTTTCTTTATTTCTTTTCGATCTGAATGTAGATGTGAATGTGAGTACCGGTATAAGCTTCATGTTATAGAGTGTACAAGGAATAATACAGATGGAAGGGATATAAAACAAATATAAAATGACTCATTCTCGGAACAAGCTAAAACTATTCGCACTCAGGAACATCATTAGTACTTTTCTCCCTCGGGCCGATGGCCCTCGGGAGAATAGTACTAGTTGATGTTCCTTCGATGCGAATAGTTTCAGCTAGATCCTCGAGTGTCATTGTATATTTGTATAATAGCTTAATTAATATATTGACCTTGAGAGGGAGCTATACAACATGAAGAGTTTATTATTTACAATTTCATAACTTTAGACTCGATTTCAACCGCGACAACGATCACTGAATATTGTAGGATCGCATATGCTTCCAATATGTTCATTTGAACCAAATTCATGACCCCATACTAAGACTTTGTAATACCTTTAAAGAATAATAAATCAGCACTTGGAGTGTAATGAGGCCTATCAGTTTTCAATTTAAACATTTGCATTTGTACCTTTTTGGAACTTTGTGGTTAGCAGTGTCCTAGTATTCAAATTATGCCAGAAAACCTGTTTACCTTCTAGACTTCCCTGTCAGACACTATTGAGTAACTGACTGACATCTTTTTTTCTTTGGTAATAACATTTGTCTACATCAATAACCCACTACTTGTAATGGCCAAAATTAGACCGATTGAATCTTTGTGCAGCACAAAACGTACAACCATCCGATACAAGGGTCTGAAAATCAGACTAATATTTAGGTGACTGCAATCACTTATGTCGATTCAACAACTAATGTAATGGTCGTTATTTTCACACAAAAATCCATTTTCAAACTATTTCATTCCGAGGGAAGTTCTAAAGAAGTATTGTCTTTCAAATGCTGTCGGCATTTAACCATTTAATTTGTTTGACCTGCAAATAGGACATTGTACATGCACCTTTAAAATACATTTTGTACACATGTCATAAGACAAATTTGTAAAATCTACCCATTTCATATTGCATGCCTTACCTTATCCGGGTCTATCTTCTGAGGCGAGCCAGTCTGGTCTTCTAAGAAGGTTGCTATGGCAACCCGCAGTCTCTTTGTCCCTTTCCTCTCGGTATATGTCAGCATCGTCTCGTCCCATTTCAACAACTCGGGCTGTTGTAACTATAACGGACATTACTATGGTTAATGGCATGTAGTTACTACTCTGTACTCCTTCGGCAATCCGTGGTTGAATTGGAAATGGAAAATTTAAAGCCCCACTGCACTACTTATAGCTACTCACGCCCTCTATATAGCAAACAATGCCTTATCGGTGACCGTTGCTCCCCCATAGTCCTCTTTTTCTTATGTTAATTGAGAACTAATTTTATGAGATAACCACCTGTCAGTGACCATGCAGGGAGGTCTAATCCCTCCTGGCCAAACTAGTGCAGATGGGTTTTAACAAACATCATCTTTCTGCTTGTTGTTCTGAATAATCATAGGAATACTAACAAAGAAATGTTATTACATTTAAGCCTTTTTAAGGATTTAAGCTATATTTAGGTCAAGTGCACATTCCAAGGTAACATGTACGGTAATCATTACAAATGGGGCATCATTGTATTTTGGACTTCATTTTAATGACCAACATATCTTATAAACTTATTTAATGCACTGCACCCTCCACAAATAACTCTTTAAATCATTCATTTTCCTCACCCTCAATTTTTTTTCTTTTCTGTTGGGTCACAGTTTCACTGCCTGGGAGACCTGTATGCACAATCGGTAATGGAACCATATTTGGTGTTGTACAATTATAAGGCAATACATGTAGATATGGACAGAGACAACTATGTAGGCGGTACCTGTTGACCCCCCACGTTGCCCTTTATCTTATGTTCAGACAAAAGTTGCAAAATAACCCGCTATTTTAACTAGCCTGATCCTAAATTAGTCAGCTAATTTGCGTCTTCATCAGCCCGCAGTTGCAATTAGCCGGCTATTTGGTCGAGAAAATATCCAACAAAATATTGGTCTTGTTCCAAAATAGCCCGAGTTAGTTTTGATAAGCGTATCGGTCGGGTGAAGACACAATTTCGAGCTTGGGGAAAATATCCCGAGTCTGAAAATAGCAGGTTATTTTGCAACTTTGTTTTGATGAAGACAGGCCTTGTGTGGCTTTGAACACAAAGAAGAGCTAGCAAAGAGATTGTTCTTACCTTGTCAAGAATGAGATCAGATATGAGGGTGTTCTGAGACATACACAGATCAACTATGCCCTGTAGAAAGAAATAGTAAACAAAAGAAATATTAAACAACAAAAATATCTACAAGTTAAGGAAATAACTTATACATCAGCTTTGGTAACTTTTGTGGGAAAAAATAAATACACTGCAAAAGGATACTGGTTGCCTACTAAACAAGAGAAGGGCAGTTTAGCAAAAAAAATGTATAAACATTTAGGAAATAACTTATACAACTTATACAACAGCTTTGGCAACTCTTGTGGAAATAAATACATTGCAAAAGGAAACACAAGAATAGTGGTTGCATAAACCGGTAGCTGAAATCAAAGTTGACCATTTACTATCCTCCTTTTTGGGAAATATTGGGAGTTTTTCAAAATAAACTTACAATGTGTGGGGCAGCTAGGTCAGAAGAAATGACATTTACAAGTTGCATTTCAAACAATATTACCAACCCTAGTGACATTTTGGCCATTTTGGCCACTTTTTGAATACGGTTCATTTACACCGTTTTGACTACCGGTACTTCAGTCATTTTGGCCACTTATTGTGTTTAAATTTTAGGGAGCTGTATGCGACTATTCAATCTGATTTAAGTCCAAATAATGTTTGAAGGAGAATGCTGCATAGACAAGGTAATAGTTTGCTCTGATTTTATAAAGGATGTTGGTCTTATTGACCCCAATCATGTTGTTTTGGTCATCATGGTCATATTGGTCACTTTTTTAAAAACTCAAAGGACCAATCGTATCAATTTAATCATTGATATTTAACTTTTTTGACATCCAAATTCTATGTATGAATGGGTGCTTATCTCAAAAGTGACTAAAATGACCAGTGATCAACAGTGGCATTTCTCGGGATTAGAATTTGGGTTTAAAAAAAACTATCAATTGATTCTCACTGAAATCTCTAACTGATGTTGTACCCTAAATATGACACAAATGGCCATTTCGGCCAAAGAGTGACCAACACAATAAGACTGACATTTTTTTAATCGGCACAAAAATTTACTCCAGATAAGCTAAATTCAAGCCTTCCCCACCAACAATTCTGATTACGGTAATGCCCCTTATCTCATAGGGTACATCTAAAATGACATGGATCAGGTCAGCAAATAATGAGTTGCAATTCAAACAATATATATCCCTAGGAGATAAGGGGCTTTAATGAACAGGGTTGAAGGACATTTTGACCCTACTCAAAGTTCTCAAACAATATATCAAAAAGGGTGTAGCATGGCCAATACTGTTAAACGCCATCTACGACTTCTTTTGGATAACTGCACATACCAAATTTGCCGGCATAGACCGCACCCCCAAATTTGACATTTCTTAGAGGGAAAAAAAAAACCGGACCAAACAAAATAAACGTAATTTTCTCGAGAAACACAATTTTTTTTCTACAAACTGATACCAAATTCATCAATATTCTTATCAATTTACAAGAAGGTTACCTAAAAAATAATTGTAATTTATCGATTTTTAAGCTAGTACTGTATCACAGGCAGATTTGGTATCCTACATGTACCCCTACCACGATGTGCGGTGTAATACGGAATTGCGACTTCAACCTGCGCAGTTGCGTTGTGCGGCAGCTAGCTCCGTAACTAACTGTCTGTCCCTTCTTTTACTTTTTGGCGATGCAATGGTACAGACTTAGATCTAGATCTACCGGCAGATTTTATTAGAAAAATAAGTTATGCAGTTTATTTTGGTCTTCATGTCAACAATGCAACATAAAATTGATGGTAAGATGTGTGGAGTTATTCTAGAAATGTCCTGTACCATTCAGCGTGTTTCCACAGAAAAAAAGTGGAACACGGATTTTCTTTTCCGGAATCGAAATACCGTGTCGCGGCGACACGGTATAGTAAACCAATTTGTTTCCACAGAGCGCATTATTCCGATTCGCCCCGATTCCGTGTTCCAAGTCGGGCAAATACTGTGTCAATAGGAAGTCAAGATTCAACCTTTGACCTCGATCGTGGAGTCAGAACTACACAGGATTCCACGCTATTCTATTGTGACGTACATTTTTCATTGTTACGTACAGGGGACAAGAGTAGGGACCTCTATGGTTTCATCCCCAGTGAGGCTGAAGTGGATACAAACCCATCCAAGGTATGGGATGTTGATGCCGTTGGCCGTATTAAGACTTAACTCCCCTATTTTTCAACCAATCACGCTGCAGTGGTGATTGAGGCTTCGCGCACTCTGATGATCCGCCAGACACGGTTTGTCGCTGTGTGTTTCCACAGCGATATCACAGGGAGTTCGTTGGGATCGACACGTCAAGATCCACCTCCAGAGGTGGATCTGATAATCCGTATCTCGGTCGACTCGACCCGACACGCTTGTGTTTCCACACGAAAACTGACACGGTATGACACGGGTAATACCTTGTCAATGTTTTCTGTGGAAACACGCTGATTGTATAGTCATTGTAGTCCCATATGTTCAAATGCGGCCTTAAAGGTAATACAAAGTTTTGGTATGGGGTCATGAATTGGGTTCAAATGAATATATTGGAAGCATATGCGATCCTACAATATTTATTGATCGTTGTCGCGGTTGAAATCGTGTCTAAAGTTATGAAATTGTATATAATAAATTCTTTATGGTGTATAGCTCCCTCTCAAGTTCATGATATTTATTACGCTATAAAACAATGTTTCTTGACTAAAATCAACCGATTAGCTATTCCCGTTTGGAAATTATATCACAACTACATATTCTGAGGGTTTCATGGTCGCAGCTACCATTGTACGGCCATAGGCGCTATTTGAAATTTATCAAAATTTACCGGGAGCACCGGTAAATTGTTATATTCAATTTTTCTCGAAAGCAGAAGTGTTTAAGGGGCTAAATATTTGAGTGCTTATAATACAATCACAGATCGAAGCATCCAAATATATCAAAATTGTAAAGAATCACCATCCACCAATTTTCAAAATTTCCCAAAACTTTGTATTACCTTTAACGCCGGCAAATACGGTAAACAAATGGGACTTGATTAACGTCAGCGCGCGCTAGCGTTTGCAAAACAGACTGAAATTCCCCTCGCGCTTTGGTTTTGCGCATGTTGCACGCACATGAATACTGCGGTTGCGTCATCCGTAGTCGTATTATACCCGATTGGCCCCCGAGTCAGGTCACAGGAAAAGACATGTAGGCTTGGCATGATACACCCCCTTTAATACATGGATGATGGGGCAGTCAGCAGACAATAACTTGCTGTAATTCAAACGATGTAGAAATGACCTTTAAAAACGAAGACTTATAATATGCACAATCTCACAGGATTCACGGCAAACTTAAGCACAATACAATTACATACTGTCCAGACGGTCTGTTGCGAACGTGCGTGTGTTAAGTTAGCGACTGTGAAAAAATGCATATTAAAGTCTTTGTTTTTAGGAAAAATACTTTAATAAAGATAAGAAAATTGACACGAAACAGGCAACAAATATATCGTCTTTTAAATCATGACCTTTATTTGGACATTTGATGAATAGTTACTTCATTTTGGGTATGATTTAGAAGGTTATCTCCAAACCGGAGTTACAGGTCAAATTTTGGATAGACTTCTGAACTATAGCGCCAATTATTTGAAAATTCAAATCATGAGTCTACTGTCAAACTTGCCGATAAGCCGCGTCGTGTTCTTTGTGTGCATTAGTGTGCAATGTGTCTATTGACTATTCATGTGTGCAATTGCTGCCTCTTACTGTCTAGCACGTAGTGCAGCGATAGAGGTCAATATGCATTAGCATTGATCGACTCTCTATGCTTTGCTGGAGTGGGTAAAACAAGATATAATTCCAGAGCTACCAAGTGTCACGCATTTCGAGGGTCTGAAAACGCTCTCACGCACGACACATATGTGTGTTATACCCTTGCCCGCGCGATCGGACGCCGAGTCATGAAAATGTCACGTATTGCGGATCTTTTCACTTGGTTCTTCCAACTTGGTACAGTTTCTTCCAGATAATTAGATCTAGGGATTCTAGATCTATATCATTTTCCCTTATAATTTTATATGCACCTTGTAGATTCTACATGCGATAGATCTGTAATAGTACGCTCATTTGGGCTAAAAGGGGCGCTAGAGCCATATAAAAGCCGGGTTGGGTTGATTAATGGTACGATTATTAGTTTGACTTGGTATACACCTAAAAGCTAAATAACATTAATTATGTTTCCAATAGTATGCCAGGAACTGGTAAACAACCCCTGGTTTTGAATTCTTGAATTAGATTAAAGTGTTCATTTCGATAAGCACGTTGGAAATGAATTCCTGCATCAAGATGTACATGTACAGGTGTTCATTTCCAACAACACATTAGACAATAGACTGTTTTGCCGGGGACGCGACATTCTCGCGAAGAGATAGACTCCTCCCATTTTTGTCGGTGACCAGTTTAAATCACTCGTATATATGATGCTTTGTCATTGGTGATAATTAATTAAAGGTATAACTTCTCTTTTAATTGGTCGGTTGACCTAAGGGTAATTGCATGTATCCCGTCTTGTAATTGGTTGGCGGAGTAAGGGTCCTCCTGGTTGGCTGGGTATACCATGGGATGTCTAAACCTCTTCGGGTGCCGGAGTACTTAAACGCCATGTGCGGGATTTTGGGGTTAGTTTTATTTCATTCCTTTACCATGTTCAGTAGGATGTGCTGCTAATTTCAATCAATAGGGCCGCCCAGCCTCTGAGAGAAGCAGTTTATTTACCATGTTCAAATAATAATAATACTCGTCGTTTGCAACGATTGAAGCTTCGGCTGATATATATATTTAATAAAGTGGACTTCAACTGTAATTCCGAGCTTCCTGTGTTTCATTTATGTTTGAACTTGTCATCGTCAACTCATTTACTGGCCCACCACAGATCTAGGCCTATAATGGCCTGCTAGCCCCTATACTATAGCCCTATAGAACTAGTGGTCGACATTTAGACCACTGGCTGCCACATGCCACTTGTAGCCTAATTGTACCACTTCAGCAAAGCATAGAGAGTCATAGACCGAAAGCTTCAGTCTCTATATCGTCGGTTGTTCCACTGAGACTACGTCTGGCTCCACTAGACCTCCGGATATAGAGACTGAACGATCGCCTATGCCATCGTACGTTAAAGATACACTCTACGGGTATACGATAAGACGATACTGCCCTGACGCTAAGTTAAATCCTTTTTTTGTTATAATCGCATGCACTAACATATACAATTGGCATTTAGAATTAAACCACACATGATAAACATTAAGAAAATATGTACCTTGGACCTCTGCATATGAAATCTTCTTCAAAAAAGTGTTATTATCTCTTCCACTTGACTGTCTTCAGACGTCAGCCATCTTGAATCAAAGTAATGAATATTCATGCCAAAGTTTTTTAGTCTCCAGTTCCCCATTGACCTCATTCCTAGACGTGCGCGTATGTGCACGTACATGTACATCACGCTGCTGCTACTCAGGTTTGAGTTCTCTTGTTGTCTGCTTCACGTGCGCGCGCTATCCTCGACGTGACGCGCGGAAGAGCTAGCCGATGCGAGGTCATTGAATATTCATTAGCCACCATTTTGATTTCTGTCGGTCAGAATGCTTGACGTGGGTCATCGAGAAGCAGCCAAAAGCTCGGTAAGTCCTTTTATTTCTTTGATATTTCTATTTCGTGGGGAAGGGGGGTAAAAAGGGAACTTTTAGGGACTGACAATTTGCCTAGAAAATTACTGCAATTGAAGATAAATGATGTATTTCTCCTCAAGTTTGTCATATTTGTGGGAGGGGCCTAACGGCTAAAATCTAGCCGTGATATCTTCAACGTGTGGTGGCATAGGCGATCGTTCAGTCTCTATATCCGGAGGTCTAGTGGAGCCAGCATAGTCTCAGTGGAACAACCGACGATATAGAGACTGAAGCTTTCGGTCTAAGAGAGTCAATGCTAATGCGTATTGACCCCTAGCACTGCACTACGTGTTAATAAGCAGCAATTAAATACATGAATAGTCAATACACTCACAACACCCAAATGCAGTCAATACACTCACAACACCCAAATGCAGACAATCATGCCGATGCGGCTGATCGGCAAGTTTGACAGTAGACTCACAATTTGAATGTTTAAATTATTCTTTCTAACATCGGAAAGTTAAAAAAAATACATTTTTACTGCTATTTAGGTGTCATCAATTGTCACTAAAGTACCAATTTTTATTGAAATTAATTGAATTTTGTAAAGTGGTGTTTGAAATGTTGAGAATCAATAGCACAGCTTTTAATACACAGCCAGGATAGTAATGCACCTATGTGTGAGTTGTACTGTAGTCTGTAGTTTTAACTTGCAAATGAAATGGCACCAACAAAAAATAAAAATTGTTCTAACTTAGAATCTACCTGCGGGTTTTGAGTCTCATGATAGCGATTCGCAGAAGTTGCTTCGGAAGCGTCTCGTACGGGGTCACTGAAAGATACAACGCAATCAGTTCTACTCGAAAGTTTTATCCCAGATTTAGAGTCATTAGTCGCCATTTTCTGTCACTCGTGTCTCTGTGGTTGCACGGAAAAACATGTGGAGCCTGGCGCTGGGCGTGGGTACGGTAGCCCGGTGAGCCCGGGCCCGCTGCGGGGGTGCAGCGCGCCGTTAAGACGGCTGCGCTGGCTCTCTAGCCAGCCAGCCAGCCATTACGTAATCCCCAGCTGCTAGGGGGCGGGGTCAGCTAGTCTTTGCCTGAGCCATCTATACACAGAGTTTGGCCAACCCGGTTCGATTTGGACACATTTTGGCAGGCACAAAAGAGAAGAATACATCATGTTATGACCCAGTAAAAACAAGTTGGTCAAACTCTGTATATAGATGGCACTGGTCTTGGCCATTGTTACACATATTACAAGACTGGTTTCCGTCAGACTGTTCTGAATCTGAGTCTTACTTTGTCAGTCTATGAATGTGTCAAATGACAGTAGGACATAGGTGGCTCCCCCCCCCCCCATTATTTCATGTATCCCCAAAGCGCCCATTTTTTTACAAAGGAAAAGTGCCCCTTCAAATTTGTAAGAAGTGCCTTTTTTTTTACATAGGAAAAATTTCCCTTCCCCTTTTTCTCCTCTGAAAAGTGCCCCTTTTATTTTGACATTTTCTCCTTTTCCTTTGACAAGTAAATAAATGCCCTTTTTTAGGTACGATAAGTGCCCCATTAGCCTCTTCATAATTGCCCTATTCAAATCTGAGAGGTGCCCCTTTTACTTTGACAAGGTATCCTTTGTAAGATGTGCCCATTCCCCTTTTAATAACTACCCCTATTTCACTCGGATAAGCGGATTTATATTTTAACATGTGCCCCTTTTCCTTTCCTTATGATTAGTGCCCCCATTTCAAGAAAAGTTCCCCTTCCCCTTCTCATGAATGCCCTTTTTTAACATATGAAAAGTGTCCCCTTTAATTCTCATAAGTGCCCCAATTCAAATCTGGTTCGAGTCTCTTTTCACCTCTAATAACTGCCCCTTTTATTTCAACATATGTACATTTTCCTTTGTTATAAGAGCCCCTTTTTAATTCTCATAAGTGCCCCTTTGAAGGTTGAATAAGTGCCCCTTTTTTCTTTTTCTTTAAATCTCTGACCATTTCCATTTTTAAGAATGATACGTGCCCCTTTTCCTTTCTAATAGGGGACCTATCCCTTTTCATACATCCCCCTTGTTCTGCATTTATAAATGCCCCCTATCAAATTCTAATGGGTGCCCCTTTTCCGTCGACAAATGCCCATATCTCATTCTTATAAGTGCCCCTTTTCATCCCTGATGAGTGCCTCTTTTTTACGGTGTAATTAAGAAGTGTCTCCTTTTTCTCTCAATATTAAACGTGCCCCTTATATCAAGCGACTAAGATCGATTTTTCCCCAAAAGCTCGCTTGTCACGCTCCTTCGCATTTATGGATGATATAATTATTTTTCTTATCAAAGCTCTTTTTAGTCTCCCGTTATTAGCATGTGCTTATAATCCCATCTGGAATAGGGTTTTTCCTCTTTATAAGATTTTTTTTTTTTGACCTCACAAATATTTTTTGTTGTCCTCGCTCGCTCCGCTCGCTCGCAATTAATTTTTGTGACCATGACGCCCACCTGCAAAGTATGATGGTTAAGCAAAATCCTGTATGATGTATAAAGAGAAACAAAAAATCTACCGGGCCCATCTATTGCACCACTTCTCGATCAAGCCTAGGGATGTTTGCAACTTCCATTCTATGAATTTCACGTAGGCCTATCTGTAAGAGAATCATTATGTCGTCGGCATATACTGATATTTCAACGGTATCCTGTATTTTCTGTATTTTCTATTTATAATCTTGTTGATTAAAGTATAATGGAAATGAATATTCTCACTCAAGTCGTAAAAACCTTTCCGTGACAAATTTCAGGTGTCTTTGGTTGCGTGAATTTTAATCTGTTTTTACAAACTAAGCTGAGAAAATGATGGTAGTTTCAAGCTCTTTGCTTGTACGTACGCTCTCGAAATTGATAATAGCGAAAGTAGTAACGATAGAGATGATGATGATCAGATGATGACGACGATGATGATGATGGTGATAATGCATTTTACAGCTACCTAGACAATATGCAAATTGCATACATTACGTGTTGTTAGGTAGAGACTCTAGTAAGCCATTATTTAATTTGTCCTATCTATATAACAACAACTAATGTATAATTCTCATTCTGACTATTGAAATGCAATAATATGTAACATTTTGATGACGGTATGCCTAATGGCTCGTAGCTATAGCTATATGTACATTGTATACATTTGAATAAGTCTATTGAAAATGGTTTAATACAAGAAAGAGAGAGAGAGAGAGAGAGAGAGAGAGAGAGAGAGAGAGAAAACAACAACATAGGAACGGAGAGTTGAAAGGAAGAGTGGGGGTGGGCGGTGCATGGATGAAAATCAGGGAGAAGAAACAAAAGAAGTGTATAATGGTAGATAATTTAATAAACAAGCAAAACTCACCTGTGGATTTTGAGTTTCATGGTAAAAACTCGCGGCGACTACATCGTAAGCTATTCTCACAGGATCGTGATATTTTTTGACACAGTCAGTTCTCCTCGACAGAGCTAACCCTAATTTGAGTAATTTCGACGCCATCTCTCTCCCTCAGCACACAGAATAATGGGTATAGACCTTGATATGACTCTTATAGCGCGTTTATCTAGGCTTGCCACTAGATATGTACATATCGTACCCCACTATCGAACCCCACTATCATACCCCACTATACGATCGTGATTTGCGGGATGTCGCGTTTATCTGCTCTTCACGATTCAAAATAAAGGCCTTGTGTCTGCCCAGCTGTTTTGACCCGGGAAGCAGACAGTTTCTCGGAGGTCAAATTCACACACATGCTTGTACACAACACCTGTGTGGTCCTATTTGTATGTGACGTTCAAAACAGCTTTGCGTTTATCGACCTCTCAGAAACGTGATTCTGGCTGTATCCCTTGTAAAAAAAAAACATGGATCCATGGTACGGTAAAACCATGGTTTTACCGTACCATGGATCCATTGTAAACCATGAAATAACAGGAGTAAATTGGAACAGACATATTATGGTTTTACCATGGATTTTCCATGGATTTTCCATGGTTAAACTGTGGTTTTTCCATGGTAAAACCAAGGTGTTACCACGGTAAAACCGCAAAGTACCGCAAAGTAAAACCATGGTTTAACCATGGTTTCACCATGGTTTCACCTTGGTTTCACCATGGTATGACCACGGCAAAACCATGGTAAAACTACAGTAAAACCATGGTTTTACCATAATATGTCTGTTCCAATTTACTCCTGTTATTTCATGGTTTACAATGGATCCATGGTACAGTAAAACCATGGTTTAACCATGGTTTCACCTTGGTTTCACCATGGTATGACCACGGCAAAACCATGGTGAAACTACAGTAAATCCATGGTTTTACCATAATATGTCTGTTCCAATTTACTCCTGTTATTTCATGGTTTACAATGGATCCATGGTACAGTAAAGCCATGGTTTCACCTTGGTTTCACCATGGTATGACCACGGCAAAACCATGGTAAAACTACAGTAAAACCATGGTTTTACCATAATATGTCTGTTCCAATTTACTCCTGTTATTTCATGGTTTACAATGGATCCATGGTACAGTAAAACCATGGTTTAACCATGGTTTCACCTTGGTTTCACCATGGTATGACCACGGCAAAACCATGGTGAAACTACAGTAAAACCATGGTTTTACCATAATATGTCTGTTCCAATTTACTCCTGTTATTTCATGGTTTACAATGGATCCACGGTACAGTAAAACCATGGTTTAACCATGGTTTCACCATGGTATTACAGTACACCATAGTATTACAGTTTCACCATGGTATTACCACCTTGATAACATGGTACTACAATGGATCCACGGTACAGTCAAACAATGGTATTACCATGTTTTCTCCGTCGTTTAACCATAATTTCACCATGGCTTTTAGGTACAAACCATGGTGAATCCAAGGTGAAACTTCTGAAATGTAAATCATTTATAGAAAAGAGAAGCTATTTTAAATGTGTAAGAAATACATAATATATGTTTGATATCAGTGATGGGAGACACAATGAATGACCTGCCAAAAGAAATGGAAAATTGTGTTGAAAAAGATGAATACTTTTAATGAAATATATTTCACACACGTTTTAGAGTAATACATGTAAATGTGTTTAAACATCCTAGTCTTTAGACGTAAAGTGGCAAGACTTTATGCATGTTCAAATAAATATTTGTAATAAACTGTCTTACCGGTACACATAAAAAGTTAATTAGTAAACTGTTTGTAAACAGCACACACTTAGCAAGCTTATATGTATGAGGTATAGGCTAATGAGGAATAAAAAGGAAAGACTAAAATATTTCAATTAAGAGTACCATTACACTGACCACAACACCATAAAGCTGTCAGTAATAAGAACAAATATGGCAAGGTATCTGAGTATGCAAGATTTTTTTTTTTTCCTGAGGTGAGGTCCTATTGCATATATTGTAATAATAAAAACTGTAAAGAGGGCATGACCCCAAAAAATCACACAAATATACAAAGATAATTTTACCAACTGCAAACATTTGATTTGTTTGAAAGGTAACAAGTTGTATCCCAATTATAGGTATTTGGCTAGTCAGTCAAAACAAGTTCTTCCCCTTCTTGTTTGTACCCTTTATTGTAATGCATTTCAGATGGTCTCTATTTTAACTCTATGATTCCAGCAATTGTTTGATACAAAAAACCTATAACTATATTTCTTCATTTGAAATTGAAATGTACTGTTTGAGAGGGGAAAAAATTGTAATTAACACTGACTTAATGAGACAAATATAACAAACTTACAAATGGTAATGAACATCTTGCAAATAACTGGATCAATATGGACATATGTTTATAAAATGCCTTTTCACACCTATACACCCATATCCCTCCCTACACACAATAACAAGACCATCTCCTTGAATAATTGAACAAAATGGCCTAAGGATCAGAATTAAAAGCCTTTTATTTCAACCACTTCTATACTAAAAGCCACCCACCCCTCCCAAAAAGACTTTAAACCTGAGTAACAATAAATATAGGATGTACCCTGAAACCCTTACAAGCAGGTATAACAATTGTAAAAGAGGAAATATGGCCCATCTTGTTCAACTTTTGGAACTATTAACAATGTGTTCATTTGAAAACTTGTATAATTTTTTGGGGTTACTATGTTACAATCATTTGTTACAAAACGATACTGGACAATGTCATATGTGACCTTACACCACAAAACGACCAATAGGTCAAAAAAAGGATTGTGCTGATTTTCACATGACATTAAAGTAGAAGTCAATATCTTAAAATAGTGCATAATTTTTCAAATAAGTAAACCCTCTCAAAACGAGCACCCAAGATTTAGAACATTGCTGAAGCAGATTTAAAGTCAAAGTCAGGGAGAAAATGGGCCACTACAAAGAACAGCTTCTATTGAAATGCTGTAAAATGATCATTTTCATTTGATTAAAACAAATATCATATTTACATACATGTACACATGATTTCCGACGCTTAAAATTACGCAGAGGGTTTAAGATACCCTCATTAGGAAATACCAAAATCCTGAATCTCATATTTTGAACAAAATTAGACTATTTTAGCTAGGTTACATATAAAAGAATGTAACATAACTAAGTCATCCGATGGTAAAGAGGAAACTTACTAAAGATGACATTTTAACCAGGCAATTAAGTGGAATCTTACTACCGGTACTCTTAATTACAAAGTAATTATAGCAAATACATATTTTCTTGAACACAAGCTAGTTTCAGCACACAATGAAAGATTACACTAAGTGAATACATTTTAGCAAAATTGTTGGCATCGGCAAGTGAACGGATGAATAAGTAACTCGATATTTTCACATTTAATAGAAGAAAAAAAATTGTAACATGAAAACAATCTTCTTTGGTCTTCCATCAGCTTTTGTTTGAAGAGCACAATAAACAATGTCATTTAAAACTGGTGAAACTGGTAGATATATGTGAACCAATATTGAACAGCTTAAAAATAAAGTCAAGTTCTGGTCATGCGATTGCATTGTGAAAGAAACGTTGTGGAATCGATCAGGACAGGTTGATCATCTAGCATATAAAAGTATTGGTGTGTACTGCAAGGTTCTGGAATCATCAAAATTATAAGAAATTTGGTCTAGTCTTGGTAAGGTTACAAGCACTGTACACAGAAAGATGTGAATATGGGACTACATGAACATGTGGCGTAAAAATCTAACCTCAATTTATAATTTTACATGCCATGTTTAGAATATTAAGGCATTTGATTGAAGATCCATGCTTTTCAGGGCACATTTTTATCTGATGTTCTGCCACACTTACATAATACAATGATAAAGCTCACAATTTTTTTTCACCTCTTCCCAGAACTCAACCTTCTCTCTAAACATGAATATCTAAATAGATGGAAAGTCTCAAACGCTGGCAAATTTTGGGGCTTATACATGTATACATGTACATATCAGTTGTGTAAACCAAATTATTATAATGTAAATCTAATCTGAATGAAAGATATTCCTAACACGAAAACAAGCATTTTTATATTTTTGCTGATAAAATACTGGTAAAACTGGCAGATAAATGTGAACCATTATTGAACAGCTTAATAATGACTATAAAGTGCTGCGTCATACCAGTAGCAAGGCTATCTGGAAAGTTTTGATGAGATGTCATGACAAAAATAAATATTCTAAAAAAGAATTCTTTAAAATTTTGTATTGATGAATTATACGTGTGAAGGTAAAGGTATAATTTTACTATACATAAAGAAGTTCACTTCAACAACAAAAAATATCAACAAAATTCAACCAAAAAAAACATGGCGTCCGAGTATTCGACTGTAAGCCTGGGAGTGTACTCGAGTACTTCATTACACGGTTATGCACAGCCTTACTTTAATAAGTGTTAAAGTACAAGTCCACTCCACTGAAAAGTTGAGTCGATTAGATAGACAAAGATCTGTACAGCCCCAAAATAACTTGGTTTTGGAAAATGGTGCTCAGACTTATTTTTAATAATTTTGTTTAAAGCCCCACTGTCCTACTTGTAGCTACTTGCTCCCTCTATATAGAAAACTTCCCCAATCGGTGCCTGTTGATCCCCCATGATCCTCTTTTTCTTATGTTAGTTGAGAGCTGAGTTAATGAGATAGCCACCTGTCAGTGACCTCGCTGTGTGGTCAAATCCCTTCTGGCCCAGTAGTATTGACGGTCTTTAAAGGCCATCTGTACTAGTTTGGCCAGAAGGGATTAGACCACACGGTGAGATCACTGACAGGTGGCTATTTCATCAACTCGGCTCTCAAATAACATAAGAAATAGAGGATCATGGGGAACCAACAGGCACCGATTGGGGAAGTTTTCTATATAGAGGGAGCAAGTAGCTAAAAGGAGTGCAGTATAAGGCTTTAATGAGCAAAAAACAAGTGAATGATCGAGCCGGTTCCTCTCACAATGCATTGCGCGACATTTTTTGTGGAGTAGGGTCCTCACAACACAGACAGAGGCGTATACGTCACATCTGTGCGGCAAATTTAAAAGTTTTGCTCGAAAAAAAGCTGTGTATTGAAGATTACTTTCTCAGATTCCTTCCGACCGAACAAAGGTGACAGGGTCGATTGTACTGGATGTACTTGCTGTATGTTTGCTGGTCGGCATAACTGGTATAATTTTGAAAAGCTCTCCTCTATAGGGATCCCATACAGATGAATTCTCAAACTCTCACCCATGTCTTGCATAATTTCCGTGAAGTTTGTTGGACAGTTTAGTCTTACAAATCAAGACTGCATGTTCACTGGAACAGTCCATGTTGATGACTTTCCCGCAGCCGAAGATACCCTGAAAAATAAAAATAAATATTAGCACATTGTAGAATTGTATTATATGCTCTCAAATCAAATATAGCGAAAATTATGAGTTGATATTAGCAACATGTACACTCTACAAATGTACCTCCCCCTTTGAAAGCACCCCCTATCTCCTGTGTGTAATTTTAATACGGGCCAGATTTTTTAAACAACCTATTTAAGTCAATATGGGCCAGACTTTGTTGCGTTAAAGTAGTACCCCTTTACCAGAGATTTGGGGTACACGAACGTGCTCAGAGCCCGTTTATGAAAATGATTCAAACAGCGCTGTTTACTCGAAATTGCTGAATAGTCTCTATGCATGAATCGAAGAAACAAAGCCCTTCTCAACCTCTTATATAGGCCTATACAGCAATTTAGAGCGAACGGCGCCTAGAGTAAAGGAGGGGGTAATCGACCATCACCAGTTTTCGGCCGGTCCTTTGGATGCATGGTAAAATTCCTTTAAAATACATCCCATGATAGCATATCACATATTCCACACATGCCATACCATGCCAGAGTCACTGAAGAACCACATTTGCAATGGAAAATATATCCTAAAATATCACATTTTAGCGATGTAATCAGCGGTCCCGCTACCCGAATCTGAAAAATCGAGTATCTTACGCATGTCTGTAAGAAATATGGGTACCATAAAATGAGCTTTATTTCAAGTATTTTTCATATTTAGAGCCCGATTTTGTGCGAGTCGCAAGCTAAAAAGTATCTCATCGCATGTATTAAATCAATGCAGCCGAACACCGCAACGCACACACGATATCTCTGTCCAATTCAGATTCCAATTTCCGATCACCGCAGAACTAGTTTTCGGCATGGAGAGCTCCGGCTCGGGATACCTGCTCCGCCCCCTAGTACTATAGATCAGCGGGGAAACGCACGACGCGGGCGCGCTTCCTATTGACTTTGTACATATGACCGAAAACTGTCTCGCTAGGTCGATAACTGTCTCCGAAACAGTGAAAATTGAAATGGATATTGTCATGGCAATTCATGATTTTTTTTCTGGGATTCTTTGTTTGAATAATAATATTTGCTTCATGATTTGAACAAGAAATGATAATAGGAAGTAAAGAGTCCTAAAATAGGATTTTGTCTTAAGTGGCCGAAAACCCCCCTCCTATCATGAATATTAATATTTGCTCCGCCATGACCGCGCATGCGTACTTTCTCCTCGCCATGTTAAATCAACGAACATGGATGAATCGTCGGGTTAGCACAAAGAATCACCCTTTTTCCCCCACGAGACTTCTTCATATTATAATTTCAAGTGGTTGGAAAGATGCCCAAAGGAGTAAAAAAAAACATTGTTAAGTCTAGTCAAAGTTGTAATTAGACTACCTCTTTTTCAGTCTTTACTTTGCGAAAACATGTGACCAAACCCGCTCAGCCGCTGTTTGAATCGTTTTCATAAACGGGCCACATCTGCATGAGCTTCGATGCCTTTGGCATCGGCGTCGGAGCTCCATGGAGCACGTTACTTTCATGGATGCAGTATTGTACAGTATGGAATATAATCTAGTAAATCTACTATCATCATTAATTGCAATCCGTTTGGTTTTTTTTCATGAACAAAATTTACAAAAAATCAAAAAGAAGAATGAGATTTATAACCAAATTTCTTAATTTTTACAGAAAGCATACCCAATTCTGTATCAAGCCTTAAATTATGATTAATCTTATTACTCACCTCCTGGAGAAAATGTTGACCTTAAAGTATAGCTCCAGCAGCAAAGCAAAGTTGGTCGTTTTCTGCAGACCGATATTTTCCCACACATGAGTGGCTGTGTGGGACTGTACTGTAGTATGTAGACCAGTGTGACTGTCTGGTAAATTGAAATCTAGATCTACTTCGAGTTCTTCATGTTGTTCAATTCTTGCTCTGGAATACTCTTAGTCTCTTACAATTCTTCTTTCCTGGTGTAAATCTAACCCTTATCCCCTATATTCTGGGTTTTAAAGGAAGACAAATTTGGCGAAACGGCAAAGTAATGGCTGGAGTGAAGAAATTCAAAATTGGAAATACAGTGTGCATTCCACCACTAGATGGCAGCAAACACACTAATAATTGTATTTATTTTGGGGCAAATTGTTACAATTCCATATTATCGAATCAGTTCAAGGTCATCAAAACAATCGAGTAGTGCTGGTCATACATGTATATAGTGGTCATAACTACATTGGTTACATGATAGTAGTTTTTTTTTTTTTTTTTTTTAATACTCGTGTTTAGACCATGTCAAAAGTGTAGTTAACTACGGTCAGACCGTTGTTTGATTTGTGGTAAAACCATGGTTTAACCATGTTTTTATAACTATGGTATCAGAACAATTCTAAAACCATGGTTTAACTATGGTTTCGTAACCGTAGTTTGTCAACCTCGGTAAAACCATCGTTTTAACTATAGTTTCGTTACCATGGTTTACAACCATGGCAAAACCATGGTTTACAACCATGGCAAAACCATGGTTTGCACATGATTTCTTTACCATGGTTTTTGTATCTTGGTAGAACTTTTAAAAATGGTTTCGTTACCTAGTTTTTTGTACAGTTGTAAAACTATGGTTAAACCATGGTTTCATAGCCGTGGTTTTTCAACCGTGGTAAAACCATGGTTTCATCCACGGTTCAATAGCCATGGTTTTTCAACTGTGGTAAAACCATGGTTTTTAACCATGGTTTAGTTACAGTGGTTTTCGACCATGGCAAAACCATGGTTTCACCATGGTTTCTTAACCATGGTTTTTTAGCAATGGTTATCCAATGGTTCAACCATGGTTCAATAGCCGTGGTTTTTGTACCGTGGTAAAACCATGGTTTCAACCATGGTTCAATAGCCATGGTTTTTCAACTGTGGTAAAACCATGGTTTTTAACCATGGTTTAGTTACAGTGGTTTTCGACCATGGCAAAACCATGGTTACATCATGGTTTCTTAACCATGGTTTTTTAGCAATGGTTATCAAATGGTTCAACCATGGTTTTGTTACCATGATTTTTGTACCGTGGTAAAACCATGGTTTTAAGCATGGTTTCTTAACCATGGTTTTTTAACGATGGTTATTCAATGGTTAAACCATGGTTAAAAAACCATCGTTAAGAACCCACGGTTAAACCATGATATTGCCACGGTTAAAAAACTATGGGTTTTGAACTATTGTAAAACCATGGTATAACCATGGTTCAATAACAGTGGTTTTTCAACGTTGGCAATATCGTTGTTTAACCATAGTTTCTTAACCATGGTTTTTTAACAATGGTTATTCAATGGTTTAACCATGGTTAAAAAACCATCATTAAGAACCCACGGTTAAACCATGATATTGCCACGGTTAAAAAACTATGGTTTTTGAACCATTTTAAAACCATGGTATAACCATGGTTAAATAACAGTGGTTTTTCAACGTTGGCAATACCGTTGTTTAACCATGGTTTCTTAACCATAGTTTTTTAACCATTGTAATACAATGGTTTAACTATGGTTTCATTACTATGGTTTTAGTACCATGGTTAAACCATGGTTTATTTATGGTTTTGTTACCATGGTTTTTGAACTGCTGTAAAACTATGGTTTAACCATGGTTTTGAAACCGTGGTGTAATAACTGTGGTTTAACCACGGTTTAACCATAGTTTTTAAACCATGGTTTATTAACAGTGGTAAAACCATGGTTTAACCATTGTTTAACAATGGTTATGTTGGTAAAACCATGGATACTCACGGTTGGATCCTGAAAACAGTCGATCCATTGTAAAACCATGGGTGAACCATGGTATTACCATGGTTATGATGGTAAAACCATGGTTTTTTTTTACAAGGGATGTCACATACAAAACGCACCTTTTTGCGTCTTTAGATATGCCCATATCTAAAGCCCTTTAAAAAAGGCTTTGCGTTTATCTACTTCTAAATTTGCCTGAAAGACGTTTGAGAAACCTGATTCTAGCCAAAAATTTCCTAGATAAACGCGCTCTAACTCACTGCTGTATATAGTAGGCCTACCCAGTCAGACCGCATTATCAGGCACGTGCCCCCTGTTACACCCACAAATGTAATAACGCCCACAAATGTAATAACGCCTACAAATGTAATAACACTTTACCCACAAATGTAATAACACCCACAAATGTAATAACACTTTACCCACAAATGTAATAATTTCACCCACAAATGTAATAACCACTTTACCCACAAATTTAATAATTTTGAATCACCCACAAATGTAATAATGACTTTACCCACAAATGTAATAAATTTGAAGTGATATTTTGTCGAATTTGTTCAAAACTAAAACCCTGTAATAAAGCATGGGTAGGCCTATAGCGCGCAGTCTTTACTCCAGACCCGGTTATTTCAAAAATTTAAAAAATCTTCAAAACTAAGACCCCATAATCCTTTTCCTGTGGAATAACATGAGAATCGAGCGTAGTCTTTCCTCCAGACCCGGTTATTCAAAAGTAAAAAAAAAAAAAAAAAAAAAAAACTTTTAAACTAAGACCCAACCATCTTCCAAACTAAGACCCGGTAATAAAGAATGGGTTTATAGCGTAGTTTTTCTTCCAGACCCGGTTATTTCAAAACTTTTTAAAAATCTTCAAAACTAAGACCTCATCATCTTATTCCTGTGGAAGAACATGAGTATTGAGCGTAGTCTTTCCTCCAGACCCGGTTATTCAAAAGTAAAACAAAAACAAAAACAAAAACAAAACAAAACAAAACAAAACAAAAAAGGGCCTTTTAAACTAAGACCACTCCATCTTCCAAATTAAGACCCGGTAATAAAGCATGGGATTAGAGCGTAGTCTTTACTTCAGACTTGGTTATTTAAACAAAAATGAAAAATCTTCAAACTAAGACCTCACCATCTCATTCCTGTGGAATAACATGGGTATAGAGCGTAGTCTTTCCTCCAGACCCGGTTATTTCAAAAGAAATAGAAATTTAAACAAATCTTTGAAACTAAGACCCACCATCTTATTCCTCTTCATATGTGGATACAGCACGTCACAAATAAATGGTTGGTCGGCGGTCACACGAACTGACGAATCAGTCAAAATGGTCCATATATATAACACACAGAGGAGGGACCGATTCGATGGTTCGTTGACCGTCGACGATTTTTTAATCATGTAAATATTCTAACGCCCACAAATATCCTGGAATTCAATGTTCGTAGAAAAAAAAGTAATCGAATAAGTGACCTTAAATGTATTTAAATATTGACGCTGATTGTGTTATGCATGTGATTATGAAATATGTTCACGATATGTAACATATATATATATATATATATATACGTACGCTATTAGTGACATTGAAACGTTGGATTGCGATGTTATATTTTCATGAGTGCGTGAATGAATTACCTTTCTTCATGTGATGAACGTATCAATTACTTATACTGAAGACTACCAATTGGTACGCGGTACACGGTGTGAATTCATGAGAACGAAATTTATTCAAAGGCAAATACAAACAAAACACATTTATATTACAGTTTTCCCTACTTCTGAAACACTCAAGCAGCTATATAAACAAGAACAAGTCTGAATTGATAATCGGTTAACAAGCAAATAACAACGCATACTTTCATATAACAAATCATAAATAGCTGTATAACGAGATCACGCGAAACATATTTGCATGTTTTGAATAAACGATTGCAGAACCCTTTGACTGATAAAATATCTATATACTCTCTCAATCAATGTGAGTAAATTGCAGAGGTTATGGTTTTATAGTGATGCAATGATGGATACATTGATTTTGTAAGATAGAAAGTATTTTATTCCAAACGAATGAAGAGGTTGTTTCATTAATATATATAGACGGTAACAGAACCAAAATAATTATTAAGTATAAAAAGGTGGAGTAACTCACATGTCTTATACAAGCAAACAATGTTATAATTTGGGCAATATTGAACCTGATAACATCAACTGAACTTGATATAAAACGCAAACAACCTAACACGTGACAATTCTTCTAAGCTAGGAAAAACAAGAGAACAAGATGCCGAAATACTAAATGTACCTGGCTTTCTGTAACTTTGTATTCGTCCATATAAAACTACTTAACACGTACAACTCCAAAAGTTTTTCAGTAATACTTTTCAGATGCTTCAAGAGTAGACGGAGTTGAAATGAAGTATGACTGATCAAAAGGAAATAATTATTTTAATTATACAATGAGATAAAGAATATTAACAACCTTTACCTGATCTCTGTTGAAGAGTTTGGCGTTTGCCACTTTTGAGCCATTTTTCAACCTTAAACAGAAATCTGATTAAAGACATAAATGCAAAACAAATCATACACTTGTATAAGGATTATAAATAAATGAATATGTTAGTGATTTTAAAAAGCAATAGAGGCACGTAGTTTCCAGATATTTGCTTTAACACTGAGATAACATATTTTATGATATATAGTTCACTCATATGACACATACATTTTCTTTACAACGGTTTATACACTTATAGTGTAGACAAAGAATCACACATGATGTGACGTGTTGTATCCACATATGTAATAATGTAATTTATTTTTAAATGAAAAAAAAGAGAGGAATAAGATGGTGGGTCTTAGTTTCGAAGATTTGTTTAAATTTCTATTTCGTTTGAAATAACCGGGTCTGGAGGAAAGACTACGCTCTATACCCATGTTATTCCACATATGAGATGGTGAGGTCTTAGTTTGAAGATTTTTCATTTTTTTTAAATAACCGAGTCTGAAGTAAAGACTACGCTCTAATCCCATGCTTTATTACCGGGTCTTAAATTGGAAGATGGAGGGGTCTTAGTTTAAAAGTTTTTTTTAATTTTTTTTTTAATACTTTTGAGTAACCGGATCTGGAGGAAAAACTAAGCTCAATACTCATGTTCTTCCACAGGAATAAGATGATGGGGTCTTAGATTTGAAGATTTTTAAAAAGTTTTGAAATAACCGGGTCTGGAAGAAAAACTACGCTCTAAACCCATGCTTTATTACCGGGTCTTAGTTTGGAAGATGGTGGGGTCTTAGTTTAAAAGTTTTTTTTTTATTTTTTTTTTTTTACTTTTGAATAACCGGGTCTGGAGGAAAGACTACGCTCGATTCTCATGTTATTCCACAGGAAAAGGATTATGGGGTTTTAGTTTTGAAGATTTTTTAAATTTTTGAAATAACCGGGTCTGAAGTAAAGACTGCGCGCTATACCCATGCTTTATTACAGGGTTTTAGTTTTGAACAAATTCGACAAAATATCACTTCAAATTTATTACATTTGTGGGTAAAGTCATTATTACATTTGTGGGTGATTCAAAATTATTACATTTGTGGTTAAAGTGGTTATTACATTTGTGGGTGAAATTATTACATTTGTGGGTAAAGTGTTATTACATTTGTGGGTGTTATAACATTTGTGGGTAAAGTGTTATTACATTTGTGGGCGTTATTACATTTGTGGGTGTAACACCCCCCCCCCCCCCCCCAAAAAAAAAAAAAAAAAATCCAGGATCGGTTGAACTTTTTTTTACCCCTTTTTTTTCCTCGATCGATTATAATTATGTACGTGCCCCCCCCCCCCCCCCCCCCCCAACATCTAACTCTGGCTACGTGCCTCATTATGCTATGCTATATATTCTTCATACTGTAACGAATGTAGATATGTCTGTATCATTTGCAGCATCCATGAAAAAGAAGCACTATGGCGTACTGATGTTGGGGGGGGGGGGGGGGGGGGGGGGGTGCTTCGGGGATAGTTGCCCCCCCTTAATAAAATTCAAACGAGGTTTATTTCTATTTCAAACCCAGTGATTTACAAAATAATGTTGCTGAAAATTAATGACATGATATTCCGAGATTTTTGCTCACTCTTTTTGCAAATTATCCTTTTTTATGCGTTTGTTGGATAATGACAAATCCCAAAATTTACAGTCAGGCAAAACATGCATATGCTTATATAGAAGCATAAGTGTCAGGGCCCGCGAAACGGCGAGGCTTAGGAGGGCTCGAGCCTCCACCTCCACTCTTCTGAAAAATATGTAAAAGAGAAATGAAAAGAAAGAAAGATAGAATAGTGACCTGCCAGTATATAAAAATATGCTCATCTGACCGTAATAAAATGCATACTCACTCCTGAGCTTCCGGGGCTCCGCCTCCTGGGCCCCACACCAATTAGTGGCTTGCCAATAAGGTATCGAAATATGCTCATCGGACCACGTAATTAAATATCTAAAACCCCTATCTAAAAACTACTATCTAGACCCCACCCGGTGCCCTAATAGATGCTCCCTGGATGCTCATCTCACCGTAATAATTTAATGCCTAAAACCCATGAGCTTCTGGGGGCTCTGCCCCCTGGAACCCACCAGGGTCCCCAAGGTGCGTCCTTGAATGCTCATCTGAACGTAATGCCCCTGGACCCCATGCCAATTTACGCTCTACATGATCGTAAATACTTGAGCCCCCCCCCCCCCCCCCAAAAAAAAAAAAAAAAAAACGTTCCGCGGGGGGCTGCATGTAGCATGTAAGAATGGCGGTGATGCGAAAATGTTCTGCTCCCCAAACGTTTTTGCTCATTATACGCCACTGATGAGGAGTATATACGTGCATAGTTCATTGTTAATTCGGTATAAATTATTGCTTTTTTTATGCTTGTCAAACTCTATAATCCTCGGCAAGGTCAGACACTCAGTCGCTTGCGACCCCGACTGATCCCAAGCGGAGGCTAGACTTTGCCCGCAGTTTGAAACAGTATTTTAGCTCCCTGAAGCCGAAGGAGAAAAATCGACAGACTTCGATCTATTGAATCTTTGGTGCCGCTTTCCAAATTTGCTAGCGTCCTGATAGTACTCTATACTATATGTAGTAAGTGTCAAGTTTAGAGGGCACCATCAGGTCTCTGGAGTATAATTTGGTTTATTATTTGTATACAATTATATACACTTAAAAATATTGTATCAAACCATATTATGTATAAAATGTATGATGAAAAAAAAGAAAACAGATGCAGACATCAATAAATCAAATCAAATCAAATCAAATAATACTGAGCTGTCATCCGTACCACTGGCGTAGGTCTACTGATGGGGATGGGGGGGGGGGGGCAGTTGCCCTCCCCCCAAATAAATTTCAAACGTGATTTATTTCTAATTCGATACAAGTGATTTATAAATGTTGCTGAAATGGCATGATATTTTTCCTGAGCTTCTGGGGGCTCTGCCCCCTGGACCCAATCAAGGTCTCTAAGGCAGGCCAGGGCCGGCCTGGTGGCTCATCTGAACGTAATTAAAACAAGCTAAAACCACTGAACTTTTTGGGCTCCGCCCCCTGGACCCCACCAGGGCCATAAGGCGGCCCCTGGATATATGCTCATCTCACCGTAATTTAATGCCTAAAACCCCTAAGCTTTGGGTAGGGGGAGGCGCTCTGCCCCCTTGACCCCACCAAGAGCCCCTGGATGCTCATCTGATCTTAATGTAATGTTTATAAAACCCCTGAGCTTGTGGGGGCTCCTCCCACTGCACCGCACTCCAAGTAGTGACCTGCCAGTGTCACAAATAAGGTATCAAAATATGCTCATCTGAAAGTCATAAAGGCCTAAAACCCCTGAGATTCCGGGGGATCCGCCACCTGGACCCCACGAAGGGCCCGAAGGCGGGCACCCAAATGTTCATCTAACTGTAATTAAATGAGAGACAAGAGGAGCGAGATCGAGAGCAGTGTCCGTACATTTTTTTTCCATTTCATTTCATTTCATTTCGTTTATTTCCATTTCCAACAAAATAAATAAAGTACATGGGATTGCATTGTACATAGTAAAACAATGAAACTTAACAACATATTTGTAATTGGTCCACAGTGTACAATAGGCATATAAAACAGGTTGGTCATGGAGGGGACTGCTGAAAAGCTGGGCTTGTAGATTGCAGCCCCCTATAACTTATAGTTGCAAAAATAGTATATCAATAATAAAGGAACGCACAAATACATAAACCAATTAAACATAACATAGAAGGAGTGAAAGGGACAGGGAAAGAAGGGAGACAACGAGAGAGGGCAGGGCTCTTACCTATAACACACACAACACAACACGGGCCGACTGGAATACGGATGGCCAGTACAAAATGAATCAAAATATCCAAATGTATTTTATTGAGTTAAATAAATTTAAAGAGAGAGAGCTAACGCTTGATAATTACGCAAAAAATATTGTTTTAATTTGAATTTAAAAGAATTTAAACTGGGGGCATTCTTGATGCTAACATCAAGAATGGTCCATAGCTTCGGGCCTGCGTAAGTGAATATGGATTTAGCAAGTAAAGTTCTAGTTAATGGCAGATGAAATTCGTCAGATTGGCGCGTAGGGTATTTGTATATAGTTTTATTTTTGATGAATATTAAATTGAAGGCTGATGGTAGCGTATTATTATTTAACTGGTACATAAACTGACCGAGGCTATAACGATATAAATCATTTATTTTCAACACATTATTTTCAACAAATAAAACGTCTGTATGGGATCTCCAGGAAGTGTTACAAATAACACGCATAGCTTTTTTTTGTAGAAGTAGTATTCTATGAAGATAAGAATCGTATGTATTACCCCAAACAATAATACCATAATTTAAGCAGGGCAAAATTAATGTCGAGTAAAGCATTAGTAGGGAGGAGGTTGGCAGAAAAAAATTAACCTTATTTACAATCCCTATGTTGCGAGAGATTGTTCGGCAAATGCTATCAATATGACATTTCCATGAGAGTTTATCGTCTATTATCAGACCTAAAAATTTCATTGAAGTGACGGCTTCTATGTCAGTATTATCTAGTTTAACATTATGTGGTAAGTTACCTATAGAATTGCTGAAGAGCATACATTTTGTTTTTTGTAAATTTAATGATAACTTATTAGCTCTTATCCATTGTAACAATTTGTCTAATTCAATATTTAGTGTATTGACCAAAATATCAGGATCTGCATGTGAGAAGAGCACATTCGAATCATCTGCAAATAAGAGGAAGGAAAGGATATTAGAGGAATTTCGGATATCGTTTATATAGGTAATAAATAAAAGTGGGCCCAGTAGACTGCCCTGTGGAACACCACAATCTACACATAGAAGAACATTGGTCGTTAATACACACAAATTGCTTGCGGTTCGTTAGGTAGCCTCTGAACCACTCCAAGGCCCTACCACGAATTCCGTAATTGTTCAATTTGTAGAGAGGTATTTTATGATCGATGGTATCAAAGGCCTTGGAGAGGTCCAGGAAAACACCCACAGTATGCTTGTATTTTTCAATAGCTTCTGTAACTTTTTCGACAAGGGTAAGTAAAGCATGAGATGTACTATGTTTTTGGCGAAAGCCAAACTGAAAATGAGAAATTATGCTGTTTTTATTCAGAAAATTTAGAAGTCTTGTATATATTATTCTTTCCAGAATTTTTGAAAGAGCAGGCAGGAGAGAAATTGGTCTAAAATTACATATATCATCCCTTTCTCCTTTTTTGTAAACCGGTATAACCTTAGAAATCTTCATACAATCGGGAACAACACCGCTAGTCAAGGATAAATTGAATATATGCACCAGCGGATCGACAATGTAGTTTATGACGTTTTTCAATAAAATATTATCAATGCCATCGTGTCCAGTACTCTTTTTATTTTTCAAGTTATGAACTATATCTATTAATTCATTTCTATGTACGGGGACAAAGAATAGTGAATTGGGATTTGGCTGGTCTATAAAGTCTAAAAATTTCTTTTGCGTTGGAGGAATATCATCTGCAAGGCTATGTCCTATTTGAGAGAAATATTGATTAAACGTATCGGCCATCTGCGCTGAGTCGTGAATTTCTACGTTGTTATGTGTTATTTTTTCTATACGCGATTTATCGTTATGCTTATTAATGGCACTATTTATGATTTTCCATGTTTTACTAATATCATGTTTGAATAGAATCAACTGATTTGTAAAATATTTTCGTTTTTCAATACGTAATATTTTAGTGAGAATATTTTTGTAAGTGCTATATTTACGGTGAGACTTTTCAGAACGCTGAATTTTGCTTGCGTAATATAAGTTGTTTTTTCGATTGATTAATCTTAAAATTGGTTTGGTTATCCATGGAAGTCTGGGACTCTTTTTATAATTAGAACATTTGTTCACTAATGGAATGTGTCTATCTAAATGAGACATAAAAATCGTCATAAATTTATCATACGCAGTATTTGTATCATGCGAACTATTAACTTCAGTCCAATCAGCCTCGTCGAGACTTTCTTTCAATCGCGCTATTTTATTAGGTGTTACTTTTCTGAATATTTGCAAGGGGGTGTCTTTTTTATTAAAAATACAATGACTTCGTGAAAAAATTGGGTAGTGATCAGATATGTCGGATAAAATTATTCCTGATTCAGGTAAGGGAACAACATTGCAGAAGATATTATCAATAAGGGTTGCTGTTTGGTTGGTAACTCGGGTTGGTTTTGTGATTAAAGGTAATAAGGATGAAGATAGCATGATATCCAAAAAATCTTGTGAAGTATTTGGAGCTGAAGATTTAGATATATCTATGTTAAAATCTCCCACGATATAGCAGTCTTTATTGGTAAAGACTGGATTTTGTAGTAAGGCTTTCAAATATTCTAAGAAGACAGGAATATTCGAACTAGGAGGTCTGTAACATACCGTAATCAAAATATTCTTAGCATTTGGTACTCTAATTTCAATGACAATTGATTCAGCAATTTCAGTCATACAATTAAGATTGCTATGAATAAAATAGTCAAAATGCTGATTGATATACAGAGCTACCCCACCTCCTCTTTTATTAACTCTACTTTTTTCTAAAAGGACATAACCGGGGAGTGAATATGAACCTGCAGATTCCCGAGTTAACCATGTTTCGGTCAAAGCAATTGCAGAAAAATGAGTGTGTATAGTATACAAATAATAAATGGTTATGAGTTCAATAGTGCGAATATTTTCATGAGTTGAAAGATTAACATTCTATTCAACGAGGCGTCAGCCGAGTTGAATAGAATTAACGTTAATCTTTCAACGAATGAAAATATTCGCACTATTGAACGAATGAAAAACATTCATTATTTGTTTTATACAACATCGAAGAAGATCTAATAGAACGTTAATCAACAAATTATGCTTTACTATTAAAGATAAATTAAAGTTGGAGTCAAGCCTTCTCGATTACATTCAGATTGCCTTCGCGTCAGATACACGCAGGGATACGCGCGCACGGCTGAGAGGTACGCAGTCTGCATATAACCAAAAATGCACGGCGCATATAACCAAAAATGCACGACCGTGCAATATAACATCTACAGTGTATTGAATATCATGTGATCAACAATCCTCCAATCAAATGACAAGGATCCACGTAGGTGTTGTATAATATCCGTTAAAAAGCGCAAGTTATCGAAGTTACAATTCAAACTCCTTACATTTAAGTGCATAATTGAAAATGTATTAGGTGTTTTTTTAAGAGATTTAAATTGATTCACAGTTAAGTAGTTAGAACTTGAATAATCGTTATCATTATCTTCGTTTAGGTCAGTAGCTAGATTATTAATTCCTTGAGATGCAAGATTGCCAAAATGAGAAGAATTTAGATCATTATTTTTAGTATTAATGTTTGGTCTAAACAAATCGTAAAGCTCATCACCGCTCAGTATACTGAAGGGAACGTTTTTCAGCCATTAGGGATCAGAATATAACACAAAATAAAGTACATCGTTTCCTGTACGGACAATGAGCGTGAGCGCGTGGGCAAGGCAGAGACCTGGGGAGAGAGAAAAGACGAGAGTGAAAAGAAAGTAGAACAGTTACAACACAAAAGAAAAAATTGATACATTGATACGACTGGTAAACGATTAGATACACACACAATTTCGTGTATTGAACCACGCATAAGCATGCACGGACATGGATGAGCTCCCATGCGTATTAAAAATTAAACACGTTTGGAATGCCCGCCCGACACGAGATAGGCTCCAATAGAGCAACCAACCCCAAATCAGAGTGAACCTTCCAAACAAATGCAAGTGAAAATGCGGAACGCAAAGAATTGTTAATCAAACCAAAACACCACATACGGTTAGCTAATTAATAATAAAAGCAAATGTGGTATGTCTTTGTGTCAATATGATGACAATATACCGAAGATCCATTTAAAAAGAATGTACCATCTGGCCAGATAAATCTCCTCCATAATTATGCAAAACAAAAGATTCAGTTATTTAAACATATTCACAATTTGACTGCAAGACAATCCCAAGCATGAAGCTATAGTTGAAAATGCACGCTCTAGTTGGATGCATTACAGTAAATACAGAAATAAAACACATTGGCCCGAATTCACAAAGCAAGGTTTGAGCTCAGACCAAGGTTTGAGCTCAAACCTCCTTTTGTTTCGCCAAACCTCCTTTTGTTATTTACAAACCATTGTAAATAACAAAAGGAGGTTTGGCGAAACAGAAGGAGGTTTGACCTCAAACCTTGATCTGAGCTCAAACCTTGCTTTGTGAATTCGGGCCCTTATCTCCAACTGGTCATTAGATTTGTTTGTAAACATTTTTTTATACATATATATATATATTTTTTAACACATTTACTAAATTGCATACAACGTCTTGAATCAACAACATGAACACCATATTATTTCGTTAATTGGTTTATGGAGAAAATCGGGAAACATTATAGGAGGTACCACATTTTACCTCAAAGATACAAAACTTAATTCAGGTATTTCCAAAAGAAATGTTATATCCACATAATTTTCCTGAACGAAGGAAACTTTTTGTGAATGAAGGAAGACGCATTTATAACTTCCTAAATTACCCATGTATGCAAAACAAAGGATCAGTTAATTAACATATTTACACAAATCAATATGAAATTGACTGTAAGTCAATATAAGTCAAAGCGCTTTGATATAAATGTCTTACGAAAAGCGCTATATAAGTAAAAGTTATTATTATTATCTCATTTCACAACCAAAGAAAAGAAAATAGAATAATGCAATGAACAAGCATGCAGGCACAATCAAAGACGCACGCCCTAGTTCCTTGTATCACAGTAAACAATTCGAACCTCTGTATATCTTCATGACTACATGTATGTAGGAATAACACAGAAACATTTTAGTTTGTCCTTTGCATGACCTTTCTTGTAGAACTTAGTAGGCAAGGGGGAGTTTGTCTACATCAATAGGTTTTCATATTGAGACTTGATAAAAGAGTCCTGAAGTTATAGAAAACTCATTAGGAGATTACAACAGTCAGTAGTTGGTATACATCAGAGTTTTTTTTTTTAAACAATTAAATTCGGGGCAGAACTGATCAACCCCTAGGCTGTACGTTTCAACTAGTCACCCAAAATTTGCTTGTTTACATCTTCAAGAGGGATCGCAAGTTAAATTATTTGTTGAAGATCTCTTGAATCTATTTAGTGTGGCTGACCTCATTACTCCTCCCCATTGCCGGATTCAGACCATGCAGACCAATTTTCTGGGGCGGCTCCATTCCGTGTGATTTTGCGCGTTTGTAGAATTATCTTCGATCCCAAGATTTTTATTCTTGTTGCTAAGTGATCCTTTTTTCGTAGCGTATACGCGACTGAAGCCAATCTCCCCCTCTCTCTCTTCATCTTGGGAGGCAGATCAGTGCGGATAGTGACTTTACTGAAGGGGGACGATTCCGGGGGCGGAATATGCGGCTGGGCACTGGTCGATGGGTGTGTACTTGGCTGGCGTGGTCGTCGTTCGAAGCCATACAGCAAGCGATCACGATCAATGATCCTTACGAACCTGATGATAATTGTGGGGGGGGGGGGGGGGCTGGGGACGAGCTCCTGCAGCTCCACGAGTGGTTGGGGGCCGTAGCCTGTGAGCATTAGTTAGCGGGATCCGAGCTGCCTCTTCCCTCGAAATGCCCATGAAGTGCACAAAGACATCTTGTGCCACTTCATAGATATCTTCCTTCTCATTCCTCTGTCTCACTCCATAGATAAGCAGGTTCTGTTTTCTGTCATGTATTTCACTCAAGGTAACTTTTTCCTCTAGTTCTTCGATTTTTTTGTCAATTAAAGAACGTAGTTGAGGTAGGTCTTCTTTTTCAATGCTAGAGACTTTATCGGAGGTGTAAGTTAGACCCGTTTCTAGATCTGATACGGTTTTCTTTGTATTTGCCAGGTCTGTTTTCATATTGGCCATATCATCCATAATTCTGTCAAGCTTACCATTTAGTTGAGTGAACGAGGCTCTCGACTCCAGCATAAAGGAAACTAGTTCTTGGGGCATCGTGGCCGTGGCCGGTGCGCTGCGGTCCTCGTGCAATGACAATGGCGTGTCACTAGCAATGGCGCCTGCCGTAGCGGATTGCTCACCTTCGCTTGATATTACATCACTGTTTTTGCTCTTAGTTGAAGCATTTGGTTGTGATTTTCCCTTCTGCTGTTGCCTTAAGTTGTAGTCTCGCGCACCCTTATCTATTTTTAAAGATATGGGATCATTAAACGGATATTTTCACCAAATTTGCGTTGATATGTCGGGAGCTCTCAAAAGACCGTGCGTTTACCAGTAAGTAATATAGGGGGGGGGGACCCAACACTGGACCCAACACTACACCTATTCCTTGTTTTGTTGGTTTTACCCGACTGTAATGTACCCCCCTCCCGCTTATTCAGCGGCTGGCTGAGTCGTTGCGAAATTTTCGGCCCGATTTTCAAATATTAACCCCCCCCCCTCGAAAAAATCATGCGTATGCCCCTGATGCATGTTGTAGGCCTATGTAGCCAAGGTCTGACGGCTCTATATAATATTATTATTATTGTTATTCTTTCCTTGAACTAATTTTGATTATTTTCCATATTGATGTATTCAGGGGCGTCGCTAGACCTTTTTCAGTGGGGGGGGGGGGGGGGGGGGGGGGTGTAGAGGCCAACTATTACCGACAAAACTAGCCACCAATTACCGACAAAATTAAATGTCCAATATCTACACAATTAACCCTATAAACCCGGGGCCGAAGGCTAAATTGTTTTTCCTATGGACTATCTGTAGTACTTGCGTATGCGCAAATGGTCATTTTCCACGACGACACAAATATACGAATTTCGTCAACGTAGTCAGCATTCATAGCTATATATTTTAATGCAGGCGCGGAGCTAGGATCTTATTTTAGGGAAGGGCGGTAGTGAGCAAGCGAAGCGCGCTCATTAGAGGGGTGTGGGTGATAGGCCTTCCGCGCGAAGCGCGGAAGCTTAGACGTTTCCTTAAATTATTAGGAAAAGAAGACGATTTATTGTACCGTTCTTGACTGTAAATCCTTGTCTGAATGAAGTTCCCCTCCCCCCCCCCCCTCCCGCGCGAAGCGCGAAAGCTTTGACGTTTCATTATAAGACTGTTAATCCTTGTCTGAATTCAGTTTCTCCCCCTCCCGCAAGTTTTGGCGTTTAATTAAATGAAAGTAGACGATTCGTTGAACCGTGCTCGACTCTTAATCCTTGTCGGAATGCAGTTTCTCCCCCCCCCCTCCCCTGCGCGAAGCGCGGAAGCTTTGACGTTTCATTCAATTATGAGAAAAAGCAGACGATTCGGTGTACTGTTCTCGACTCTTAATCCTTATCTGAATTCAGTTCTCCCCCTCCGCGCGAAGCGCGGAAGTTTTGACATTTAATTTAATTATTAGAGAAAGAAGAGGATTCGTTGTACCGTTTTCGACTCTTAATAAGTCCTATTTGTCTGAATTCAGTTCCCCCCTGTCGCGCGAAGCGCGGAAGCTATGACGTGTCCTTAAATTATTAGAGAAAGAAGATGATTCGTTGTACCGTTCTCGACTCATCTAAATGAAGTCTCCCCTTATGATTTTTGGCGTTTCATTAAAATATATAGAAAGGAAGACGATTCGTCGTACCGTTTTTGAATCTTATTAAGCCCTATTTATCTGAATTCAGTTTCCTCCTCTCGCGCGAAGCGCGGAAGCTTTGACGTTTCTTTAAATTATTAGAGAAAGAAGAGGATTCGTTGTACCGTTTTCGACTCTTATTAAGCCCTATTCATCTGAATTCAGTTTTCCCCTCTCGCGCGAAGCGCGGAAGCTTTGACGTTTTATTAAATTATTAGAGAAAGAAGAGGATTCGTTGTACCGTTTTCGACTCTTAATAAGCCCTAATATTGTCTGAATTCAGTTCCCCCCTTTAGCGCGAAAGCTTTGACGTTTCCTTAAATTATTAGAGGAAGAAGACGATTCGTTGTATCGTTTTCGACTCTTAATAAGCCCTATTTGTCTGAATTCAGTTTCCCCCTCTCGCTTTGACGTTTCCTTAAATTATTAGAGAAAGAAAATTACGATTCGTTGTACCGTTCTCGACTCGTCTAAGTTTTCCCCTTCGCGCGAAATTTATGGCGTTTCATCACAATATAGAGAAAGGAAGACGATTCGTCGTACCGTTTTCGACTCTTATTAAGCCCTATTCATCTGAATTCAGTTTCCCTCTCTCGCGCGAAGCGCGGAAGCTCTGACGTTTCCTTAAATTATTAGAGAAAGAAGAGGATTCGTTGTACCGTTTTCGACTCTTAATAAGCCCTATTTGTCTGAATTCAGTTCCCCCCTGTCGCGCGAAGCGCGGAAGCTTTGACGTGTCCTTAAATTATTAGAGAAAGAAGACGATTCGTTGTACCGTTCACGACTCGTCTAAATGAAGTTTTCCCCTTCCGCGCAAAGCGCGGGATTTTTTGGCGTTTCATCACAATATAGAGAAAGGAAGACGATTCGTCGTACCGTTGTTGACTCTTAAACCTTGTTTGAATTTAGTTTCCCCCAAAATATTAAAATTCTGATTTCTTTAGCTGATATTATAGGAAAGTGAAACTTCGAGAAAATACAAGTATTGTAGTTGTAGTCACTCTCGAAGTCGACACAGCGGATAAAAAGTCACAGTTCGTAGCGGAAAAAAACTTGTCGGCCGACCGACAATATACATCTCACCGACTTCAAACTTCTGCATTGATATAGTACACGAGGATCGAGCAAGAATACCGACACAGCTGACCCGACACAGCAACATATTTACCCGTGTCTTTCTTGCTCCCTCGACGAGACAACTCCACCCAACAACCCCCTTCTCTCTTTTACTCCCACTCCTCCTCTCTCAGGCTCTTACCTCCCCCTCTCTCCTCTCTTTCACCCCCGTTTCTTTTCTTTCCCTTTTACTTTTTTTCTCTTTTTTTTCTTCTTTTCTTTCTTTTCCTTTCTTTCCTCTCCTCCCTCTTTTTTTTTTTCCTTTTCTTTCCTTTCTTTTCCTTTCTTTCCTTTTTTTCCTTTCTTTCTTTTCTTTTCCTTTTCTTTTTTTCTTTTCGTTCCCTTTCCCTCTCTTTTTTCCCCTCCCCCTTTTCTCTTTTTTCCCGACGGCAGCGCAATTTTACCGACAATATCCTGATAGGTGGGGGGGAGGGGGGGGGGGGGGGTGTCGTACCCCCCACACCCCCTCTGGCGACGCTCCTGGATGTATTTGTAATGTTTCTTTATATCTTTGTTTGTATCAGTCTCCCGACTGTTTTAACATTGAATTTTTGATTCAATAAACCGAAATGAAATGGAATGAAATAGCGCATTTTTTTTTTTCTTTTTTTTCCGGGGGGGGGGGGGCAGAAACAAATAAATAAATCAGGCTCCGCAGAACGTTTTTAAAAGTAGCATGCGAAGAGAGTGGAGCGTAAATTATTGTGGGATTCAGGACCAAAGTCCCTGCGGGGGTTTAAGGATGGAGCCCTTGGAGGCTCAGGGGTTCACCGTATTTTTCGGAAAGTGGAGCTAAATTGATGTGATCTGATTTAATCTAAATTTCACACATTTTGAGGTCTTTAATTACGATCCTAGAAATTTTAGGTCCTTGAAGGGCACTAGAAATGTCATAAATAAGAATAAAAGCAATAACCATGCACTTTGAAGACACTTGCGGTCTCAATCAAGAACTCAACTCGTGTCCCCTTAGATCCATTTACAGGGTTCTCGGACCGCGAGGAAATCCTCGTTTTGCCTATTGGAACCGGTTGGGCAGTGTATTAAGCCAATGCCAATCAATGAATTCTGTAGTCGACGAGTTAATAACAGGGACTTTTAGATTTGCACGTCATAGTGGACTGCTACGTATGCCGTCCTCTTGATATACTGGCAGTGGATTTCACAGTGCCTTAAAGGACGTCACACGTAGCAGTCCACTATCTCGACGTGCACATTTAAAAGTCCCTTAATTGGCTAGAGGGCGCCCATGTATGGGCATGTAATACATGCGCGTTAAATTCAGATGTAAATCAAGGACTATTTTAATTGTACAAATCAGTATATATATATATTTATAAATGAAATTACATGTTATAACCATAGTCGCCGGAAAGGGGGGGGGGGGGGGGGCCGCCGCCCCAAACCAAAAAAGAAGAAAACAAAACCTGAATTGAATAACATATAAATTATATTCCATTCAAAGAAAAGTTAACATGAATTAAATTTCGTAAATATTCCGCATGCCCCTACATTTATCAATGGAGGTTTTTTTATAAAATATGCGATTCGCGCATTTCATAGAAATATTGTAAGAGGATAGTAAAGACAGTGTGTGTGTTTATTATTATAGAGGTGAGAAGACATGAGCCCGGAACACTGGCGTACTAATGGGCGGGGGAGGGGGGTTATTTCTTATTCGATACCAGTGATTCACAAATGTTGCTGAAATGACATGATTTTCCTTTTTTTCTCTCATTTTTTAAAAATAATCATACATTTTCATGCGTTTGTTGTAAAATTACTAATTCCTAAATTAAAAGTCGGGCAAAAAAAATATGCTTAGAAGCCTTCATGTAAGCTAGGGCCTGCAGAACGGCGGGGCTCGGGGGCTCGAGCCCCCCTCACTTTTTTGAAAAAGAGAAAAAGAAAGAAAGAGAGAGAAAAAAAATGTGTGACCTACCAATGTCACAAATGAGATATCAAAATATGCTCAACTGACCATAATTAAATGCCGGAAACCCCTGAGTTTACGGGGCCCCACCCACGTTGCTCATCTGACCATAAAATTTGAGCTTTCAGGACCCCACCAAGGGCCCTAAGGTGGGCCCCCTGGATGCTCATCTGACCGTAATAGAATACCAACAAACTCTGAGCTTCCAGGGGCTCTGCCCCTGGACCCCGACAATTAGTGACCTGCCAGTGACACAAATAAGGTATCTAAATATGCTTATCTGACCGTAATTAATGCCTAAAAGCCATGAGCTCCGGGGGCGCTTAGCCCCTTCACTCCCGCCGGTGCAATTAGATAGGATCTGTCTATTTTCTACACCTTTATTTCAATTTCTCCTTTAATAGTTAATGTATTTATGAACCATTTTATAATTAGTTATAAAGCAATCATTACTTTATATCTCATATCTTTATTGTATTGTATAATTCCAAATAATACTGATAATCGTGCTAATACTAATAATAATGATCTTGAAAATAATAATATTGATAACAACAATTCTAATAATAATGAGATGATAAGTGGTAATAATGAAAAAAATGATGATGATGATGATGATAATAATAATAATAGTATACACACGACTTAAATTGTCTGTATTGAAAACATATACTGTATAAATCACACATGGACGCAAATAACTATTCAGCAGTTTTCCCTATTGGAACATTTATTTAAATTACTCGTGATCCTATGTAAAATATATATCTAATAAAAAATATATATCAATAACAAAATAAATATCATATAAACAAAACTATATAGAAACATACAGCCTTGTTAAAAACGTGAAAGACTTAGTAGGGGTAACCCTAGTACTGTATAATGAATTGCTTCTTAGGAACATGAATATAGAAATGAGACAAAAGATATATTACATGTTTAGAACATAATAATTCATATTTTCAAATGGCAATACATTTGCCGGTAATTGTGCTACATGACACATCTATGTCTGCTTTGTTGCATTGGTGCCTGGCAAAGATGGCACAAGTACATGAGCCAGAGGTAAACTATATTATTTTCATTTTCATTAAGGAAAGATTCAAATGTACTGATTGTATTACTTTTAGCTATGTGGATTTCCCCCATATTATTACATCATTCTGTGTACTTGATAGCTATTTTGTACATCAGATGCATTTCAATTAATTGATACAAATCAGAAAAATTAAAAAATGTATTCATCTAAAATATATATAGATATAAATAGAGAGAGAGAGAGAGAGAGAGAGAGAGAGAGAAGGGGGATGTTATAATCCCTGCTAACATACTCATTTGAAATTAAACTTTTTTTGGTACTATTTGAAAGACTTGAAATTGGTCCACATTAATAGTACTGATATGTAATAGGAATCAGTTTTTTAGATTACAGTTCAGGGAGAAAGCAGTATGTTACCACATTAATTAAAATGGAAGGTGAATCTAAATTACTTGATCAATAAATATATGATATAAGCCCCTTCCTAGATTAACAATGCAACCCTTATACACACACAGATACAGAAAATCGTATTCAATTATACTTATCTTCAAACATTAATATATATTATTAGTTCTGTGTTTGTAACAGAGTATTGCTGATAAGCAGTATTTTTAGACTGATGTGAGTAACCCTTAATTAATCTAATAGTTATGATTGTTTGTAACAGAGACTTATCATGATTAAATCAATTCATTCAGTCAATCGTTCAAATGCAAGTAAGCCTTTAATTAATCTATAGTTTGATTGTTTGTAACAGAGACTTAGCTTGATTACATCAATTCATTCCGTCAATCGGTCAAATGCAAGTAAGCACTTAATTAATCTAATAGTTTGATTGTTTTTAACAGAGAATTAGCATGATTACATCAATTCATTCAGTCAATCGGGCAAATGCAAGTAAGCACTTAATTAATCTATAGTATGATTGTTTATAACATAGAATTAGCATGATTACATCAATTCATTCAGTCAATCGGTCAAATGAAAGTAAGCCTTTAATTAATCTAATAATATGATTGCATACACTTTGATATTTAGCATATCCAGAAGAGAACCCATCTATCCATAAGAAGTAAGTAACTAATTCACTATATTTTTTTCATTCGAATTCCGTTGTCATATTCGTTCCTTGTCCGTAGGTAATTGTTTCATGGTCATCAATAATGGACTGGATTTCGCTCCACACCGTTCTGTAATGAAAACAAAAATTGACGTGTTAAAGACAAATACATTCGGTAAAAGGGTCTGAAAATCAGACTATTACTTAGGTGATTGCAATAAATTAAGTAGATTTGACAACTAATGGTTGTTATTTTCCCACTAAAAGCCATTTACAAACCCTTTCGTTTTGAGGGAAGTTCTAAATTAGGATTGTCTTTCAAATGCTGTTGGAATTTTACTTTTCATATTTTTGGCCTGCAAAAGGTGTACCAATCGCCTAAACAAATTAACATTTCCATTAACAGCCAGCCACAAAATCAATATTTTGTGCATAGCTTATGGACACTTCCATTTTGTTCAACAAATTTAAAAAGGCACAGAAAATGACTTAAAATTATGCATTATTAACAATGGTTGGTCATGATTGTTTCAACATCACTTTCAGAATATGCAGACCCAAAAGGAAATTAAATTACGATTACACCTTGAACAAGAGTTTTTATAGTCTTTGAAAGCAAAGTGTATACTCCATCATCATTCTCGGTACCTATTTGCAATATGGTGCGACCCCTATCGGATGCAACAGATATTTCGAAATCGGTAATGTCTCATGGGAAATAGTAAATATCATAGAGCCAAAAGCACTGGGAAATCCCAGTACTTTGCATGTGTGCCTATAGCTACTATAAAACGAATGTAAACAATAAATGTTGCATATTTTCTGGCAATATTTTGGACAATTTTCATCAAATGCTCTCTCCCCCTTTGCCATGGTTTACATCTGTGAAGAATCAGAATGCTATTCTCACAATTCCAAACTTAAAATACCTGTGAATGAAAGACATCTTCATCTTCATCAGGTAATGTGTCAACATGACTTAGATACAGTCCCATCATGCCATATGGTGCACATGAATACATTAATAGGAATTTTGAAAGAGCAGTTTTACAATTTTCCAGAGTAACTTTCCTAGTTATCTCAAAGGGTAACTTGTACCAATCACACATGGTTCTTGGAAGAAAGGTGTTGACATGTTTGGAAGATCTTTATTCGATTATTCTGTAAGCATCAAATATCCACATACAGCAGGTGAAAAGGCAACTCAACAACGCCGCCGAGAGAGCTCAGATTTCATGTCGGGCCCAGGGCCCCTTTTCACAAAACTTGTCATCAGTGACAAATGACAGTTTTTGTCAAAAGCTAGTGAAATCCTTGATTCTGATTGGTTGTCGGCAGATTTGTCACTGATTTTGGTCATTTTTCATTGAAAAAAGGCTTTTTAGAAACGGGTCCCAGAAGTCGGGAATTGCATGGCCTGCGACATCTGATAGGTGGCATACAACATTGCAAATAAACAGAGTGATTCATACACAAGAGTTTGACCAACTTGGTTTCAGTTGATCACATTTTGGTTTTGTGTTTGTTTTGTGTTTTAGTGCGGTATGGTATGTAATCCCGTAGGATTGTTGTGCCAAAGTTGATTTTTTTTGCTGTTTTGGCTTCAAAAGGGTCCGAATTGGCCAAAAATGATGGGGTTCAAATTTTCAGACCCCTCCTTCATTTCCATGGGGGTCCCTATTGGGCACCAAAATGGCTTATATAACGTGCAATAGGGAAATTTGGTGTCTTCAGGAAAATTTAAATCCCATCAATTTCTGATAGCTTGGACCCCAATGAATCCAAAAATGCAACAAAAAAAAAAATCAACTTTGGCACAAAAATCCTACAGGAGCTGTTTCAGTGACATACCGTACCACACTATTTGCCCAACAAAGCAATATTCACAAAATTGTGTCAAACTCAATTTGGACTGGCCAAACTCTCCTGATCAATGGCACTGCAAATGCCGTAAATTGTCAAATACAAAGAATCTTGTACATACCTCTCTCCCACCTACTACATAGGGAGTCCTGAAATTGCGATCTTCATGACGCTGTTGGCAAAACAAACAATAACAAAAGACTTGATAATTTCTTTTTCTTTCAAAACATAATCTATAAAATCATTAAATCAAAAGTATACCGATTAAAAACAGATAATGAAGAATCTAATTGTATCTTGAACAATAAAATTACGACAACAAAAATTCACTAGTCTTAAGTACCTGTTTATTGATTGTATGCATACATTTTAAACAATTGTTATTTTTTGATTACTCAAAAACTTGTCAGAGGATTGCCAACATAGCAAGAAATATTGTAAAGTGGATTCATTGCCATTTTTAGCAGGTGAATGAAATGGCTGGTAAGGGGGAGGGGGGGGGAGGCAAACATTGGAAGAGTCAGTAAACAGGTCTATTCAATGTGATCATTCATTGTACAGCCACTATTAGTTCCTTATTGATATTCAGATTTTGACATTTTTGCGGTTATTTCAAGCAGTGGCATAGCCCCAAGAGGGTATGGGGGGGGGGGGGGGGGGGGGGGAATGATCCCCTCCATGCCTTGAGGATTTTCAATGCAGAGGGTCGTTTTGGTTTCAATATTTGTGGTTATGTTTTCTCTCACACATTGCTCCGCTTAAAAAAAAATGCAAATTATGGGGGGTGTTTCACAAAGATCCTAAGTCGAACTTAACTCTAAGTTGGACTTGAAATAAAATATATTCAAAAGCGAAAAAGTATTTTTTATTTTTTATAAGAACACAAAATCTCCTTGATAATAGAAAATATAAATAATTTGAATCAACATTTTATGCCTTTTTAAATAACTGTGACAAAATATTTTCGAAAGATGCTAACCGCTTTCCATAAGTGTTAAGGACAACTTAGAGATAAGTTCAACTTAGGATCTTTGTGAAAGACCCCCAATGGTCCAATTATACCACAAATCATGTATTTCCATATGCTACCTTATAATTGTTTTGAAAAAGCTGCATATCTTTTATTTAGGATCTTTTCTCTCTATTATATGAAACAGTAGTGAACAAATGAGGAACAGACACGTACGAGACTCAAATGAAACACATTTTCATTTCTCAAGAAAGTTCATGCATGAAATTGTTCAAAGTAGGCAGGTATGGTGTCATTAAAATGGTAATGAATTTGTTATAAATTTTGTACACATCATTTTGTAATATAAGCGATGGATAAAAAAGTGCAGGTGTTTGAATACTTCATATTTGTCATCTTTATTTAATTATTGAAAGCCTTTGGTATATCTATTCTATGATAAATACTATATGGAATAGGGCGATTATTAGTGGGGCATATAACAAGTTAAACACATGGACAAGTAAACTGTTTATACCATAGGGTCAGTTCCTCGGAGTCGATCCAGTGCTTGACCAACAGCATATCGGCGTCCTTCAAGTGAATCGTACTCATCAGAACCATTTAAAGATTCGTTTGCGTAGAAGCCTCTATTGTGTCTTCTTGGATCGTCGTACCGTTCTTCACTGAAGAAAAAAAGACATATGTTTATGTATATTTATGTATACAAAATGAGAACAATAGCATCACCAAATTTACCAAATGTGCTGAAACAGTACACCATCACTGAGAACTGTGATGTGTCAATGAAGCGGTTCACTTCATCTCAGACTAAACTTACTGATCACAAATCAGTCGATACAGAAGTAAAATTTCCTGACACATGTACTCCCATCTTTATGTGATATATATGGTGTATATGTAGTGTGTTAGATTAGCAAGGCACCTCTAGATACTTGTGAGGCAAGTCCAAGATACGTATATGTCCCACACTTTACCAAGTTATATTGCATTGTACTATGGAGTTGTCGACATGGAATTGTCAAGATAAAAGTACCATTTAATTTGATGTTTTGTTTGCTTCAACCTCTCTAGAGGAGCTATCATCTTGCTACACTCGTCAGATATACTGAAATCATAGATGTAGTGGGTAACGTATGGGAAATAATAGCTTGGAACTTGCTCATTTGTAAGTTTATTGTAATACTCACGCGATCATCCTTTTTGTCATTTGATTTCGTCTGACACCTTGTACGAAAACGCAGCAGACACAGGTTACGAGGACGAGAACAAGACCAAATACTCCAAGAGCAATACCAATGATGGCTCCATTCGACAATCCTTGAGAAACTGGAAAAAAATTATCAAATAAATATGTGATTATAAAAAACAACACCAGAGAAAAATATACGTGCACATGTATGCAAAATCAGCTGTGACTGTGCAAAGAAAAGAGAGTAAGCTCGCATCTATTTTTGTTACACTGTATATATATTCATTCATGTTTATGCATAGGGAGAGTAATGCCTAGGTCACATTTGCCTGGCCAGCCATGCAGTCTAAAATATCTACGGCCAATAGCAATTATAGGACCGCCGCAGCATTCCCACGGTCACATATGTTAGGGTAACTGCACGACGTATTTTTAATTTGTGGAGACAGAAAATCTGCGGCTGCCGGTACGGCCTTTGTAGTGATGATCAACGGTCGCCTAAGGAGGTCCCTGCAGAGCCGTAGTTTTTTTGACAAATACTAAGGCAGACGCAATGCAGCCGCAAGGTGCCCTCAAGGCGGCCAAGGGGGGACCATACGGCGACAGTACGGCCAGACTGATGCTACCGCTTCACCCCTGGAGAATATATAAAGTGCAAGGCCACCGTATGCACGACGTACGGCCGCTGTGGAATGCTCAACGGCATGCCTAATATCTATGGCGAACCTTGAAATGAAAACAGTTTTAACTCTGCGTTTTAATCCCACGGCACCCCGTACGGCCTGTAAAGATAGGGATACGCCCTAGGGTGACCCTGAGCCCAGCCGCCACATCCATGTCCCGATTACGGAGGCATACTACCGCCGTATCCTAGCCCTACAGCAAATGTGACCCAGGCATAAGTGAGAGTGAACATACAACACAACAAAAACCAGATTAACAAAATCTTTTGGAGTTAAAGTTTGTTATTAAAATTATAATCATCAAATGTAAGTTTGAACCAACATTCTTTGAGGATCAACATTGAAAACACAACTTACCATTCTCGCAAAGATCTCCTGTGAAACCAGCTAAGCAATTGCAAGGCTCTCCAGAGGTAGTACATGTCCCACCATTCTGGCAATTCGTTTGATCGCACTGAACTGTTCATTTCAAAGATATATGAATGATTCAAATTACTTCTGATAACTGACCAACTTATTTTAACCGTTAGACAGTAGAAGGACAAAATCTCTCCATCTACTTTAATATGAAGAAAAAAATGACAATATAGTTTTCTTAATACTACATGGGCTTCTACAGCATGAGTAAGATAAAGTATAAGTATACAATTGACTTTGCTTAATTTATAGAACTGTAAGTATGAAATATTTTGATATAACATGTAGCAGGAGAGTCATTCCTCTTGCTTTTTTGGTACCATTTTTGTTGGGCAGCTCTTCACGGTTGACTGCACAGGGGTCGAATCCCATGAATTGGGCAATGTCAAACGCCATGTGCACCAACACCATGCCTTTTCTTGCCTTGATATTGATACAAAACCATCTTTGATTTGATATTGTATGATAACATAACAATCGATTCAAAGGCAAGTCACTCCAAAATATCATAATTTGAAGCCTAAATGATTGGTCACAAACAAGTTTGAAATACAAACACTATTTGCGGTTTGTTGTAGGATATCTTGAAAGGAAATTAGAGGCGTTGTGCTGGTGGATAAGTCACCAGACTGTAGATTACAATTTATTGGGTTCAAATCACTAACGTCCTTTGGCAAGATGTTAATCTACATTTGCCACCCTCCACCCAAGTGTTGAAAGGGTACCAGATAGGATGCAAATGTTAATGTAGTTTGCTCAGCATTGTGAGCGTCTGTAAAATGGCGCCTGGCTGGAATGCTACCCAGGGAGTTGAGAATGTGCATACATTGTGTAAGGGAAAGCCTGAATCCTATGACCGGGTAGTGATATATCTTTAAAGCGGTTAGAGACATCATCGATGTATTAAGCGCTATCTAAATGCTGATTATTATTATTATTCAAGGAATATCTTATCGCTTGGGTACATCACAGGCTAACTGAAGCGCTTAGTGATAGAGAGTTGATTACTGTTCAATCTTAGATATGATATTGCAAATAATTTAGAACCATCAAATTAAAATCATAAAGTATTCACAGTGCCAAGGCTATAGTATTTTGTAATAGAAAAAGTATTTGAAATTGACTTGTCAAATGTGTCCATAGCCTGCTGATGGGCAAAAGTGGCTTTGTAATCATCGCAGACTGCTATAAGATACTCATTTCAAGATGCCCAGTAAAAAAACTATTTGTTTTGACAACTAAAAAGATAATATTGTTTAATGTAAAACGCAATATCCTTTTTTAAGGTGTCTTGAGATATGAATGGCTGGTGAAAAAGTCTGTCATTACTCTTACCATTTGCCGATATGGACGCTACCAGAGTTTGACCATTAGCTGATAAATTTTGATCAATGTTGGTAGATAAGTCGGTTAAACTTGCAGCAAGCCCATCTGCTACACTTTGGCTGTCAGCCGCAAGTTCCATTTGCACGTCACCGATTACACTGCCTGAGCTGAATGACCGCACTATGCAATTAGTACCGGCAAGTCTAGAACCTAACTCTGCCCTTACATATTGGCTGAACTGATAAATGAAAAGTAGAACAAACAAGAATCATATTATGCTTAGACTCATAGTGTACTTTATATCAATAGATTTCCTTTAAATCTTTTTTTTTAAAATAAAAGTTCTCAAAATTAAATAAAGAAAGTTTGATTAAGTAGTAAAAACAAAGTTCTGGAATCATTAAAAGGATCAGAAATAAAAACATAATGAGGCCATAGTACTACAGTGTCTCCTCTTCATTCCATTTTTGTTTCTTCTTTAGATCCAGAATGCTAAGAAGTAAACATCATACATAAGCAGAAAGGGCAAAAATCACCTGACTGTTTTTTGTCGAATACAGTACACTGCGCCATTCTCAAATTAGAGGGATTTAATTACAACTGGTCATTTATCAGTATTTTCATGTGTACAAAATGGCATTTTTTCACTTGAATTATGCAATTTTCTTTTTCTATAAAACAATGCCTTCCGCACCATGCTTAGTGGCGGAGGCATAAAAGAGGACTACAAAATTATCATCTCTTGTTTTAACGGATCTACATGAACCATTTTTACAGTAGGAACCAACACTTTATCTCAAACTTCCAGTAGAGTACAGACCTACCTGACACATGTTCACACATCTTAATGTGCTATATATGGTGTATATGTAGTGTGTTGGATTTGCAAGCTGAAGAGGCACCCACTTGAAATATTTACATCAACAAAATTGTCTTCAATTGTCTAGCATTTACTGGTGGAGAAAGATATACTTACAATGAAACAGAATGCAATTTCATATTCGATGAATTTGGCCGATGTCCTATCTGTTAATTCTAATGTATACGTTAGGAGTTGACCATTCAGACTTTGTCCTCTAATCTGCACAGTCACTCGACTAGTGGACAGACTGCTTGAGAGAGCTGGATATACAGAGAAAGAAAAACAAAAACAATGGCATGAAACCAAGATATTTATGGATACTTCAATGTGTTTCCTCCATGCAAAAAACATGAATACATTCGGCTTTGTATTCTCATGAAACAAGATTTTCATAAGGAGACTACAGATGGAAAGTGTACAATATATGCAATACCAGTCTCGTCAGATGAATTATTAGGAATGTATCAAGTAATTTTCATATATGTACACTTAATTATTTATACCCTAAACAGTTTTGTAATTATTTAAGTACTTGATAAATAGTTTTCTCTCAAGTTACATCTAAAAGTATTCAACAAAGTCCCTAATTCAACTAATCCACCTTTTATTTATGAGTTAGAACAAAAGAATAAATATCAAATTTGTAAGGGGTATCAGTAATTCAGTTGGTAACTATTATAGGTTTGACCAATTAACAATTGATGAAAAATGTTGCAAACATTTTACAAATGCATGCCTTCTTTCTAGATCAAATGGCCAAATTCCCACTACATTCTGTCTGGTGTGAGTTATTTTGAATACTCCTCATTTTTTGTTTAATTATTAGTAGTTATACACTTTTGAAATCACATGCCAAAACCTAATAAAAAGTGGCGTTTGAATAATGAACTATGTCTTCATTCAATTATGCATGAAAGAGAAGTATCTTGATATTGATTTGTTTTTTTTTGTTTTCCTGTCTTTCTAATTTCACAAAGTTGATCATGAAACCCCTATTTTTTCTAATGGAAAAAGAAAAATTTGTATTTAGACATACCAGTGCAAGAATTTTCATTCACTAACATGAATCCAGCATTGCAGACACAAGTGTATGATCCATCCACGTTGACACATCTTCCATTACTACAGAGACTCGAACTAAGCTCACACTCATTAACATCTATATGAAAGTGGTAAAATCAAAATGTGAAACAATCTCATGAGTTACTTTACTAATAATGATTATAATATTGACAATTATAATTATGATAATAATAATAACAATGATGCTGATATCGATGATGATTGTCATTGGCTTATTTCAGTGGTTGAATTCAGTACATGCAATCGCATTGGGCAAAAACCTGAAAGTGATTGGGAAAAGGTTGATAACATTTTAAAATTCTTTGAGATCGCATTATTAGATTAAACGAGAAAAAACAAACATCTAAAACATAAGAACGTTTAGACTGTCCCTATCGTGAATTACGAGAATTTTTTCAAAAATTGCTGAACTCGTTGCAAAAATATGAGATCATTGTGAACACATGAAGTAGGAATATATTTGCCTCTACCCACAAAAAGAAAGAAAATATCCCCATTTCCTTCTGTTATATGATGGCAAGAAAATGCTATGATTTAGCTTACCTGTTTCACACATATCCCCAGTAAAGCCAGTAACACAGGTGCAAGTGAAAGAGTCAACTCCATCGGTACAACTTCCTCCATTTGTACAAGGATTGGGAGAACAATCGTTGATATCTGATGGTTGAATTTTTGATACAAAACAACAATAAATAAATGCATGTAAGTAGATAGATAAATTAATTAAAAATAAATGAATGAATGAATGGGAAAATTAATTTATGTTTATAACAAATGCATGAATATATGAATTCATTTTTACAAAACATAAGTAATTATAATACAGCCCCATCTCTAAAGTAGCTGGTGTAATAATGTATATTTTCTGACTGTTTTTTAAATGTTTCACAACTGGCTTTATACATGTATATGACCAACCTTAACAACACTAAAAATCATAACATAGCCTGTTCATGTATGTCTTAAAATTATCAAAATACGAGAACGAATTATTATCCAATAAGCAATCAATATTCAAATCAAATGAAACCAAATAAATCTGTATTTATTCATTTTTATCCGTTTTTTAAAAATTCTAACAGAGTAGCATTGTCAGTTAAAACAATGCTGTCCATATTGGCCTGTTGGCCTAGACAATAATAGGATTAAGTATTGAATCAAATGACCGCGGTAAAAGTATATCTGTAAAGTGCCTAGAGACATTTGTATTAAGCGCTATATAAAAGCGGAATATTATTATTATTATTATCATTATCATTATCAAATATTGAAATTATACACAAATAAATTGCTAAATTCTATATACATATAACCAATAACGATTTAAGGCACACTAAGAATAAATTATCAATAATGAAAACGAATGCAAAGACTTTGTTGAAAATTACAAGAAAATTAAAATAGAATACCCCCAAAACAACACACCAAAAGACAAATAAATAAACAACATCAACATTAAAACCCAACCCACTACTAACTATAACAATGCTATTACAAAATAACATAGTTAAAGGGCACTCCAACCCTTGTAATAACTTCGTTTGCGTGAAAGCAGAAAAAACAGATGAACATGATGTCAAAAGTTTTAAAGAAATCGGCCCAATAATGAAAAAAATTATGATTGTTTGTAATATGAAATCACCACATTTTTGCAAATATCAAAATAGCAATTAGTGTATTGTGACGTAGTGCAGACAACTCCCTCGTCTGTCATTTACAAAATTTATCTTTTTCTTCTAAGTGCCTTGGCACAATGGACAGCATAGTATTATAACTATTCTTAAAGAGAAATAGCATCACCAAGTCATACATTACAACAACAAAAAATTCTAGTCATTTCATGTGCAAATGGAAAATATGGGAAAGTTGAACGCCAGTAAATCACAGAGATATATTACCGATTCAGCCAATTTGAAGAGAGTGAGACCATACTTAGTGATTGAAACTTTTAAAAAAAAAATCAAATCATAATTTTCTCATGTTTTATCTGATTTAATTCAAACTTTCACCAGTCTACTTTTTTTTTTTTTTTGAGTAGTTTCTATCAAGGTTTCATTTCCCTTCAAGGGAAAAGAAATGAGTGATGAGGAGGGAAAACTGATTTGCCTTCAGTAATAGCAACATATTTCGGAATTCGATCAAATCCCAATGCTCTGTCGTTGATAAGAACATGTGTATCAGCTTTCGAATTGAATTATTTAGTATTTCTTTATATGCATGGATAATCTATTTATTTATTTATCACTTATTTTAATTGTGATTATTATTATTTATTTACTGATTTCTTGTTATTTTTATATTATCATTATTATTATTTACTTAGTACTTACTAATCTCGCACATAGTACCGGTAAAACCAGTAACACAATCACATAGTCCAGAGCTTACGCATGTTCCGCTATTCTGGCAAACAACAGAGCCACAATCAGCTGCAAAAAAAGGGTGAAAAAATGATAAATGATTCTGATCCTAAAGCACATTAGAGGATGTCATAGTCAAGTGGCTACAACACCCAAGGGCGAAGGCATAACACTAATACAAGGATCTGTAGTCTATTGTCTGAGTACCAAGTCTCCATTCATTTTCTAAAATTAGAAAATGAACATAAACATGGAGAAACATATCCATATATTTTCAGGAATCAAACAGTTAAGTTTGTTCAAAAAAGCTTAAAATAAATTCACAACCTGACCATACATATTTTTTTTACAAGACATGCAAACACTCAAAGAAATAGAGTTCGAAAATCACAAGTTTATGCATAATAAAATGAAAATACAATTATATATGTTTTAATGAAGAAAAAAACTGTGGTATAATACATTATTTCACCTAATGTAAAAAAGTGTATTCCAACTATTTTTTTTATCTGCACAAGCTTATAGCATATGTACAAAGTTGATCAATACAAAATCTGTAACGTGGTCCCACATGTAGAAATCCACGTGCTGGATGAGCTAATATGAGACAGCGGGCACCAATCCCAACGGTTGAGGCCCAAATTACGAAATGAAATGACTCAGGCCTACTTCTCATTCTAAATTAAAAGGAAACTGCTGCATTTTCAGATAAATATCGAAGATGATTTACCTGTTGTACAAGTATCTCCGCTGAAGCCAGAAGCACAAGTACAGGTAAAGGTGTTAACTCCATCAGTACAACTTCCACCGTTCATACAAGGATTAGGCGAACAATCGTCGATGTCTGATTTGGATGAATAAAAGTTGATAAAATTATATCCACAAATTAGAATAGGAATATTTCACGGATGGTTGTATTTCAACTTCAAATATGTATGCGTTTTGGTGCATACGTTTCCGTTGTTTTGTCTTAGCAGGCAGGGCGTTGTTTCATGAAACCTTCTTAACCGAAATCCAATTGAAACGCATGTTTAACTTAATTAATATACGCTAAAGATATTATGTTCCTTTTGCAGCCAACATCAAATTCTGTAGAACTTTGCAGGAATTATAAATATGTAATGTATGTCCTATCTGTGAAATTTAAACGTTAGCAGTGTTCTTATATTCAAATTTTGCAAGGAAACCTGTTTACCTGCTAGACTTCACTGTCAGACACTATTGAGTGACTGACTGGCTTTTTTCTTCTTTGGTAATGACATACATGTACATAAAATGAGCTGTAAAAGGTACATGAGCATGTAATCTGCTTTGACTTTATAGCTTACCTGTTTCACACATATTGCCAGTAAAGCCAGCAACACAGGCACACGTATAGCTGTTCACTCCATCAGTACAAGCTCCTCCATTCATACAAGGATTAGGAGTACAATCGTCGATATCTGTGCAAATTGAGTTCCAAAGACATTGAATGGGATGAAAATGACAATAAAAATAATTTCCTTTTTGACAGATTTATCATTTTGGTTCTGCCGATAATAGAAAAATCAAGTAAAAACTGGGATTTTAAACGTGGTTGAATGACAGTTGAGGAATGAATAACTACTTTTGCAAAACTACTAGTATATAAATCAAATGAAGTAAATGAAACAAAAGTTTGTTTTAAGTGTTCCTGCTAGAAGAAGCAGGTACGTAAAGCAAGTGATCTTTCATGTGGAGGTGAAATAAATGGTGAAAATGGACACAGAAATGTCCTGTACATGGTCTGAGTTTCAAGAAACCTTAGTGCCAAAATATGAATCTATAAAATCAGGAACAAATATGCCTCCGATCTCTGATCGTACTTTAAAACAAATCTAAGTAATTGTACAATAAGTCGTCTTGAATGTAAGTGTTATGATTTAAATTGATTGTTGGTAAATGATGTTATCATTAAATATCATAAAACTTGTATCTAGCATTAACTTTAACTCTTTGTGGTGATTATCATTTTGCAGAAATTATAAGAATGACCTGAATACAGTCAAACCTGTCTAAAGATTATATCAAAGTGAAGCACAACAATTAGGTGAACACTGTAGGCAGGTGTCCTTTCTAGACAGGTTCTTTATATGTACACACCTTTCTATCTAGAGGGAGGCAATGAGGGTAACCAGTAAAGTCAGGTGGCCTTTAAAGAGTGGTGGTATGTGGGCACGGTTGACTTTATGTGTATTATGAACAAGTATGTATCTTTAAAAAAAAAAAATTGCGTTCTGGAATGAAAATACTGAGGACAAATCCCAATTTGTGACATACCTGTTTGGCATGTATCTCCTGTATAGCCAGCAGCACAGTTACACGTGAAGGAGTTCACTTCATCAACGCAAACTCCACCATTCATACAGGGATTTGTAGAACAATCATCAATATCTGTATCGGTTAGAAAATATTTATCATACATCAATTAAAAATGTGAAGCATAATAAGGCAGTAAACAAAGAATAATACATTCAAAGCCCATACGCATAGTATTGGATACAGCTTGTTTTTGTAGCAGTTACACGATGCGTTTGTTCACAAGGACTGGGGTCAACTTGAACATTTATAATCAACAATGACATCTATCTTTAAGGAACAACAAAGACTGAAGACATGCATTGTTGATGCAAACAGCAAACTGTTGCTTCAAACAAAAAACTTTTCCCTCAAATTTCCAAGTCGTGTAAATCACCTTTTGTTATCGATCAACCAGAAAGACAAATGAAAGCCAACTTACTTTTAAAGGAAGATGAAACCAACTTTACTGATAGCCCTATTAACTGGTTCACAATTTCTAAATCGTGCCGGGTTTCATTCCCCTTTAAAACACACAACATAAAATGATTGAATAAATTAAAGTTTCTGCATTCTTATTTAAGTATTAACAATAACACATTACAAATATATAGATTAACCTGTACACTTGTTTAACCTACAAGAAATCATCATTTGTTCACATGTTTTATATCTTTCATTTATTCATAAATATTTATTTCCCTTTTTAGGGGGGGGGGGGGGAGGGGTTGTGTACTTACTAGTCTCGCATCTAGTACCAGTAAAACCAGTAACACAACTACATTGTCCATCGCTTATGCATTCTCCGTTATTCTCGCAAACAATGGAGCCACAAACAGCTGCAAAACAAAAGAAGAGAGAAATAATAGATGATATAGATCCTAAAGCACGGATGATTTCATAATCAATTGGCTACAACACTCAAGGGTGAAAGCATAACACTTATACAAGGACCTGTAGTCTATTGTCCTTTCTCTGTTTAAATTAGAAAATGAACTTAATTAATGCAGAGAAACATATCCATATATTTTCAGGAACCCTGATAGCTAACTTTGTTCAAATTAACTTTAAATCAGGTTTGATAAAAAAGGAATTCAAAGAAATTTGCTAATTTTAAAGGAAACTGGAATCTTAAAATTAGAAGTCCGTGAATAAATTAATAGTCTTAAATGACAGAACACTAATATCTATTGACGGAACTTAGAAATGTGCATGACGATTCACCTAGTGTAAAAAGTGTTATTTTAGCCACCATCGTTATCTTAACGACCCAAGTTTGAGCTCCATTAATGGATGAAGTCAATATATAATGTGAACTGCTCCCCGCTCTCGTTAATATTAAGATCATGGTGAAAATGATCCTGGCTTCAATCATCAGGGTTTGTGCTCGGACTATAAAACGAAACAGCTTGGGCCTACTTCTCATATTTATTAAAAAACAACAACTATTCAGATAAAGATTCAAAATGATTTACTTGTTGTGCAGGTATCTCCGTTGAAGCCATCAGCACAGACACAGGTAAAAGTGTTAACTCCATCAGTACAACTTCCACCATTCATACAAGGATTAGGAGAACAATCGTCGATGTCTGATTTGGATGAATAAAAGTTGTGAAAATTATGTCAACAAATTAGAAAAGGAATATTTCTATCTATTAAGTTTTAAAATCATCTCAATGTTAGAGGGATTTTTTTCGAAAATCAAATCTCTAACATTGACAAGCAATTTGTATTACCTTTGAATTTCCTTTTTTAACCTGATCAAAAGAAATACTTAAAAGCATCAACAAAGATGTATTGAGCGCTATATAAAAAACAGAATATTATTATTATTATTATTGCAAAGTACAACCTTTGTCCTCTGAAAAAAGGTAAGCAACAATATTGTTTTAATGAGATCGTTGTTGGAATTTAAATATCTATACTGCTTTTAAATGAAAGTGCACTCCCACTGTGCCATGTGTCCCCTCGAAATGAAGAGGTGTGTGGTTTTACTCATTACTGCAACAAAATGTGAAACATCCTCCTATCTTTTGTCTGTACTTTCACTACTTTTGTTCCTGAATGGATACAAACCTAACAGAATTTTCCTTTACATTTACTAGATGTGACTTTCTTTTTATGTTGCTTGTTTGTCTCTTTATCTCTAATTTTTTGATGAAACAAGGAGAAAAATGTCATTGAATTTTACTTTACATAACAAATTGTGTGTATGAAAGAATGTAATCTGATTTAAATTTGTAGCTTACCTGTTTCGCACATACTCCCAGTAAAGCCCAGTACGCAGGCACAAGTATAGCTGTTCACTCCATCAGTACAGGATCCTCCATTCATACACGGATTAAGAGTACAATCATCGATATCTGCGCAAATCGAGTTTCAAAGACAATGAATGTGAAAATTATCTCAAGTAAAATAACTGCCATTTTGACCGATTTATCTTTAATTGGTGGATAACAGGAATATTGTGTAAAGCTAGTATTCTAAATACAAATTAATGACAGTTCAGGAATGATCTACTTCGTTTGTAAATCTAAATATTTAACACAAAAAGTAGACGATGTAGGCAAATATATATATATATAAATATATGAACCCATATTTCCATTTGGAGGGAGGCAATACGAGTTACTGGTATAGACAGATGGCCTTTATAGAAACGTGGTTACTTGGGCACCGTCGTTTGTTTAAAACACCAACATGAAAATGTTGTATGCATCATGAAACAAGTTAGAATCTTATCAAAAATCGTGTTCTGGAATGAAAATACTGAGGACAAATCCCAGTTTGTGACATACCTGTTTGGCATGTATCTCCTGTATAGCCAGCAGCACAGTTACACGTGAAGGAGTTCACTTCATCAACGCAAACACCACTATTCATACAGGGATTTGTAGAACAATCATCAATATCTGTTTGGGTTAAAAAATAGTAATCATTCATCAATTAAAAATGTGAAGCATAGTAAGGCAGTAAACAAAAGAATAATATATTCAAAGCCCATACGCATAGTATTGGATACAGCTTGTTTTTGTAGCAGTTATACAGCGATGCGTTTGTTCACAAGGACAGAGGCAACTTGAACATTTATAATCAACAATGACATCTATCTTTAAGGAACAGCACAGATTGAAGACATGCATTGTTAATGCAAACAGCAAACTGTTGCTGCAAACAAACAAAATTCCCCCAAATTTCCAACTCGTGTAAATCAGTATTTGATATCTATCACCCAGAAAGATAAATGAAAGCAAAATTACTTTTAAAGGAAGATCAAACCAACTCTACTGATAGCCTATTAACTGTTTCACAATTTCCAAATCTTGCCAGGGTTCCATTTCTCTTTAAAACACACAACATAAAATGATTGAATAAATTAAAGTCCCTGCATTCTTAGTTAAGTATTAACAATAACACATTAAAAATATATAGATTAACCTGTACACATGTTTAACCTACAAGAAATCATCATTTGTTCACATGTTTTATATCTTTCATTTATTCATAAATATTTACTTCCCTTTTTTAAGTGGGGTTTGGGGGGGGGGGGGGTTGGGTACTTACTAGTCTCGCACATAGTACCGGTAAAACCAGTAACACAACTACATTGTCCAGCGCTTATGCATTCCCCGTTATTCTCGCAAACAGTGGAGCCACAAACAGCTGCAAAACAAAAGAGAGAATAATAAATAATTTAGATCCTACAGCACATTAGAGGATTTCATAGTCAATTAGCTACAACATTCAAGGATGAAGGCATAACACTTTACACGGACCTGTAGTCTATTGTCCGAATATCAACTCTCCATTCTCCTTTTAAATTAGAAAATGAACTTAATGCAGAGAAACCTATCCATATATTTTCAGGAACCTTTACAGCTAACTTTGTTCAAAGTAACTTTTAAATCATGTAGATAACACACTGGGACATACATGTCTGATGAAAAAGGATTTCCGAGAAATTTGCTAATTTTTTAGGAAACTAGAATCTTAAAATCAGGAGTCTGTGAATAATTGCATAGTCTTAAATGACAGAACACTAGTATCTTTTAACGAAACATGGGAATGTGCATGACACTTTACCTAGTGTCAAAAGTGATATTTTAGCCACCATCGTAATCTTAACGACCCAAGTTTGAGCTCCATTAATGGATAAAGTCAATATATAATGTGAACTGCTCCCCGCTCTCGTAAATATTAAGATCATGGTGAAAATGATCCTGGCTTCAATCATCGGGGTCTGGGCTCGGACTACAAAACGAAACGGCTTGGGCCTACTTCTCATATTTATTAAAAAACCACAACTATTCAGATAAAGATTCAAAATGATTTACTTGTTGCGCAGGTATCTCCACTAAAGCCATCAGCACAGTCACAGGTAAAAGTGTTAACTCCATCAGTACAACTTCCACCATTCATACAAGGATTAGGAGAACAATCGTCGATGTCTGATTTGGATGAATAAAAGTTGTGAAAATTATGTCAAAAAATTAGAATAGGAATATTTCTATCTACAAGGTTTATTAACCCTCTCGATCGCCAGAGGGAATTGTCGAAAATCAAATCTCTAACATTGACAAGTAATTTGTGTTACCTTTGAACCTCCCTTTATTACCCGATTAAAAGAAATACTTAACAACAGCATCAACAAGGAAAATGATATCAATGTGCCAAATAAAGTAATGGATTGCAAAGTAAAACCCTTTTCCTCTGAAAAAAGGCAACAACGAATGTTAGCAGCGTTATTGTTTGAATGAGGTCGTTGTTGGAATTAAAATATCTACTCTGCTTTTCAATGAAAGTGCACTCCCACTGTGCCATGTGTCTCCTCAAAATTAAAAGGAGTGTTGTTTCACTCATTACTGCAACAAAATGTGAAACATCCTCCAATCTTTTGTCTGTACTTTCACTACTTTTGTCACTGAATCAATAAAAACCTAATAATGTTCCTTTCCAATTACTAAATGTTTTAATTTTTTTATTTTGCTTGTTTGTCTCTTTATCTATAACTTTCTGATGAGCAAGGAGACACATTTGTATATGTAGTAATGTAATCTGCCTGGAATTTTATCTTACCTGTTTCACACATACTACCACTAAAGCCAGCAACACAGGCACAAGTATAGGCGTTCACTTCATCAGTACAAGATCCTCCATTCTCACAAAGATCGGGAGTACAATCGTCGATATCTGTGCAAATTGAGTTCAAAAGTCAGTGAATGGAGAGAAAAAACATGACAAAGTCTCTTTTGACATATTTGATTTCATTTGGTGGATAACAGGAATATTGTGTAAAGCTAGTATTCTAAACGCAAGTCAATGACAGTTCAGGAATGAACTACTTCATTTTTAAATCTAATTATACATAAATCAAATGAAGTAAACAAACTTATTATCTCTTTTAATGTTTGTATATTTTCGTAAAACATGGCCTTTGGAAGAAAATGTTTTGTTGTTGAAAATCTCATTGTCTCACAAGCCACAACGCTTGATGTGCCCTTTCATAAAAAAAGGGGAGTAAAGCATGAGATCTTTCCCTTGGGGTTAAAAAAAAAACTGTAGGCAGAAATGTTTTATACATGGCCTGAGTTTTAAGACACCTTCGTGCCAAACGTTATATTAATATGATCAGAATCAAAGATTCCACTCTGTTCATACACTAAACAAATCTTAATCGTTGTGGGAATCAAACTATCAATTTGACTCTTTAACTGTTTGACCCTATTCGCTCTTTATCTTTAATTTCTTGATTAGCAAGGAGCAATTGCTCTACATAAAAATGTGTACCATATGTGAGTAGGTATGTAATCTGTTTTGACTTTATAGTTTACCTGTTTCACACATACTGCCAGTATAGCCAGCAACACAGGCACAAGTATAGTCGTTCACTCCATCAGTACAAGATCCTCCATTCTCACAAGGATCGGGAGTACAACTGTTGATATCTGTGCAAATTGAGTTCCAAAGATAATAAATGGGATAAAAGTGACGAGAAAAATGATTTCTCTTTTGACAGATTTTATTTCATTTGGTAGATAACAGGACAAATAATGAAATTTTGTACACGGTTTGGTGACAGTTCAGGAATGCATTACATTCAGTCGTAAAACTAATTAATATATAAATAAAAAGAATTGAATGAACCAAATATATATTTTGTTGTTTAAATCTTCTCAAAAATCTTGACCTTATAAAGAAAATACTTTCTTTAACGAATCTGATTGTTTGACAAACTTGATGTGCTCCTCCCAGAAAATAGGGTAAGTAAAGCAAGTGATCTTTCCTTTGGACGTTAAATAAATGGTGAACATGGACGCAGAAATTCCCAATACAGGTTTTTAAGACACCTTAGCACAAAAATTTGAATCGCTATGATGAGGATGAAATACACCACTCTCATCGTTTCTTAAAAACAGATATCAATTAGTAAAGAACGTTGTGGGAATCACAATATCAACTTTGCTATTCAAATAACCGTGCACTCTCATTTTCCTATGTGCCTGAATGTTTCCTTCTTTTTAATTGCCTGTGTGTTTCTTTATAATTTCATGATAAGCCATGAAAAATATGTCATTGGATTTTGCTTTACATAACAAATGGTATAATTGTAGGTATGTATTAAATCTCCTTTAACTTTAACAATTACCTGTTTCGCACATAGACCCAGTATAGCCAGCAACACAGGCACAAGTATAGGCGTTCACTTCATCAGTACAAGATCCTCCATTCTCACAAAGATTGGGAGTACAATCGTCGATATCTGTGCAAATTAAGTTCCAAACACAATAAATGAAATAAAAGATATATATCTCCATTTGGTAGATAACAGGAAAAATAAGACAAAAACTGGCATTTTAAATGCAAATCCATGACTGAATGGTTCTTTCTTTTTATTTCCTTATTTGCTCTTTATCTTTAATTTCTTGATGAGTAAGGAGCAATATTTCATGACATAAAAAGTATATGTATGTAGGTATGTAATCTGCTTTGACTTTATAAGCTTACCTGTTTCACACATACTGCCAGTATAGCCAGCAACACAGGCACAAGTATAGGTGTTCACTTCATCAGTACAAGATCCTCCATTATCACAAGGATCGGGAGTACAATCGTCGATATCTGTGGAAACGATAATGGATGGGATAAAAATGAAGAGAATTTGTTTTCAATTTTGACAGATTTTTTTTTTGGAGGATAACAGGAATATTAAGTAAAACAAATTTGTATTTTAAATGCAAATTAAAGACAGTTCAAAAATGAATTTATTTATTTGTAATACATACCGGTAATTCAAATGAATTAATTTCCCTCTTAATGTTTGTATCTTTTTTCGAAATTGTGGCCTTAGAAAGTAGATATTTTCTGGAAAATCTGATTGTCTGACAAGTCTTGATATGCCCCTGCTAGGTGTGTAAAACATGTGATCTTTCATTTGTGGGTGGAATAAATGTGGAAATGGACGAAGAAATGTCCTATACATGGTCTGACTTTCAAGACACAATGGCACTATGATCAGGATGATATATGCCACTCTTATCGTACCTAACTCTGCTTTTCCCCATCCCCCCAATTTTCCCATTTCTTAATAAAAAATCAAGAAAAGTGAAATTTCTCTCGTTGCTGCACCAAAATGTTACTAGATGGATGTTCGCCTGCATGCAGTCGAAAATCAGTAAATCATACAAAGAATTTCTCTCTAATGACTGAATGTTTCTTTCTTTTTAATTGCTATAATTTCCTGATGAGCCATGAGAAATATTTCATTGGATGTTGCTTTACATAACCAATGGTATACATATGTAGGTATGTATAAAATTTAACAATTACCTGTCTCGCACATCAACCCAGTATAGCCAGGAACGCAGGCACAAGTATAGGCGTTCACTTCATCAGTACAAGATCCTCCATTCTCACAAGGTTCAGGATTACAATCATCGATATCTGTGCAAATTAATAATAATAATAATAATAGTGGGTTCTTGTATAGTGCTCATGTCAGTCAGATTTGACTCTCCTGGCGCTCCAAAGACAATCAACAAGATAAAAGAGATGAGAATTTTTTCCTCCTTTTTGTTAGATTGATTAATTTTTGGCCGATTACAGGAGAATTATGTAAAAATGACAGTAAATTAATGATTTACTTCATTTGTAAAATTGATGAACTGATGAATAATTAAAATGAAGTAAATTATTACCTTTTACCTCTTACAACTAGTCGAGTAATCCTTACATGCATATACAATCAATTGAGCCAAGCTTGGTTTGAATTGCTTCAAAGCTTTCTAAGATGTTGCAAAAACGATTTATTCATGGTAGGTGTACTTAAAATGAATGAAAAATCTCAATATTTCTTTAATTATTCTTTAATTCATTATCATTATCATCTTTTCATTCTAATTTTTTTTTTTTTTTTTTTTTTTTTTTTGGGGGGGGGGGGGGGGGGGGTACTTACCAGTCTCGCACATAGCACCAGTAAAACCAGTAACACATTCACATTGACCGGATACACATGCTCCGGCATTCTGACAAACAGCTCCACCACACTCAGCTAAACAGAAAAAAAAGTTGTACAATTTCTGGTCAAGTTCATGTGTGTTAAGGATGCTGTAGTCATGTCAATGTTGTCAATGAAGCGTAATGGACAATATAGAACTGTAACATTTCGCTGCCTATGTATAAGATATTAATTGCCAGAATATTGGTAATGTCCAATACAGCACCCTGAAGACTCGTTCAGATATGACGCAAGAAACCTGTAGCAAAGTGTAATACGCGTCCCATTTCTGAATCTTATATCACAGATCTTCAGGAAGTATGCGCATGACCTCAGCTGCATGCAGTTGGCATTCCTTTACAAGTAAAGAAAAAACACAGCGGCTTTTTGCGGCGGTTTACGTCATATCTCAAAGAGCTTTTACTCTATTATGTGAACTGAGATGTGTGTCGGGTTCAATATCCAGTAAAACACCAAAAGGGCATTTGAGAAGATGGATTCTTTGAAAGCAAGAGTAGAAGTATTCTGGTATAAGGAATATGTCAGTAGACTGTGGATCACATGGTTCAGTTCAAGTCCCAACACAGCACTAATCTCCTTTGGCAAGACATTAAGATACATTTGCTACTTTCACCCAGGTGAAGTGAAAAGGTACCTGGTAGGAATAATGAATCCTTTTGTGCCTAATATCATAGCGACTCAGCTACAACCCGGGTAATAATGCGATACTTTGTATCAAGCGCAGTAGAGTATAATAGCTCTTTGAATGGACATATTAAAGGTAATACAAAGTTTTGGAAATTTAGAAAATTGGCTGGATAGTGATTCTTTACAACGATATATTTGGATGCCCCTGTAGATGCATTATAAGCACTTTAAAATTAAGCCCCTAAAACACTTCTGCTTTCGAGTAAAATTTTAATAAATTTCAAATAGCGCTGATGTCCATACAATTGCAGTTGCGACTTTTAAAATCTCAGAATATGTAGTCATGATATATAATTTCCAAACGGAAATAGCCAATCGGTCGATTTTAGTCAAGAAACATTGTTTCATGGCTTAATTAATATCTTGACCTTGAAAGGGAGCTATACAACAAAAACAGTTTGTTATTTACAATTTCATAACTTAAGACTCAATTTCGACCGCGACAACGATCACTGAATATTGTTGGATCGCGTATGCTTCCAATACCGGTATGTTCATTTGAACCAAATTCATGACCCCATACCAAAACTTTGTATTACTTTTAATATCAAGAGAGTTGTTATATTGGCTAGCTTAAACACAGTTAACACAGGTATATATGTATTTCCTACACTTCGTTCCTGCAATCTCTAATTATTATTTTTTTTAAACAATATAATCAATTTTTTTGTCATATGACTGTATTGTGAAGAAAAACAATTGTCTGGAGGCAATACAAGTTGAATCATGTAGCACATAAACACTGGTGCAATCGGTGAGGTTTTGGGATTATCAACATGATAAGAAGTTAGGCAAGTCTAGGTAAATTGTCCCATGAACTGTACACAGGAAAATGCATATGGAACTTCACAAGTATGTGGCATGAAAGTGTGGTCCGCAGCCTTTAGCTATTTTGGGGCTTAGTTTGAATATGAGGGCATTAGCATTTGGAAAGCCATTCTTTTCAGGGGAATTTTTTTCGGTGATATTGTTCCACAATAACATAGAATGATTGACAAAGCTCATACATTATTGGATATATACATTCTCTTTATATATGTTCTCAAATGTAGAAGTTTTAGGTACTTGTACATACCGTCACATGTACTGCCATCCTCACTTATTGTAAAGCCACTGTCACAGATGCACATGTATGATCCATCGGTATTAGTGCATGCTCCACTACCACAGGGATTAGCAACCGCAGCACACTCATCGACGTCTAGAAAAGAAACAAAAATACATCTCCTAAATCCCCTAAATTCAGTTTACGAAATGGATGGATTTATTCATGACATATCACACTGTGAAAACAAAAAGCCTATCTATTGTGGGTCTTGAGATATCGCAATAGCAAGGCTAAAACATGTAAATTCATAAATTGACCTCTGTGAACTTTGACGTAGTTACTCCAAAATCTATTCATATCGTTTTCTATGGTGATACTTACTATCTTCAAGTTTGAAGTTCATATCTGAAGTGGAGCTTGATAAATCGCTTTAATGACAAAGCGGGGCAGACGTAGGGATGGGCAGACCTTAATCTTACAATTGCAGGCAGTACTATTAATGATTTATGATAAAAGTTAAAACTGATGACCTTGTTGATGCTACTGGTGAAAATCTTACAATTACATGCAGTACTGTAAATGATCTATGATATAAGTAAGTACTGATTTTATGCTTCTGGTGAAAATCTGACCATTACATGCAGTACTGTAAATGATCTATGATATATGTAAGATCTGATGCCCTTGTTTATGTTTCTGGTGAAAATCTTACCATCACAGGCAGTGCCGCTATCGTTGGCCTCAAACCCACTGTCACAGGTACACTCATAAGTCCCATCAATATTGTTACAGGTTCCATTCCCACATGGGTTTGGAATGTTTGCACATTCATCGATGTCTAAATATGGAAAAGAAAACAGAATAGAAGTAATCCATTGATCATTTCATTTCATCATAGTAATATTGGTCTCAATAGTAAAGCAAAAGGCCTTGAATACCTACGTGTTGTAATTAGACAAGTTAAAGTGAAATTCACGGAAAGCAAATTTGGCCTAGTTTCAAAATGTATGCAGCACCTCAAATATAAAAGTCTCAAGAAGGCTGGATACAGTCTTCAGCGGTTGCATGGCATTCAATGATTTTTTTAAGGAGGGGGGCGGGGTGGGTAATGAACCCTAATAAATAGGGAAAGTATCAACAACTAGATAGTAAATACTTTTTAGTCACTTGGAATATCACATGAAAAATATTTAGAGTATACAGTACATGTATCCGAACTATCATAATTCATAGGTGAAATGGAAAGAGGAAGGAAAGGAAGGAGTGATCGAGATTGAAAAAGTTGGAAGCAGATCACAGAAATTAAAGGTACTATGTCCCAATTGCAGGCCAAAAAAATGAGAAGGTTAAATTCCAACGGCATTTGAAAGACAATACTAATTTAGAACTTCCCTAAAAGAAAGGGGGCTTGAAAATGTCTTTAAGTGGGAAAATAACGACTATTAGTTGTTGTATCGACTTAGGAGCTATAGAGCCAGTAAGTACCATTCGCTACAATAGTCTGAAAAATCAGACTATTGTAGCGAATGGTCGTACATTTTATGCTGCGCAAAGATTCAATCAGTCTAATTTTGGCCATTACAAGAAGTGGGTTATTGATGTAGACAAATTATGCTCATGTTCCCTTTACAGCTCATTTTATGTATGTTATTACCAAAGATGAAAAAAGCCAGTCAGTCGCTCAATAGTGTCTAACAGTGAAGTCTAGCAAGTAAACGGGTTTCCTTGCATAATTTGAATATTAGGACACTGCTAACGTTAAAATTTCCAAAAAAAGGACATACATGACATATTCATAATTCCTGCAAAGTTCTACAGAACTTGATGTTGGCTGCAAAAGGGACATAGTATCTTCAATGAGTGAAGGTTTGACAAGAATTTTCAGTATTCTTCTGTAGAGTCGTTCTGAAGGAGAGTTATAAACCATGGTATTATTTCATGAAAAAGAGTGTGGCTCTCTAATTGAAAATCATATAAAGAAATATCAGCATACCAATACAAGCCTCTCCGTTGATACTCTTCTCATATCCAGCGTCACAGTCACAAGTAAACGTCCCCACGATATTGTTGCATGCTCCATTAACGCACAGGGAGCCGGAGGAATCGACGTCACACTCGTTAATGTCTAATCAGGGAAACATTTGAGAAGAGCATGTCATAATTAGCCTTTTTAGTATTATGATCATAAGAGATCGAATATATCGTCCCTATTTTCACGAAGTGACGGTAGTGAATGAAAATCACATACAATTTGCGTGCGTATTTTCCTCACTACCGTCACTTCGTGAAAATAGGAATGATATATTCAGTTACTCTTTAGTCTGCATAGTTCATATTCTTAACGTGATTAAGATCAAGTTGAATAATTAATTCAAGTAGAATAATATTAATGAGAATGATTTAAGTAGAATGATAATGTTAATTCAAATAAAAATTAAAAATATTAATTAAAGTAAAGATGTAGTACATGAACATAGATTGACTTGGAAAAAGTCCCTTTCACAAGCAGATCAGAACATGTAAATGATCTATGATATATGTAAGAACCGATGCCCTAGTTTATGCTTCTGGTGAAAATCTGACCATTACATGCAGTACTGTAAACGATCTATGATATATGTAAGAACCGATGCCCTAGTTTATGCTTCTGGTGAAAATCTGACCATTACATGCAGTACTGTAAACGATCTATTCAAGTTCAAGTTCAAGTTCAAGTTTTATTTCCACATGTGGTTCATAAAAACAAGTATACATACATATTCAGACGTATAAAAAATACACAATTAACAAACAATAATATTAAGAGAAACAAATAGCGAACAAAGTCCATAAACAAAGAACAACTAAATACATGTAGATATAAAAAAAAACATGTGGGGGACCAACAAAGGCCAGGGGCTTGTCGAGGCTAATCCCCTGAACAATAGTAGATATTTTGGATATTTTATATATAAAAAACAAAGAACTGATGCCCTAGTTCATGCTTCTAGTGAAAATCTTACCATCACAGGCAGTACCACTATCGCTGGCCTCAAACCCACTGTCACAGGTACACCCATATGTCCCTTCAGTATTGTTACAGGTTCCATTCCCACATGGGTTTGGAATGTTTGCACATTCATCGATATCTAAATATGGAAAAGAAAAGAGAAGAAAATAAGTAATCCATTGATGATTTCATTTCATCATAGTAATATTGGTCTTAATAGTAAAGCAAAAGGCTTTGAATACTTACGTGTTGTAATTAGACAACTTAAAGTGAAATTCATGGAAAGCAAGTTTGGCCTTGTTTCAAAATGTATGCAGCACCTCAAATATAAAAGTCTTAAGAAGGCTGAATACAGTCTTCAGCGATTACATGGTATTCAATGGTTTTCTTGAGGGGGGGGGGGGGGGGGGTCAAAATGAACCCTCATAATTAGGGGAAGTATCAACAACTAGATAGTAGATACTATTTAGTCACTCGGAATATCATATGAACTATCATAATTCATAGGAAAAATGGAAAGAGGAGAAGAAAGGAAGGAGTGATCGAGATTGAGAAAGTTGTAAGCAGATCACAGAAATTAATGAGTGTAGTTTTGACAAGAATTTTCGGTATTCTTCTGTAGAGTCGTTCTGAAGGAGAGTTATAAACCATGGTATTATTTCATAAAAAAGAGTGTGGCTCTCTAATTGAAAATCATATAAAGAAATATCAGCATACCATTGCAAGCCTTTCCGTTGATATTCTTCTCATATCCGGCGTCACAGTCACAAGTAAACGTCCCCATGATATTCATGCATGTTCCATTAACGCACAGGGAGGGATCGACTTCACACTCATCAGCGTCTAACCAGGGAAACATTTGAGAAGAGCATGTCATAATTAGCCTTTTTAGTATTATGATCATAAGAGATGGAATATACTTGGGTATACTTGGGTGTAGAGACTGGAAGCTTAGCTTATTTGTCCCTCTTTACTGTTGCATCCCGTCTCAAGTATGGTTCAAACTTAATTGGATTGTTTCTCCAATACCTTTCTAGGGATGATTTGAATTGGTTAATGGTGGTAGCATTGACTACTTCCTTAGGCAGAGCATTCCAATTATTTACACTCTTTATTGAGAAACTATACTGCCTAAGTCTTGTGTTGAAACGTTGTTTGACAATCTTGAAATCATGGCCTCTTGTTGTTGAGCCAGTTGCTAGTTGGAAGAATTTTGAAGGATTCACTCTGTCAAAGCCTCTCAGGATTTTGAATATCTGTGTCTGATCTGCTCTTTGTCTTCTGTAAGCCAAAGTAGGAAGTTGTAGTTCTCTAAGTCTGTCTGGGTATGCTTTTTGTCTCAGCTCAGGAAGAAGTCTGGTGGCCCTCTGCTGGACTTTTTCTAGTATGTCTTCATCTCTCTTGAGTATTGGGCACCATACAGAGTTGCAGTATTCTAGTGTTGGTCGAATAATAGTTTTGTAGAGACTAATGAACCCCTTCTTTTGCAAGGCTGAAAACGACCTTTTTATCATTCCTAACTTAATGTTGGCTCTCTTGGCAGCATCTGCTGCATGGCTGCTGAAAGACAGGTCCTGTTGAAACAGCACTCCCAAATCTATTTCCTCATTACCAGATAGAACTGAAAATATATTTGTACCAGCAGCCAGTGTGTAGTCAAAACCTTGGTTCTTTCTTTCTTATATATTCAGTTACTTTTTAGTCTGCATACTTCGTATTCTTAACGTGATTAAAAGATCAAAGTTGAATAATTAATTCAAGTAGAATAATATTAATGAAAAGTAGAATGATGAAATTAATTCAAATAAAAAACTAATAGTAATTCAAGTAAAGATATAGTACATGAACATAGATTGACTTGGAAAAATTCCTTTTCACAAGCAGAACATAGGTTCAACAGTTGAACTCTTTGATTGATATTCTTACTTTCTAAATTTCATAAGAGCCGTTTGGTGGCAGCTTGGCTAAAGTTAAGTAGACAATAATTCAGCCTTTTGTACCCGTTTCCTTAAAAACGTCCTCTACACAAGGTGGCCCAAACAAATGCTACAGCTGACATCTGTAATTTCAATCAGATACGTGGACGAAATGACGGTATTTATAACATTTTATTTTCTTTTATTGGGAAGGAAAGTTTCTTCAAGATCATTAGTTTTTTATTTCGGTAAGGAATTTTGATTCTGGGGCTATATTTGTGAGGCAAAACAATTTTCAAAATTTGCTACTTTTGCAAGAACTTCGCTAGATGCAGAGAGAAAAGTATGTCTGACGGCTTTCCATAGAATCACAATGTTGCGTATTGAATGATCCCATTTCATTAATGTTGCCTTCATTTACAAAGCAAGAGCAGACAGTATTGTCAACAAAGCTGATTTTATGGCAAGCTGTCATGAGCAAATTTCTTGTTCCTTCTTTTTGCAAAAAAAGCCAGTTTTGAAAAGGAAATTGCATCACTAAAAAGCCCTAGGATCCAAATACCTAACCCAAACTTATTATCTTGTATTGACTTTACATGGATAAAAAAGTTGCCTATGCAATAAACAAAAACAAAACCAAAACGACATTTTCTCAATGATGTTGCTGAAGTCATAGATCTCAGCTTCTGTGTTCTTTTAGGGCCACGCACCCTCTTCATGTATTTTCATTATTTCATTAAAAATACAATTCAAACAGATTAAATGCAAATATATACACACAGAGAAATACATAGAAATTTACAAATTTATTAGGAAGTAACAAGTATAACAGAAGAAAGGAGAAGGAAAGATTATGCGACAGAATATACAAACAAAAATGAATTGAGAGCTTTTCATGGTGGCAAGAGACCTTGAGGGTTTTCTTTAGGCACCATTTATGCAGGCTGTTACAAAAAGGTCGCATTGATGGTATAAATCAAAGATAAGATTTCAGAATACAGATACTGAAATTGAATGAGGGAATTCAAAAGAAAAGGGGGCCAAAATGATTGAGTTTTGTTAAAAAATATATTTTTAAGGAGAAAAAAAAGGGAGAATTTATTCTTACCCTGGCATTCGGTTCCTGTTGAATCTACTGCAAATCCAGGAATGCATGAGCACATGTATGATCCCTCGTTATTTTGGCATATTCCATTAGCACAGAGATTCCCAGCATCGCATTCATTAATGTCTATACAGGAGACAATGGTATCAGTTAGAAGATGAAATCTTTCAACATTTTGATACACTTTATCAAATTTGTACACTAAAAAATAAATTACATGTAAGAAATGTGTCTTCACATGAAATACAAAGGAATTAATGTTTTGAGTTCTTACAGTATAAGATAAAATATTTATAATGTCTTAAGAGGCGATGGAGCAGATTTTAATTACTGATGGTACTTAGTAGGGGGATGTGTAAAGCTGTGGACTGATTACAGGGGAATTCAACCTGCTCACAAGCATAGCTTCTACAGGGGTCCTGAAACCATTCCTTTTATGATGTAATCAAATTAATATACATGTATGTTGATTAATGTACTATTACCAGTCTCTTTTTTTATGTAAAAGATGATTTGAATAAAATGAACTTGAACTTGAACTTGAGCAAAAATCAGAAAAGCATACCATTACAATTGATACCAGTGCCATCGAGTTGGAACCCTGCGTCACAGTTGCAAGTATAAGAACCGGCGGTGTTAACGCACGTTCCATTAGCACAGAGGGTGGAATCATCTTCGCATTCATCAATTTCTGGCGGTAAAAGGAATCAACAAATCCATTCAGTATAATACTATCAAATAGCAATTTACGCAACAAGGACAATTAACCCCTTTATCATTACTCCCTGGACAATTATCTACTGAAACTGCCCCCAGCAGGACAATAACCCACTAAAAATTCCCCTACCAGGAACATTACCCACTACAACTGCCCCCACTAGGACAATTACCCCCTGCAACTGCCCCAGTACAATTACCCCCAGGACAATTACCCCCTGGACAATTAACCACTGAATTTGCCCCCACCAGGACCATTACCAACTGCAACAGCTCCAATTAGGACAATTACCCCCTGCATGAACACTGGACCTTTACCCCCTGTAATTCCGCACGCCTGGACAATTTCCCGTGCAACTGTTCCTAGGACAATTATACTCTTGACAATTAGGCCCCTTGGACTACTAACGGTACCCGCAGAACTATTATCCCCAGGACAATAACACAGGAGGTAAAGCAATTAACACATCCATACAGTATTACAATACCTTATAATGTTGCAAGAATTGCAATAAATAGTCATTTGAAAAATTAAAAGTTTATAGTTGTTGCATTATTAAAATAAGAATTTGATAGTTTCTCGCTTAGTTAGCCATACATATTTATGATAATACTCTCCAATCAATCCTTTAATATATCTCTCTATGGAGTCCACCTGTTTTAAGTGGACACTTATAATGCCTCCCTATAAGCAGAAATATATTCATTGTTTGTTATGTGTTACAGAACCAGGTGTAGAAAGGCCACCTGTCTACATTGGCCAATTTTCCTGTTTTCCTTAGATGGCCTTTATAAACATGTATCAATGATTATCAGTACAAAAGGTAAATGTTTAGGCATTTTATTCTACATACAAAATCTCCCCTTTACATACCAATACAAGCAGTTCTTGCTCCGTTTTCAATATATCCGCCATTGCAAGTACAGAAGAAAGACCCAATGGTGTTAGTGCATGTTCCGTTGCTACACAGGTCTGCATCATTGGCACATTCGTCAACATCTGCAGCAAAATAACAATATACAAAGTGTTATCATATTCTGGTTTAACTCATTACAGTTTATAGGATTAACAAATAAATCACTATTTCCTCCATACAGCATTGTGGCGTGAATTTTGTATAACTGCTATGTTAATTACATAACGATGTCAATTGATGTTGCTTTCATAGAAATTGTCAGTCTGTGTTGTCAGTACAATCCGAATTAGATGTTCCAACAAGTAATCACCCTCCCCCTCCCCTCCCCATGCATTTCTCTAGGAGAGTTAGGGCAATTTATGATGATGGCTCTTCCTTATGGGTAGGTTGTGGAAAGTGCTTAGCATTACATAAGAATCGTTGATCGTAAAATTGGAGACAACAAAAAATCGGCAAGAAGAAAAGGAATTAGTGGGGGAGAGGGGCACTTTAACTCATATCCTGCCTTGAGACTGCTAGCGCGCTATTGTTATAGTGCTCTGTGCACGCGAGCGCGCTATCGATTGATTGCCACGTTCATGCTAGCGAGCTACCGCTCGTCTGCTTTGTGCACGCTAGCAAGCATATGTAATAACAGTCATTGTTCATGCCCATATTGCACCGTGCTGAGCGCTTTTGCAGCGCTATTGAAAATACCATCGCGTGCATCAGATTATCGGCTTTGGATTACGCGTCTTTGTATACAACAGTCAGATTGGATTTTCTCAAGTAATTTAGCGATTTGTTTTTAGTAAAGATTTAAATAACACGCACTTGAACCAACCTTAAAATTGGCACACAGGAGATTTGTGGCTGGCACAATAGGGGTTAGCACTGTGACACTGGGTGCATTGTATGGGTGGCAGCTTAATAGTTAACACTTCACTTCAGAAAATGGGACAACTTCCACAGTTAAGGACGGCGAGGCAAATACTTCTTTCTCAGACTCAATAATTTTTTATATAATTTGGTCATAAGGAAAAGGAAGAGACAGGATTTTCAACAAATGTGTAGATATGAATGCTCGGGAAGGGAGGGGGGATTTGTTGAGCTTTGGAATGAAGGGGGGAGGGGGATATGTAAGTTTGTATGTGTGTCTGAGTATGTGAGCGTGTGTGGTGTGTCTGTCTGTCTGTGCGTAAGGCTTTGATTTATAATATTCATTCAGTATAATTAATTTGAAAACATTATGTTCTGTGTATTAAACTATCTTATGCATTTTTTGAGGGATGTACAATTTTCTTTATATTTTGATATGTTATGTAAATCAATGAAGCTGTATGTTTTTTTAATATTTTGTACTGAATGAATACAATAAAAAAAAATGCTAAAAAAGAAAAAAATGCTTGTGATTAACACCGTCTGGAAACTACCCAAATGGTGTCAATTTCCAAGGGAAACTCTTGCTCATGTGTCATTATGCCGTCCTTACCCTCTTGGTTGACTATATTTTCGGCTCCTAAAACTCCAAAGCGCTGGTTACTTGGTAGAGCATTGTTGAACAATGATTCCAATACTGTGTTGTTGATATTTAGTGTTGTTTCAACATCTGTCCTGAAGTCTACGACAGCATAGGGACCGGTCACATTCACATCTGATATTGAAGCCATGAATACAGAGTCCCCAAGTTCTGAAATGCCTCGGAGGAACAGCAGCATCTAAAGATAAAATGACACACATTCACATGAAATTCCATGTTCTTCAAAAGTCAACAATTTTTTTTTCAGGGGTAGGGGGGGGGGGGGGGGTGGGAGACCTTCATTTACGTGTGAAAAATGTGTGATTCAGATGTATTTTCACCAACATGACTACCGATACCTATAAAGCCCATATTCTCCTCTGTAATATGACACCGGTATTATAATTAAAATTTTATTTAGGAGATCACCCGGTACTGCTTTTTTTATGAGCGTGAATTTTTTTGGGGGAAAGCTGAGTTAATCTTTACAAAGTTTTCAGTTTAAATGTTATTTTTTCAGCCTCCTGTTAAAGACAGCTTGGGAGTTTTCTTCCCCGACTTGAGCAGGAAGCCAATCAAATGTAGGTGTAACAAATCATCTCTTTCCTCTCTAGAGATGTAGTTGAATTTTGTTTCTTGTGTCATGTATGCACACAAGGGACACAGTGCGAGTCAAAACAAAAGCAAATTGTTAATTATTTTAAAAATCATTTATGAAAAGTAAATCATTATAAACCTTATGTAAGAGTGTTTTATCCCAAATCATTTGGTATAATTTTTGCGTGGTATGTGGTCACGCTTGGATAAACAGAACAGGATTTCCCAAACAAATGGTACATACATGTACACAAATTAAGTCTATTTACAGAGACTAAACCAGAAAGTGAGTACCTCATATCGATTTTTTTTTTGGAACGCTGTAAATTAAAAAGGTTGGACCCAAAAAATATAGAGGGGAATAGGGTGAAAGCTATGAAAGATATAAAATAATATATGATATTAAGTTATTTTACAGAAATGTGCTTTACCTGGACACACTTGCATGACCTGTATAAATGTGCAATACCTTTATGTCTTGGCAACAACTACAGCAGCAACAACGACATCGAACCCCGGCCCCTCCACTCAGTGTTATTTATGGTACGCATATGCATGTTCCCTCCGTTTGAAAACACCCCCTAAGTCCGGTGTGTAAAGTCTTTTTTGTGTATGTACGAGCCGGACTTTGGTGCGTGAAAAGTACCCCTTTATCGGACATTTTGGTAACACGTATGGTAACCCTCCGTTCACGGAGTGGGGGGGGGGGGGGGGGGGGGGAGGGCATCAAACAATCATTTTCTTCATACTTCTAATCTGCTGGCCTATATAATGCCTGGTAAAGTTATTTTGATGTTGATATCATGCATTCACCTTATAGTTTTAGGTGATTCAGTGGTAATAATAATAGGCATTTCTATAGCGCCGTCTATCTAGATAATTCTATTTCGAGGCGCATTTATTATTACCCCGGCTTTAGCCTAGCTGCCGTTTATACAGCGCTCCAGCATTTCAAGGGATTAATTCCTGCCAGGTACCCATTTACATCACCTGGGTTGAGTGTGGCAAATGTAGATCAATGTCTTGCCAAAGGACATTAGTGCCGCAGCGGGACTCAAACCGCGGACCTTGCGATCGACAGTCTGGCGACGTATCCACTCGACCACGACACCTCTACACCTAAGTAAAAACTGCAAGTGGAATATACTGTTTAATACTGGGTTGAAGTGAGTTCATATGGAATTGTGTACTCACATCAAGTTCAAGTTGCTCTCGAGTTTCAGCGGGTTCGATAACTGATGGATTGACTGCAATGAAACCACCGACGATGGCTTCAAATCTTACCCTCAGATTCAAGGTTAAGGACTCTAAAATATAATCAAAAAATAAAACAATTTGTATTCAATTAGTTCTAGTAATTTTTACTTAATTACTTCAAGGGGAAGCCCACCAGTATCATGTCAGTTTAAAGAGGAAGTGAAAGGAACAGCTAGCTTTACATTGGCATTATGTGTGATTAACTTGTTTATCCCGATTTGCTTGTTTTCCTGGTTGTTGAAGAAGAAATAATAATACTAATAATGATAATAATCACAAATACAATAATAATAGTAAAACAATAAATTTATGACTCACTTATTTTTTCATTTCATTTTGCTCAAGTTTTCCCTGATCTCTCTCTAAAAAATATCTGCTTGTATTCCAACCAATAATATTACAGTGGACTTCCCCCTCTAGGTTCTTTGTGCAATATCACAGATTTTTGTTTCAAATCTCCTTTTTTGTTCACTGATATTAATGTACTAGTATTATTGTTAATTTATGCATCCATTTGATCTATTCTGATTGTAATAAAATCTGCAATTCCGCCATTTGGCTACGAAAGATTGTTTTAATCAATAAACCATTTCAAATAGATTAATCAAACAACATGCATGTGTTGAAGGGAAGGAGAGTTTGGGAAATTTAAACCTATGGAGTAAACATTTTCATAAAAAAAGGACAAATGATGCTTATGTTTTCAAAATATCATGAACACGACATTATATTAAAGCACCAAAGTCACAACTTGCAAGGAGGCGAGATGGCCCAGTGGTAGAGCACAGGTCTTGAACTGGAAGGACTTAGGTTCAAAACCAAGTGGATTCCCTGGTACCTTTGGTAAGGCCTTAATCCTCATTACAGACTCCCTGAGAGAGGACTAAAAGCCGTCGGTCCCCTGGTTGCTTACTTATAAGCTTTAAATACACATGTTTTCTTAGCAGTCAGGTAAAATAAACCATCAACCCAAGCCACTCTCCCTTTAGAATATCATTTATTCATATTTGCTGATGAGATTACGTTACCTTCACAGATTCCTTCAATTTCAGTGGTGCCCTCAGTGCAGATACAACTGTAGTTTCCCACAATGTTGATGCATTCTCGATTGGCGGCACAGACAGGATCTAATTCTGCACACTCGTTTGTGTCTAGATGGGGAAGCGGGTAATAAAAATAATGGATGAATTTTCGCTATCCATAAGGACTGCTATTTGTAAGGACCGTTATTCATAAGGACCACTCACCAAAGCGTGTGACAAAATGAATAGCGGCCTTTATAAATAGCGAGCAAACCATAGGCAAGGACCGCCATTCATAATACCAATAATATTAATGATATTTGTGGTTTGCGTATAGCTTAATACCCCAACGATGATTCTAAGCCCTGTACAGATATTTAAACATATATTTGCAGTATATGTATGGCTATACAATTTTTCAGTGTCTTACACTCCAAGACAGGACATTGAAATAATTGCTGGTATCAGGATTTTACAAAAAGACAGACAATGCTTTACCTGTTGCCTCTGAGGAGAGTTTAAATAACTGTTCCCTTAAAGCAATGGAATAATTTAAAACACCTATAATTATCTTGTTAGGTGTACATAAGTTGTAGGGACTTTATTAACCTTGTCTAATGATAGCAACAGTTCCTAATACCGGTGTATATTTAATTTCATAATAGAAAATTATTGTAAAGTGTAAATGATTTTTTTTGTAGTCCTTTACGTTTCTGTTCCTCACTCATTTAGCATTGCTTAACCCTTACTGTACTGGGGGGGGGGGGGGGGGGGGGGAAATTGAAATTTTGAATTGTCGTTTCATGACTTTTTTTCCCTCAAGTCTTACGCACATTTTGATACCATTTTCGTCAAAATCGGATATACCTGTAAGGCGTTACATAACAATTAGTATGCGCATGTCATCAAAAAAAAAATTAAAAAAAAAAAACCCATCAAAATTTGCATAAATTATCATTATTAATTACATTAAAATAACTTTTTTGTGTTAGAAAAGAAGTTTCATATGAATAATGAGTTTCAACATTCAAAAAGTGGAGTTTGACACGTTTTCTGTAAAATGCATAAAATTAGCGCATTTTGCATAATTAATTAGGCTAACAACAAAAATTTGCATATTCAGAAAAAACTAATTATACCATCTTGTTCCTTACGTAAATATCTACAAACATGCAAATGTTCGTGTTCATCGGACAATCGACGGCCGAGATCATAGGGTGGGGGCCTCCCAGGCCCCCCCCCCCCCCCCCCAGTCAGTGGGTGCTCAAAATAGCCCAGTACAGTAAGGGTTAATGGTAAAATGAGAAAAGATCCTAAAAAAATTTGGTATTTTCTCAAACAATGTATATACATGTACATCTAGTGGTATATAATAACTCTTTTGATATTTTGAATGCTTGATATATATTCCAGCACCGGCAGTGATACAGATTGGCGATCATAATTATACTGGATATGTACATGCAGTATGCTTGACTGAAAATGCTTTTAAATAACTGCCAAATTAATAATTTTGTTCACATACTTATAACATCACAAAACTTAATGGGATGATTAATTTAGTTGTTAACTGTACATGTACATGTAGTCTCTTTGTCACACATGTACATGTAGTCTCTTTGTCACACATGTACATGTATTTGCAGACGTTACAGCAAGAACTAAGGGACTTTCTCGTTTATACTGTACATCATCATTGACCAAGGTCAGTATTTTCCCTCTTACGAGGGATTACTGACTTTCCCGCCATGATGACGCTCTCTCCTTCCACTTATTCTAATTTTCCCGAGCGTCCTCCTTATTTACAATGGTAATACAAAAACATAATAATTCCATATCATTTACCGATGCAGGTCTTGGGTGTATCATTCTCGTACCCAGAAGCACATGTACACTCGAAATCACCACCTGTGTTCTCGCATGAAGAGATGTCTGGAGGACAGGTGTTTTGAACGTTGTCACATTCATTAAAATCTGTCGGGAATAATGATATTAATAACAATAATAACAAATTGATATTACAGCGAATAATACAGAGCCTCTCTACAGATTTCTCCTATCAAGTTCAAACTACTTATATTTTTCTTCGTCAGAATCATCCATTTATTTTGTGGTTTTCCTGTTTTCAATTGTATTTCAAGAATGATCTATAGTTTTACTACTAGAGATTATCTATGCCCTTTAAAGGTACTATGTCCCATTTGCAGGCCAAAAAAATGAAAAGATTAAATTCCAACGGCACTTGAAAGATACTAATACTAATTTCCTGCAAAGTTCTACAGAATTTGAGGTTGGCTGCAAAAGGGACATAGTACCTTTAAGAGAAATAATAATGAAAAAAAAGAATACTTAGACTAAAAATGCTTGAGAGAGAAGTGACAAAAAGATAACATTACAACAACAAAAAAAATCAATCTTGTCACAAAACCTAGAATTCAGCTGTTAGGAGCCAGACTGGTATTTATAGCTTTAACATAAACATGTCTTCAAACAAATTGATAGATGTATGATCCTTAACTTTTCTCTTCTTCTGACCATTTCACATTTTGTTCTTCAAATGGGCAACACTGTTTTTCTTTTATTGCTACAAGGTTCTAATCAAATGTAATGTTTCAGAAAACGATATACATAGGTAGGAAAGTTGTCAAAAAGTAGGAAAATTTGTGAAAAACAGATTTTGATTCATGTGTTTTTATGTGAATTCCATATTTAATGTATGATTCATATGTTATGTTTGTTATTCAACACCTGTATACAGATATCATACCTGTACAATTGCTATCCATATTCTCTCTCACGTAACCTTCATGGCACATGCATTCATAAGAGCCCTCCAGATTAGTGCAGTTACTGTTTGGTCCACAGAATTGAAGGATATCACTGCATTCATCTTGATCTGTATATCCATAGACATACATTGGATTGAAAATGAAAGAATACAATATCAATTACAGATTATTTGTGCATGTACATTACATGTAAAAAGCTTGTTAGTCTAAGTTTTGAAAAAATTATTTATCAACATGTCTTTGTGTACAACTACATGTTTGTAGTGGGATTCAAGTCATTGAGATATTATCATAATAATCATTTCTATTATTACTATTAATCTTATTTCATGTATTATCATTACCATTACCATTAATATCATTATTATTATCATCATTAATATTACCATTATCATTATTATCATTATTATCATCAGCATCATTATTACTCTTATTATAATTATTATTATCATTATCCTTCTTCTTCTCATCATTATTATCAATTGCAGATTATTTTTGGACGTACATTACATGTAAACTGCAAAGCTTGTTACTCTAAGTTTTGAAAAGATTATTTATCAAAATGTATTTGTGTACAACTACATGTTCGTAATGGTATTCAAGTCATTGAGCTATTATCATAATCATCATTGTCATTATTTTTGTTTTTATCAACATTATAGTTACGATTACCATCATTATTATAAATAATATTACTATTGTTATTATTATTACAATTAATATAATTATAATTATCATTAGTATTATCAGCATCATTGATATTAATATTACTATTGTCATTACCCTTATTTTTCTTTGTTTCTTCTTCTTATCATTATTGTCATTAATATAATCTTCATGATCCATACCTGAGCAGGACATCCCATCTCCCTCGTAACCATTGTTGCATTCACACGAATAGTTTGCTGGAGCATTCACACAAGACGCTAGTGGATGGCAAGTGAACAAGGATGGGTTCTGACACTCATTGATATCGGCACATGCCACGTAGGGATCACCTTGGAAACCAGGCATACAGGAACATGTGAATGCACCTTCATTGTCTGAACAGTCAGCATACATACCACACGGGTCGTCATCACACTCGTTGATATCTACATTAAATGACAATATGAACATCATACAGTGAGACCTGTCTACAAAGAATACTCAAGAAAAGCAGCCTTTACATGTATAACTACTCTTTTTTGGTTTATGTTTCATTGAGAAACTTTATTGAAGAGAACCATAAAATGTGGTCTATAATAATAATATTTTGTAATTTAATTGTATCTTGTGCATAACAATTACAATTCAATTCTCTAGGCGTTTTACATTATAAATATTGGATACATAAACATAATGCAGAAAGATATAATAACTGCAAGCGAAGATAGGTCTAAAGGGATTTCCTTAAAGTTTTGAAAGAAAATATTTTTTTCGTAATTGTTATGAGTAAAGACTTCAACAGAGCAGGAGCTGATGTCACAATGGATTGGTTTTCTGTATATGTCCTTTCTATTCAGGTGGTCACTATGACAAGTAGGTTTCACTGTTATTAAGCCTATGATGATGTAATACACACACACACATATATATATATATATATACATGTATACATGCTCTGTTCATCAAATAGAGCTGTCTATTATTTTGTGCATACTTCTTGATGTAAGGTTTCCCCTGACAACTCAAATACTTGCCATAGGCTTGCCAGACATGGCAACAAATAATGTATGTGTATTGGATTCCATCTACAGTATAGCCGTGAAAAGCACGTGAATTTAAAGGTTATTAACCAGGGGTTCTGCAAAAAAATTATATTCATTACCAAACTAGTCTATTGCTGACAGACAAGCATTATTGACAGCATTGAGTATAAACACTATAGATATAACATGATTAATTGATAAATCAAGTGCATGGTTACTTTGATATTTATAATCATATACTTTTTGACATGATTTGAATACACAAAATAATTAAATTAATAAATGTTACATTCATATTTCATCCTCAGCACATATCAATGAAAAATGCAGATTGAAAAAGTCAATTGATTTTACATGGTATATCTTATGTAACGATTATTACAACTAAAAGCTGCATAGAGATGTTAAATATTAATGATAAAGAACAGAATATGTACACGATATTATACGACAGTAAAAATGAAATAGTCACCTTGATTTTGTATTGATATAGACATCTTTGTCTTAACATATGCGACTACAAAGAGATTGAGAGAGCAGTTATAGGAGAGAGAACTGATTTTTGTGTTTAGTCCTATTGAGGGCTACTTGAGATTGTTGAGAGGGAAGTAAAAAGGAAAGAAGTTGTGAGGTAAAAAGAAAGAGGGGTATTCTTTTGTGAGTAAATGCCTGAAAAAGGCTGGTGAACCTAGGAATGAATCCGGAGAGGGGGAAAGAGAGAGATATTTGTTCTTAAATATTGTATCTACTTACTTGAGCAATTGAGACCATTCCCAGTATAACCTTCAAGGCAGGTACATGAGTAAGACCCATCTGTGTTGTTGCATGCAGCATTCTCATCGCAAGGAGATTGATCACACTCATTATCATCTTTTAAAGAAAGTGAAAATTTGGATGGATTAATTCTTATAGCATGTACAGACTACAAGAAAAATAAACTAAACTTGCATAAAGAAATGTTGTATAAACTATAAAGTATTATTATACAGCGAAAGGAGCGACATACTACCTGTAGAAAACATCATCGTATAAAGAAGTTAATTTTTAACAAAGTCAGTTGATATGACAGCTGTCCAATCACTAGAGCATTTTTTGCGCACATTCTGTTGAATCTTTTTTTTTCTTTCTCTCATATATTACTCATATCTCGCATATTGTAAATGTCTTTGTATTTTAATTTATTTGCATTTATTGTATATAAAATGTGTGCATTTCTTTAAGGAATTAGAAGAAAAAAATGAATCTGCAATGTCGTACCTACACAGCTGAAGCCATTACCAGAGAAACCTGGCATACACATACAACTGAAAGAGCCACTTGTATCGGTGCAATTCGCGAACACGTGGCATGGGGACGTAGGAAGGCACTCATCGATATCTATATGAGGAGTACACACAACATAAAAAATGAACAAAGAGTGAGATGTGGAAGTGGGTACTCTCAGAGTTTTCATATTGGAGTGGGTGTACGTCAGGGATCAGTCTTATCTCCACTGCTGCTCACTACTGTGGTGGATTTTTTTTTTTGGAATCAGTAAAGAAAGATGTTTAACCTTAGGAAATAGCATGGAATTTGGAAGTGAATGGCATAAGAGGGAAGGAAGACTGAACAATTCTCTGAAAGATATAGTGAAGAAAGAAAGCAGTAAGATTGGTCTAAATAAGGAGGATGCTCAAGACAAGAAGAAGTGGAGAGAGGGAGTGTCATCAGGGCATGAAAGTCAGTAGCCCCTCGTAAGAGGAAATATGCTGAGTTCAATAAATGAGGATGATGATGATGATGATGATGATGATGAGTAAATCACGTTTGAGGTAAAGGATATATTGGGATAAAACTACTAATAATGATAAGACGGGCATCAATTGTGTGATAAGTATTATTTAACATCCTTTTGGCTTCAATTTTATGATTTATCCTTAAAATTTGGGACGGACATGAGGACGGACTATCCGAAAAACAACATAAATAATACAATAATGATAATAGCTTCAGGCATTTAAATGTTTATACAAATTGAGTAAGTTTGTTCCAAAAATCTAACTTAAGAGATATCCTACAACATTAAATATTTGTGCTGTATTGAGCTCTTTGATTTACCTTATAGTCAGGACTACTCAACATTTTTCAAAATTAATGTTATACTATCAGTTAAACAAATAATGATGATAATATTAAGGTAATTGTGGGCTATACATTATTTGCAGTCTGGCAGATGGCAGAAAAATTGAATTAAATATGTCTAAAAGAATTAAAAAAAAAAAAAAAAAAAATAAATAAATTTTTCGTAGCAGGCTTATTTCCATGCCAGCTGGAGAAAAGCAGAATAGGAAAGGAGAGGGAGAAAGCATTAATATTATTTATATTTTAAAATCAATCTCTTTAATTCATTTAAAAAATATATTTATGCTGTACTTTTGTCCAATATGTTCAATATTTCTCATGCCCTGCATCTACCAATAATTTGTTTTTCTCCTGGACTATTTTTATGTCTCCTTCCTTTTGCAAGATTGATCAATAAAGTGATGTTGAAATAAAGAAAACAAAATTATTTACTTATACAAAGTGTTCCATTTCCAATGTAGCCATCATTGCATGAACAGGAGAAGGACCCTTCTGTATTGGAACATGCAGCATTGGTATCACAATCATGAGTACCATCAAGACATTCATCCCGATCTAAAATGATATAAAGAAAAACAAATTGATCAATGCTTCTATTCATACCATTAATAAGTCATAACACGATGGAATAAATTCAACAACAACACCATCAACAATAGTAATAACAACAGTTATATTAATATTAATAATAATAACAGTTATAATAATAATAATGAGATGATATCTTGCATACTGTTCATGTCTGGCACATCGCTACTCCTGGCACTTCGTTATGATTACCCAGGCTTTAACCCAGCTATATACAGTGCTCAAACAACATCCACTCATCAAAAAAAAAAAGTGTTTTAATTTAAACTGAAGTGCAAAACCATTGTCAAACCTCCATAACGGACTTAACTTAAACACTAAGGTTGCTTTCTTTGTCTCTATGTACAGTCATTCATTTGCCACACGTGCAACTTTGCGCAAAAGAATAGGGACCAATTGATATAAGGATTGTAAAGATTATATGTGTGGCATATAAAGAAATAATAAGAGATATTGAACATGAAGATGGGTACTATATACTTCCGAGGTTTTAACAAATACGTGTTTAGCCGTAATAATACAAATAAATCATGTGCACAAGTGCATTAGTAAATATACACTGAACGCAGGTTAAGTCACAAAATGATAATGGATTAGACTTGTGGAGTTCAACTAGTATAGCCAAACAGCATAATGCGCTTCTCAGTGCGTGAATCAAGTTCCTTGCCATTTGAAACTGCATGTATTTCATCCCAATTCTAATTTGTATGTGCCACAAGCGAGAACCCATGTCTCCAATGAACTTTAACTATTTTCGCTCGAATTGTGTTCAGCATAAAAAGTATAGCTCACTATGTTTACAAGTAGAGTAATGGATCAATATCATAAGGCCAAATAGAAGTACCGAGGGGGGGGGGGGGGGGGGGGGGTTAATGTTTAAAAAATGTGATGTCTATGTAACGTTAATAAAAAAAGAAATGCATATTTAACAATTTTTTTGAAGAGATGCAACTGAAACAGAATTGTTCTGGCAGCGCATAGTCATTTGATAAAAAGGATGATTTTATCTTTCATGTGTATTATTTTATTTCATAACAACAGCTTTAAATGGATTTTGTCATATATTTGGCCCCAATTTCATGGATTGACACATAAAGGAATAATACAATCAAGGTCTACCTGAACAAGTTCTTCCATTTACATCGAGCATGAAGCCTTCTCCACAGAAACATTCATATCCTCCTAGCGTGTTATCGCAGTTCATTGTACAAAGATTCCCCCCACTGCTGCATTCATCAATGTCTAAAGGAAATGAGAGGGATAAGTTAAAACAAATATTGAATCACATTAAATTTTGCTAATCGTAGAACAAAATTCAAACATAAAACTAGAATATAGAATGTACATGTATATTCAATAGATATCATACCGGCAGCTGCTCTGTGAGAACCCCAAAGGCAAGTACAGTTTTTGTAAGCACTCTTATACTTATTTTAAATTTCTGTTGATATTTAGATGTAATGGGAACTATCGGCTGCTTTTTAATGGAAAAATGAGCAAGAGTTTCAATAAAATTAATCACATGCGACTGCTTTCAACCAAAAAAATTGATTAGGATCTAGGAGTGAGTTGCATATATACAAATATAAAAATGTATTAGAAGAGAACAATAAATGATGAGAACAGCCATAACAGAAAGATGATACAAAATGGTATGGCTACAAACCTTTTCCAAGTGTTATACCATGAACTGAGAGGCCGCAGTTGAAATCATGGTTTCTCTGGCGTGATGGACATAGCATTATTTTCTCAGGGGCTCGATCAGCCCAAAGAAAATAGTCACTATGTCATTTACCCAAGATCTTTAATTTAACCGGTGCCTCAAAAAGAGTGCATGGTATATTCGACGAAAATCTCTCATCAACAAATGAAAAATGAAAAGTATTAGCTATTTAGAAATGCATCTTAAAAAAATTATCCACTTACAGCTTAGTCCAAAATACGTAAAATAAGTTCGTGAAGAGTGCTGCCCATTTCACAGTGACTGCAGTGGCAATATCGTGATAGGCCTATCGATTGCTTTGAATGGTAATATAAAAGGCTTTACCCCGGTTGACATCATGCAAACTCCATTTTGGGCTCCATGGTGGAAGTATTTAATGTCACGTGAGCCATCTGTAGCCAATCCTTGCACTAGGACTTTTTAGATGTAGAATATATGTGTATACACAGGCAAGTATCTGCTTTATATACTTGGAGCCCTATATATGTTTTCAAGTATTGTGGAGTTCAGAACATACAATCCATTGTCAATTGCATTACCCATGTCATTTTACTTCACAAATAGTCTTATCTTAGATCTAGTATGGCTCATACCTTACAGCGGGACTGCACTACTTGTAGCTACTTGCGCCCTCTATAAACAAACAATGCCTAAGCGATACACGTTGTTCCCCCATGGTCCCCTTTTTCTTACGTTAATTGAGAGCTGATTTGATGACATAACCCTCTGTCAGTGATCAAGCAGGGAGGTTTAATCTCTCCTGGCCAAACTAGTGCAGATAGGCTTTAATAAATACTTACGTATGGCCCGCAATATATAAGGACAAAATAGGTTGGTATTTTTCATACCTGTGCAGTTGTTTATAGTTGAATTGAATTCATATCCAGTCTGGTCGCATACACAGATTTCCCCAACCGTAGAATTAATGCAGACACCAGAGCCACATTCGAGGTCACAACTTTCAGTAACTGCAATATTCAAATTAAAGAATTTCAGATAAAAAATAAAAAATTACAGTAATTGGGTAGCCACAACTGCTATCATTATCAGCCCCGCATTCGTTGCTAGGATACCTCGGTTGAGAGTGTTGACACCTTAAGAAAATGTGTCTGCACAAAAGCCTAATTGATCCCAGTTAAAGGGAAAGCCAACCTTTGTAATATTTTTATTTCTATGAAAACAGAAAACTAAGAAGAACAAAAAGGTGAAAGTTTGAAATAGATCGGAACAATAAGAAAAATATGCATATTTGACATATAAAATCACTACATCTGTTCGAATATGAAATTTGCAAGTTGGTCAGTAAATATTGACATAGTCACAGACAACCTTTCCCATTTTGCATGTACCCATAATCTTAATTTCTGTCAGTCTCGTCAGTTAATTGCCTTCTACATTGGGGGTAGTCACTTAAAAAGATATTGTGGGTAGCATATCATTATATTATTTCATGCAAATAGAGTTGGCATAAATATCACAATTGAATGACACGCACCATTAAAACTAAAACAACAACCGCATCAGATCATATACGTTGGAATATTGAGTCATTTGGATAGTTTGTAGCGATATTCCAAATGACTATTACAGGAGCTTTGCTACTGCTAGAGTGTAAGGTGGGGATGACCTCCCACTCAATTAGTTTGGGTTATTCTTTTCAGGAAGGCATATTTAAGGGCCCGATTAATACGGTTCTTCAAATCGGCAACAACAATTTAATTTTTCTTTTAATGCTATATTTTTCAATGCAATGCAGTGTCTCTGGAAACGATATGCAGTATGTGAGGAGGGAATTTGTCCAAAAGTTGGAAAAATTTCAAATTTTGATAACAAAACGTAACATGTGTTGCTAATTTAAGAACTATAATGCATATTTGCCCTCCTAAAATCTGTGATATCAAATGCAAATGATCATGCATACTATACTACTACGTTTTCGACTCCTATAATACCTTTTTAATTCAGACCTACTATATTGTGTAACTCAGTACGCGAGCCTATTCACTTTAATACAAGTTATGCTCTTTATTTAGGCTTCCCACATTGTACATTGTATTACCTTGCCTGTCATATCTATATATTTTGAAACTTCTATTTTCCGTACATTTATACTTGATTTGAAATCTTTATTTTTTGTTGCAATCTACCCTAATACACTTGTATTAACAAAAAAAAGTTTTTTTAAAAAGTAAATGGGGAACAAATAAACTTCAAACTTCAACTAAAATGGACACATGGTGTGGATAATTCTGTCTCCCTTCTTATCATGCATGTGGTATACTCGTTACGGCTCTGAATCAAGAGCTTTCCAGCACGTCAAACACGAAATGAGGGAGGGGGATACAAAGGGTTAACAAAAGGAAATACATACCCATGCATGTCCTTTCATCAATCGCAAGAATAAAGCCTGGAAAACAACTGCAGTTAAACCCAGGACTGTCATTACTGCAGCTCTGCTGACAGTTGTGAGTTCCCAATGTACATTCATCGATATCTGTGAAAATAGAATGGCAACAACAAGAACAATAAGAATAACAATGACAGTTAACAAACATAAAGTAATAATAATTTTGTTATGTTAATAATATGTCTTGTTTTACCAAGGGTAGCCTCATCAGTATTTACACTGTTCTCCTTAAGGCCCAGTCACACAGAGGGGACACATGGGGGACGCACGGCCAGCGCATTGGAAATTTGCAATTTGGGCCAGTGCGTCATCATTCGTTACTCGTTCGTCGAGCGCGCTGGACCAACGCTGGACCAGCGCTATGCATTCGTCGTCATTCGCTGTGTGCGTCGGTTTTTTTTGAGCATGCTCAAAAGTGTGCGCGGAGCTCGACGCATGAATGTACACGCCAAAGGCACGCCAGACATGCGTTGAGCGCGCTAGACCAGCGCCAGACACACGCGGAGCACACGTCCTGTATACGCACAGCGCGCTAGCTACACGCTGTGCATTTTTTGTCAGCTCGCTAGCTTTTCCAAAATCATGACAAAAGTTAGGCACACGGCCTTTTCCGATTTCCAATGCGCGGGCCGTGCGTCGTACAACGCGGTGCATGCGTGGACCATTCGTCCAGCGCGCTAGCAACACGCTGTGCATTCGTGGAAGTTGTTATCATGTGCGCTCTGTGTACGGTCTGTATGCGCACTGCATGCGCCCTGTATGCGCTCAGCGCGCTAGCAACACGCTATGCATTTGGTGTCAGCTCGCTGTAGCTTCGACAAAAGTTGGGCCACGACAACGCACTGGCCAAAATTGCAAATTTCCAATGCGCTGGCCGTGCCTTCCCCATGCGTCCCCTCTGTGTGACCGGGCCTTTAAGGACCTGCAATCATATCATACACCCCGGTTTTAGCTAAGCTACCATGATTGAGGCGCACAAGCAGTCAATAAATTTCTTCTGACCAATAATAACATTAAAAACAATAATAATGATAACAGTAATATTAGTATAAATATAATTTATAGTATCATTATACAATTTATATTATGTTTCTCTGTATGTTTTTTGGTTATCTCTGCCTGGAAATAAATTAAAATAGTACTGCTCTGACTTGAATGGTGATAAGATATGGGCCACATATAGACCATGATTGGTTGATAGTTTGTCACATGATTGAAGTGCACCAATCATCTCCAAATGCAATTTGTGTATAGCTAGAGTATGTGACGTCACCCTAAAGAACCTACATGGTATTCTATTGGTTAGCGGCTAAGAAGTTTGAAGAAAACAAAGGATAACCTAAAGCACCTATCACGGAACGCAAGTATGCCTTAGCTTTCACGCGGGCCTTGTTCTATGCGGACGCAGACACGTGCATAGACTAGTCGATTTCTTTGTATCTCTTTGTAAAAAAAATATTTGAACCTCATAGTTTGAAGCCAATACAACTGGGTACCCCTTTCGTCAAGACCAAAAAATGCTTTGGTAATTGAGTTGAGGTAGGTTGCAAGAATACAACAGTGGAAATGGCTTCAGTGGACAAGTTTGCATGTAGGTCATTTCTACATGAATATGTGTACAAGGTTTTTGCAACTTGTACCTCTTTCCATAACCAAATAGGTACCATTTTGGTTTGGGTTGTGGCATCCAAGCGATGTATGAATACCACGCCCATTGTCAGTTCAAACTGGAAGGCTGCCATAGCCCCACACGGCTCAGACCCATTATCTATTTCCATGAATTTCCATCACTTTTCATAATTAATTATTTTTCCATATATGTAGGTTTTTCCATAATATATACAAATATCATAGAATATGTGATAGCTACATATAAATGTATGTCTTTATAACTACCTTCACATATGAGTCCACTTCCTTGAAGTCCTTTGTTACATGAGCAGACGAATGATCCATTAGTATTCTCACACACTGCGTCCATATCACAAGGACCATCATCACATTCATTCTCGTCTGGATAAAATAGATAATGCATTACAGTGAAAATAGTTACGTCTTTCGGATAGTGATGCCAAAGTTTGGTCCCCAGACATAAATCATTATATCTGATTGATTTGATGAACATCTGTAAAAACCCAATCACAAGAAAAGAGGTATTCATAGCAAGAGGGTCTTTATGTACAAGTTACTGTACAACAATGAAGCCTGTATATAAAGACCGTTCAATGGAGACAAGAAAAGTGGTCTTTATAGTGAGGTAGTCTTTAAACGAAACTATATGTTTTCAGAAATAGTCATACATTAAGGGTTGCATCATAATTAATTTCAAAGTCCAACATATTTTCCAATCATAAGACAGTAAGATGGATTACAATAGAATAGATTTGGTACAAAAATTTGTAGTCATGCACCAGATTTTGACCAAAATATTAAAACTTTCCCACAATAACTCAAAAATTAAATTTGCCCGTTGAATTATGTACAGACAGCACAAATTTATGATTGGAATTCTCATTATTTCAGTTTCAGACATTACCATTAGTAGCCAAACTTACCTTTTAATTATAAGGTAATGGTTATACAAAGTTGGTTAGCTAAGATTTGATACCAACATTGTAGACATATGTCAAGTGTTGACCAAAATCTACAAGGATTTTCAAAATTGTACAAAATTCTAAATTTCACCACTAAAATTGTGTGGGCAGCACCGCTTCCTTCACCACCCCTGGTCTTCCAACTTCAATAAAGGCATTCCAATAAAGGCATTATTGTATTGCATAATCATTATATCCTTTGAGCAAATCAGATAACAGAAGTTGTTATGGGCTGTAATTTTGAGAATCATCGACGTAAGAGAGTTTTCTCTTCACCTTCACATTCTCCCTGTAGATTTTTTCTGTAGCCGTCGGCACACTGACACTCAAACGATCCGTTTGTGTTGACACACAGAGCTGACATAGTACAGTTATCCTCTTCAGAGGCACACTCGTCGATGTCTAGATAGAAATATCAAAGCATATGTCAATTTATTTTGTGAGGAAAATTTAATGCAAAAAGTAGAATCACAAGATATTGCAAAAGAATGTCACTAAAAATAGGAAAACACCTTCGCAGGCTTAAAGGAGGTATGTTGTAACCTAAGATTTCATTTCTACAGGCCCATTCACAAGCGCTTTGTAAAGTGCTATACATTTTTTTGCATACAGAAGCATACTAACTTTCACATTTTTAAAATCCTTATCTATAAACACACAGAAATGTGGAGTGCACGAAGGACCATTGTGGGGGGGGGGGGGGGGGGGGGGGGGGGGTGAGGAACTACAGCAAGCCCCAACAAATATTAAAAATGCTTCTATGAGCACTTTTCGTCAATCGGAAGGGGGGGGGGGGGGGTGTGCAGGAACCAGTTGTGCATACCTGGATCTACCAATGCTAGAGTTTACAAGTAAACTTTAATAGCTTTTACTTTATTTTTGCATAATAACCTGATAATACAAATTATTTCCGGCTTTTGAATTAGTGCTGTAGTCAAACGTTTAACCGTCCGGTATCCGACCGCCCATGGCGGATTCCGTTTTCAATTGGACGGTTTCATTTTCCCTTTTTTTTTTTTTTTTTTTAAATATTTTTTTTTAAATATTTTTTTTTAATTTTTTTTTTTTTTTTTTTTTTTTTTTAAAGTTTCGATTTATGCCCCTCCACCTGGCACTATGCCTGGCAATGTCTCCCAGCTCAGTAATTTGTGTGTTGACTCACCACTCCGAAACTAGAACAACACTCCAAATTAGCCCCCCCAGAACAACCAAGGAAAACCACCCCAAGAACAATTCCCCCCCCCCCCCGCAAATCCTAAAAATTACACCCTAGGACAATTACCAAATTGTCCTAGGGGGTTATTTTCCGGGGGGGGGGGGGGGGGGATTGTCCTGCTGGTAATTGGCCGGGGGCAATTGCCCCGGAGGTAATTGTCCTAGAACCTTTGACAAGAACATCGGATCCCTAACCTAAAGTTTCCCAAATTTGGTTGCAGTTTTAGAGTAAATTATGCAAAGTTACTGGTCATGTAAAGAGATTCTTTGTGGGTAAAAACTTACATTCAACCGAAATTCATGATACAAAAGACAATAAGGGATAGGTATAGAAGTGCTGGTGTTTTCTAGGGAAGCATTGTTCATTTTTTGGTAAGATTTAAAATGCAAGCAAAGTATTCACTCAGATATGTAGTGGTAAACTGCTTTAGGTTCTTGAAGATGATGTACATGTAAACTCTAATGCACTTCACAGAGCTCAGTGAATGTGCGTAGAACCTTTGTTGAACGCAGTTGCCATTCATTTACATGTAAAAAGACTGTGGCGGTTTAGCATGTAACATCTGAATGAGCATCAAGAATAAAATATTATATCCATGAAGACTTTTATGACTTACCGAAGCATGTGATTCCATTTCCAACATATCCTGCATTACAGGTGCAGAGGTAGCTCCCAGGATTATTCTCACACGTCGCATCATCACTGCAATCATCGTCACTAGTGGAGCACTCATTAGCATCCTCACAGTAGGTACCGTTGCCGACCCAGCCTCCATCACACGCACATGAGAAACTACCAGGTGAATTATCACAAGTTGCCTGTAAGGCGCAGTCATTTAGAGATTCGTCCAAACATTCATTCATATCTTGAATATAGAAAAGAAATAGAAGGTGACAGCTAAGTCATGGTAGTGGTGAGCACAATTTTTTCTTTCTTTTTTTGCCCCCGAAAAATTGAAAATCGTGCCCACCGATTTTTCACTCAGTAGGGGGGGGGGGGGGGGGGGTGTAATGAGCACTAAATTTTAACCCCCGTTCCTCTTAATTTCCTCTTTCCTACCAATGCCGGATTTTCCAACCACCATTCTTCTTCTCTTCCTCTTTCCAACCAATGCCAGATTATCCTAACCCCATTCTTCTTCTCTTCCTCTTTTCCACCGATGCAAGATTGTACAGTTTGTGGTGGGCGTTAGACAGTCTATTCATATACCGGACAGCAGTTAAGTGTTTTGTGCAAGCATGTTCACCAATAAGGGGCATCCTTATCAAACAGTGCAAGCTAGGGATTAATTGCTTTGTGTGTGAATCGCGACCAAACAATACTGAGCGTGGTCATTGTATACCCACCCGGGCAAATGTCTAAGTTTATCATGGGTGGTACTGTACCTGTACAAGTGGTTCCATCTCCTACGTAACCCTCATTACACGTGCATATGAAAGAGCCTTCATTGTTTCCACACGTTGCTTCTGCATCGCATGGGCTGTCCACCGTGCATTCATCAATATCTGGGAATAAAGAAAATCATAAGCTTAAAATCTTCATCATCATAACAAAATAAGTTTTTACAAATTAGGGTGTTTGTTTAAAGTATTAGGTAAAAATAATCTTGAATCTTGAAAAGCCATCAAATGGCAATTTGTTGTATGTGCCTGAACGTGGAATAAAGAGCATCCTCTTTTAGCATGTTAAAGTGTACGTCATACAATTGTTTGTATTGCCTTAGCCACATGGATCCGCCATGAAAAGCTTGATGGCTTGAACAAATCCCAAGGTATGAGATCTCAAATACCCTTATAATTTTATACAACAAATATTGAATGAATATCGTTCTGTATGAAATATATATTTATCAAAAGTCAGAAGTTCCCTAGTGCAATTTTTCTTCAACGTCAGCATAACTTTACTCAGGAATGTCTTAATTTGTCTTTTCATACATTGTGTTATACTGATCGAACTCGGGAGCATTCAATATTTGTAGCTACAGCTACATGTACTACTATGTAAATATATAGCTCTTCTGCCTGGTGAACGTGAACAGAATCATTGGTGTGCTTTTAATAATCATTATTATTATTATTTTTATCATTATTATCGTTATTATTATCATTACCATTATTATTATCATTGTTATGATTATTATGATTATTATTATAACCAAAATCATCATTATCATTACTATTATTTCTTTCATTATCATTATTAGGTGATACGTAACGAAGTCAACGTATCACCTTTTGATTTCGTCAAGATTTTTATTTATTATTATTATTATTCTTCTTCTTCTTCCTATTATTCTTCCTCGATTTTGTTCGCAGGATATCTCAAGACTGAATAAAGCCATTGTCATGAAACTTTCAACGATGATAGATCTTAGTCTAACTTAGAACTGCGTGACTTTTGAAAGACTCAAAGTTATCGTGACGTCATCCAGGCGCCATTTTGTGAAAATCAACTTATGATCATATCTTCATAACGGAAAGTAATTTTTCATTCATATTTACCATGATTAAGATCAATATCCGTCCGGTCAATATGAGGTCGATAAACGTCCGCAAATTTGCGCGTGCGCGTTCGTCCGCGCGTTTACGCGCGCGCAAAAATTTAAAAAGCTCTAAATCATACCAAATTTTTTTTGCATACGTTTCAGGCCATATGGAGCATTTGATAACAAATCATGCACACGTGCATGCGCGCGCGTTTTTTGCGCGTACTAGCATTTTGCAACATATAATCGCCGAATTTTCTCTGTCATCGTATTTGGCACATTTTTCAAAGCATTTTGATAATTTGTTCACCTTTTAATAAAGCAATGAGCGTCCGTCAAAGTTGACAGCACGCGCGGATCTGCGTAATCTTTATCCACTATACATGGGCAAAAACATGCCTATACAAAATTAATTTTAACTCTGCAGAATAGATAGGAACTACCAATATTTTTTCATATGTGGATAGATTATGAAATGGAGATATGATTTCATGTCTCATTTGACCCTCAATTAACTCATGATATCATCATAATGGCCTCCGAACTCAAAATTTAAATTTGCATATTATGACGTTTGCATATTTTTGGAAAATTGATTGTATCTCTGTAAATATTGATTGTTTTTCTTCCAAATTTTGATGTGTTCAAGCTGAGATAATTTTCTACAAATGCAGTGTGCACAATTTTCCAGTTTGACAAAGGTATCATGGCATATTTCTGCGATTAAAGGAGGCATGTCAATTTTTCACATTTTGCGTGTATTGTCTATGGGACATGACTATTTCTCAAAACTGGATTCTACATTTCCGTCTTTCGCGAGCAATATCTCCGTTGTTTCAGCTTTTTTTACGCTGAGATTCGAGTATGTTGTAGCTGAGACAATAAGCTATCACAAGTGTAGCATTTATTTTTCGATCAGATGCCGGGATTATGCTCATATTTCACTTGCAAAGTAGGATTTGAGAATTCCATTTCCCGTTTACGTGTAATCGCTATGGGAAATGTTTTGGTATATCGGTAACGCACTTGACTTCCATCCTCGAGATCCATGGTTCGAGTCCGGGTGTCTCTAACAATATTTGTCTTCACTTTAATTTTTGACCTTTCACTGTACCATCTCCTTTGAGTATTAAAACACGTAGAATCGCAAATAATGTAATAAACAACCCTATTTTCTTTATTATTACTCCTTTTTCACTTAATCCATTACTTTTTGCGTTTAATCCCTATGGGAGATGACTTTTTCTCAAATCTGGATTTTACATTCCTGTGTTTTGAGCAATATCGCCGATATTTCTGCTTGGATTTTGTTGATTTTTGAGTATGTTGTAGCTGAGACAAGTTTCCACGAGATTTATGTAGACTATCTAACATTATCATGACGTTATCATAGTCAAAAATTCAACCATAGGTGACATGTCAATTATCACATATAACAATCCTCAATCGGATACCTGAAGGGGGCGCTATACCACTTTCAATCATGGTCATCTGGAAGGCATTGTTCTCAATTGCATCTCTCTCTCTCCTCTCTCTTGCTCTTTTACTTCTCCTCTCATGTTCTGCCCCTCTCCTTTTTTGGTCTGTCTCTGCATCTATCTATCTCTCTTCTCTTTCACCCTCTCCCTCTCTCTCTCTCTCTCTCTTGCCTTATTCTCTTGGTCTGTCTCATTCTGCCCTACAGTTGAAACTTGACTCATGGATAGACCATAATGGGAGTAGTAAACGAAAGATGAAATCGTGAAAATGCGTTTTTCATTATGTTACACATGATCATACGTATCACCTAATTCGTCAAAGTGACGAATTAAAGTCTAGTTATCATTATTATTATTCCCATTATTATTATCATCATTGTGATAATTATTATGATTATTATTATAACAAAAATTATCATCATCATGATTATGATTATTACAATTTTTTTTTTTACTATTCATATCATCATTATTATCATTATTATTGACATTACTGACCTTCACAATTGACGTTATCATCTGTGATTGGAGAAAATCCGACTTCGCAATAGCATTGATAGGACCCGATGGTATTATTACAAAGACTGTTGTTTTGGCATCCGTGTGTACCCAATATGCACTCGTCAATATCTGAAAATAAACAAAGATTTCAATTTCCGATACAACTCATATGAACGTCTCATGTGACTGAAGCCACTTTGAGATGTGAAGCGCGGTTAAGCGTAGCATTTTTTTTTTATTAAGCATTTATTTATTCATCTTTAATAGGTAAACTCTTACTTTTTAACTTTTGTAGAAATATTTATCTTAAAAAATGAATGAAATGAATACCCGGTACATGTCATAATGAAAGAAATGATTCTCTAAATGTACATAATTATACAGTTAACAACTAAATTGTTTATACCCTTAATATGCTTTTGCAATTTTGTTTAAAGGGATCTGGTAACTTTGTCTCAGATCCTTAAACTAAATCCTTGATTTAGCTCATGCTGCAATCATAATTATAAACCTTTAGGTCAGTCAGGAATCCCATGACTTTTACAAGCCGATCGCCTGTCTGATTATCAAGATATATTAATGATTGAAAATCGAAATTTAATTTCACGTTTTCCTAACGGTTTTCATAACACTACAGTCTATTGGGAAAAATGAGTATGGTAAAACCGGTCACTCAAAGATCTTTAATTTTTTGAGGCACTTCACGATCCTTTTGAAGCGTATTTTTTTTTTATGGCTACAATATTACACCACATCACAGACACTGATAACAAGTAGGGCCGTAACATTGTTAAACGATGCCTTAATAGATTTGTCAAAATTTACATATTTCTTGAGAATGTGACATATTAAGCTTATATCGACAAGTATTCAACAATGGCTCTAGTCCTACCAGTCCACCTTTCATTCATGAGTTACGAAACACACACACAAAATCCAAAAAAAAAAATCAAATGTAGGGTATAGTTGTTACAGAACATGTATCAGCTGTGGTGATGAGTGCGTTGCAATTAGGCGTTACATGAAGGGGCAGTCTAAGGTATAGCATATATGTTAACAAGTTTCAGTGAATTGCATTATGAAACTGTGAACATAAATTGACATAAACATAATAATAGTCACATTTGTAAAGCGCTTAATAAAATGTTTCTAAGAGCTTTATTATTACCTGTGTCATTGGTTCAATGGATCATCATTGTTATTATTTTCATTAATACTATTAATTATATTGTTATTATCATCATCATTACTATAAGGCTTATCATTATTATTGTTTTTATTATCATTATTGTTATCACCATTATTTTCATTATTGATACCATTATTTGTATTATGTTTTGCTTACGATATTATTTTTCGATACTATCTTAAAAGATAAATAAATTTAAAACGAAATAAATATATTTTTTAAAAAATTCAAAAATGAGAGATATAACACGTGCCGTAAAGTATTTTGGTGACAATAGTCAAATTACTGACTAATCGCCAATAAACCAAAACACAACAACACATATCATTATTACTCTCATGATTTGTAATACAAATATTATTGTTATTATAAATGTTATCATCATCATTATTGTTATCATTATTATTTGTTCATTATTATCATTAATATATATTTTCTTGTAAAAATAGTTATTATGATTAATATTTAATTGATATTTATTAATATCATTACCATATTAATCGAAAGATACTTACCATTACACCTTCTTTGGTCCAAATCAAGTGTAAAGCCATCATTACATGTGCAATCATATCCATCAAGTCTGTTATCACAGTTCTGATCGCATTCATTAAGTGTGTCATTTGCACACTCGTCAACATCTAGACAAAAATCAGCATAATACAATGTCATCTAAAAGCACACACTAAACTGTCCGTTACAGGAAACTTTTGGGAATAAAATCTCCATAACTCAAAGATAAACTTGAGTTTTGGTCATGCAGTTACCTGTAAATTCAGTATGCAAGAAACTGTTTAGAAGCAATAGTGAAAAGTCAATAAAGTACTACATAATAAATGCTGCATGCAGTGATGTTTTGGAATCTATCAAAATAACAAGAAATGTACTGGCAAATTGCTTTTAGATTACATTATTATTATTATCATCATTATCAATGTAATTATCTTTATTGCTATTATCATCATTATTAATATTATTATTATTATTATCAACATAGTGATTATCATTATCAATGTTATTATTTATAGTTATTATCATCATCATTATTATTGATATTGTTATTATTATTCTCATCATTATCATTATTATCAATATTATTATTATCTTAATAAGCAAGTGGGTAATTGCATACTGCGCATGCGCCAAATTCGGGCACAAACTTTTCCAAAGGACCCTTTTTACTCTGGTTTTTTTTTTCTTACCTTCCAAAATTGTATCCACCAAAGCGAACGTTTAATGGATTATTGCTTTATTTAGTCAAGCCAATTTATCTAATAGGCCTATTAAAGTCCTTCACTAAATAAAGCTATAAGTCACATGTATTTAGTCAAGCATTGATTAGGCTGAATGAATGAAAATTATATTGATTAATTTCATTATGTCTTTAACGATTATTGAAGAAGAAATATTACTTTCATTACATTTTAAAAAAACTTCGTGATCCGAGTCCCCCTCTATGAGAAATTTGATGATTTGACGGTCCACAAGCATATATCATCTATCAAAGGAGCCTCCCCCATCCATTTCAACAACTCTCATAGGAATTTTTGATGAAATAGAAAGCAAGGCGAATAGTCGGTAAAACAGTAAACAGTGAAGGACGAACACACGCACAAATTTCAAATAGCCCTATGTTCACTACAGAGAGCGTGCGAGTAGGACGAGTAAGCTTTGGAAATATGTTCATTTGACCTTTGACACGTTGACGTCATACGACTCCAGTGGCTAATTACAAACTCGCCTATTTGTATCATTATGATTATTACTGTTACTGTTGTGGTAAACAGAGGCATACCAAAGCAAGTTAATCCATCTCCTGTAAGAGACGGTGGGCATGGTCCACACACCGGCATAACTGAAGGTGGCGGCTCGTCAGAGCAGAAAACACCTTCATAACAAGGGGAACCTTGACAGGAGTCAAAGTCTTCACCACAGTGATCACCTGACCAGCCATCATCGCATGTACATGTGACAACCTGTAACACAGTCATGAAATTCAATCCATTGATGTTTCGTTAACAAGAAAATAAATATACTAACTATGCACATAATTGTAGTCAAAAGACACTCAGAAGAAGAAAAAAAGTGGACACTCATGTTTAAAATTTTCACATAATAAAACATGTAACAAATTCCTATTCAAATGTTGATGAACATGTGGATATGTGTGGCATTCTTGTTAAGCAATGAAGAGCTCTGGATGTCAACTGGTTTGGGCAAGCACGGTCAAGATGCCCTCCCTTTTCATCTAAGATCCTAAATGATAACAATTCGAATGACCAGATGCCCAATTTTTTACGTTTTCATTCAGCGACTAATTTATTGTTAATTGTGTATGCTCACTCATGCATGAATGGTATGATTATAGATGTATATCATCTTAAAGAGGATTAATTTATGTTAAATTTAGTTTATGAAAGCAAGGTTTATATTAAATACTTTTTTGAGAATCTTAACTATCAAGAGTATCCAATTTTTTTTTCTGAGTGCAATATCATATTTAATATTTAAAATGGATACAAAATTATAAACAAAAAGTACATATCAAAGCCATGAATAAAAAGTAGATGAACTTTAAGAAAACAAATTATAAAACATGCAATAGATAATTAGGTAATTAGTTAAGAAACGTATTGTGCAAATCATACTAAAGCGAGAATGAAAAATATTAAAATATCATGTATGAATAGAAGTGCTAAAAACATTCTGACAGTACTAGCTGTTAGCTATTTTTCCGTACCGATTTGCAACACCATAGTCTGTATTTTGGTAAAACACACTCACAAAGAACTCAGGGAATAAACCCAAGGTAACTTCAATCGCTTTTGTGCCACCTTTTGATAAATGTGCAAAGATTACAATGGATTGTTACATAATCCGAGCATGATTTCTAAAAAGAGTAGTGAGGTGATTATTTTAAAGTCTCCGTGATTTTGTTATGCATGTAGATATGGAGTTCTTCACTAATTTCTTTTTGTGGAATAAAAGTGTTGCTGTAAAAATAGGGCATAGTGATGATGCAAATTACTTGCTTGTGAAAACATTGACAAAGTTGTTGAAATCATAAAGATGAAACATTGGTATTGGTACACTAATATAAATCACAAGCTGCGTTTTTAAAAATATGTATATTTGTTTGATTTTCAAAACTATTTCAAAATGCGAAAAATTCATTCATATTTTCAAGATCTAAGTTTGCTGCTACTAACAGTAAATGATTGTTTATATGCTTTTGCCAATATTTTCCAGTAATTCCATAGTTCTACTCACGGTAAAGCCATTGTTGTTGAGATCCTGATTTGCTGCTAAGATGTCAAACTGGCATACTCCATCATTGGAACACTGACACACTCTGACCTTGTAAGCTAGTAAAGAACTCGCCCCAAAATCATCGGTTGCTACGATCTCAATCATAGAAACATCTAAGCTTGGAGGAGTCCATGTGAACAATCCAGTATCTGCAACAGTCAAAGAATATAATAATAATAATGATAATAATAATAATAACATATGTAATAACAACAATGACATGCAATGCGAATCTATCCTCTGGTAGTGGCAGCGATTTTCGTGTCATCCTTATGTTCGAAGGAGGAACAAAGATTCCCTCTTCCCCTCCTTGCATGAAACAAAAGGATGACGTAGAGATCACCACTAGTGGCTCAGACTATTGTCAAGACTAGGAGCAGCATCACCAGAACAATATGTGTGTAGATTAAAGTATAATGCATCTCTATAGAAAATTTGAAAGATATCAAGAAAATCAAGAAAAGTGGCAGTTCGAGCTGCGCACAGAAGACAGCTACCAAATATGACCTTTGACCCTATTACAGACGGAACACAGGTGACAGCACCACCAAACACTGAAGATTTGTAGAATTTACTAAGACACACCTCCATACAAATTTGACAGAAATCTGTCAAGAAATGCATGTGGCAGTTAGAGTGCATAAAAAACTTATGACCTTTGGCCCTATAAGGGACTGAACAATGAGGGTAACGTGGCCCAAAAATGTATATCTACATATTGTATCAAGACCAAATAACCAATGTTTTGGAAGAAAAAAAAAGATATTTCAATATGTTTTGTACCTAGTCACGAAATTAGTGATTTTGGGGCTGATATGCAAAGACAAAAGGTCATGTGACTTCGGAGGGTCCGGTTTTTGAAAATGTGTTTAGAAAGATACGCAAAACTCTAAAGAAAAAGTCAGGAAGTGGCACCATGAAATATGTAAGCATTAAGAAGTAATCAGGAAAGTAGAGAAGGGGGGGGGGGGGGATAATCAGCCTCCCAGCCCTTTTAGAGTTAGGATTCTGGAGAAAAACGGACAACCACCCTGGCCTGATAAGGGTTAATGTGCTCACAAATTACCCAAGATTCTAGCTACTTTAGGCTCCCGATATTTGGTGCTCACAGCATTCAAGGAATTCCTTCCTACCAATTAATAGGATTTGTGTATACATAGAAAATAGGAATTGTTGAATTAAATGGAACTCCTTCTTCATCCCCCAACAATTTGGGACAAGAAATTATTAACAAATTTAATTGGCTTTTTTTCCCCAGCAAAGCCATAATCAACACTTTTGATAATGATTCAAGTGATAAGAGAGAATTTCAACTCTTTATATGATCATCAAAGCTTTACTGCTCATGTTCGATTTGTAATTGTCATCAGAGCATACTGGATTAAAAGATTAATATTAAACGTCACTAAAAATCGACGATAAACTGCAACGTACTTTGGTCTATGGTTGCGCCAGGCAGAGCACCCTGCAATGAATACTGCACAACATCTCCGTCATTTGGATCTGAAGCTGTTATTTGTAAGGTGACTGTTTGGTTAACAGTAACACGCAGTATACCGCTCTCTGACAGTGCGTCTGTCGAACTGGTCTCAATGACAGATGTGATGTTAGGTGGGAAGTTATCTGTAAATTAAATAAAATAATAATTATAACAACATTAATAATAATAACAATAACCAAAATAATAATAATAATAATATTCAAAACAATAATAATGATAAAAATGATAATATTGATCATAATAAAAGTAAAATGTATATTTATGAAAATAATGATAATAATAATAAGAATATCATTTCATTTCTAAAATGTGTTTTCATGTGATACATAGCACATTTACATTAACATATTACTGTACTAGTGTATTTTGCATGATGTTTCGTTTTCGGTAAAGGGGGGGGGGGGGTGTTTAAAAAATTGAAACAGAGTTACAAAACATGCTGTCCAAACAGCATTAATTTGTATTAAAATTCATTTGAATTTATTAGGATTCATTTTCTTTTAAATGAAGAAAATGACTACGAACTGTAACTTACTTAAATCAGATAGCAGTATTTCAAAAGCATTGTTAGAAGACAATGTATCTAAACCAACTGATGGATCAACTGCTAGGGAATCAAAGAGACATGCTTCACTATCCCCACAAAACGCTAAAGCTTGTGCTGCCAAATCCGGGTCTGCCGCAATCAGCTCAAAGAGGAAGGGAGGGACGTAGTCAGGATCGTTATAATAACTCCAATCCCGATCACCGTAATCGAAGAGGGATTCACTCGGTGAGATCATCCCTTCAGAGAAAAGAAAGAAATAAAAGATAAATAGTTAAAGTGAAATCTGTATATAAAGACAGCTCAAGGGAGGCAAGAAAAGTGGTCTTTATAGGCAGATGGTCTTTAGAGACAGACTTAACTCTGTTTCGTTGACAATCAGCCATGCATGAAGTCTTTCGTCCATGGCTGATCATCAATGAAACGAATTTAAGTCTTTTGTCAATTCTATTTGTTGCTACGGTAGGCACCCAGTGAAAATAAATTTGTTTCAAGAAATTATGGAAATCCAAGCATTACTTTAAACAAACAGAACTTTGTTATTCCTAGCTCATTTTTCCCGATTGAGGTGTCATATGAAAGGACAGAAAATGAACTTTCTAGAAATGTGATTTTCTCTTTGAATTTCAGATACCGCCCGCCAAATGACTTTTTGGTTTCCTTTCTTCAAATGTAATTCCATCACTCATGCGTAAAATATGCATCATATGAGTTGCATTAACCCTTACTGTACTGGGCTATTTTTAGCACCTCGTGACTGGGGGGGGGGGGGGGGGGGGGGCCTGGCAGGCCCCCCTATGATCTCGGCCGTCGAAAGTCCGATGAACGCGAAAATTTGCATGTTTGTAGATATTTACGTAAGGGACAAGATGGTATAATTAGTTTTTTTCTAATATGCAAATTGTTGTCGTTACAGCCTAATTAATTATGCAAAATGCTAATTTTATGCATTTTACAGAAAACTCTACATATTTGTCTGTAGACTTGTGAAGAATGTTGAAAATGTATTGAATATGTTTCCTTCATCTCAAATTCATGAGGTTACATTATTTTTATGATATTTGAAAATGCATAGGTTAATTTGCATAAATTTGCATAAATTATAGCATATTTTTGATGACATGCGCATACTAATTGTTATTTAACACCTTACAGGTATATCCGATTTTGACGAAAATGGTATCAAAATGTGCCTAAGACTTGAGGGAAAAAATTCATGAAACGACAATTCAGAATTCCAAGTGGTTGCGGCGCAATCTCTGAAAATGTTGAGGGGGGTCTAAGCTTTACAAATATGTGTCATTTATTAATTATAATCGTGATTAAGTTATGAACAAAACATTGATAAGAAAAGTTTTTTCTAGGACGCACTGTATATTGTGAACTATCTGTATCATTAAAAAGAGCAATTAATAGTTCACTAGTTCAGGACACAACATATGGTGATATGTAAGACATCCTAAAACAAGTACAGAAATTTGGGAAATAAGTTTTGTGTGTTTTGGACAAATGTTGAATCAAGCAAAACCCCTTCGCACAATTAATCTTAAAAGAAAGGAAAATAACTCACAACTTTGTCCAAACTCAAAGATATCTCTCTCTGTCAGGTTTCTCATAGCCGTATCCATGATGATGGTTCCGTTCCGGTATTGGAAATCATCATTCTTATCACCATTCATGAGGCCTAAACAAAATTAAAAAAATTAAAAGAATGCAATGATAACAAAATTTATAATTTAATAATGATAGTAGCATTAATAAAAATAACAGTAGTAATAATCATAATAGAAATAATACTCATAATAAAAATAATAATAATAATAATAAATAAAAATGATAATAATGATGATAATAATCACCATAAATATAGTACTTGTAGTAAATAATAACTATGATTATTATAACTAATAATAATAATGATACTTAATATTAACACCATAATTGTTAATAATTTCATTATTTTAATTGTTATTACACTACTAACCGAATAGACCATTTCCAATCCCTCCAGTAGCGTATTCTCGAGGAACAAAACTATTTCCTAGTAACATTCCAGTTCTGAAAACCACACGAAGTCCGGAGCTAGGTATTTCTGGTAATTTAAAGGTTACGATGATAGCAGTTTCACTTTCTGCCGCCTCGTCATCACTGAATAAGTTGAAAGTTGGGTCAGCAGAATCGTAGCCATCTGCATGAAGAAATACATTAATCTCTTAAAAAGAATTCTGATAGAGCAATTTCATCCACAAGTGAATAGTCTCTTGGTATAACATTATGATAATGTTACTGATCTTACACAAAAGAACCGGTCATAAACAGTCAAAGCAAGATATGTTCATTTGGGATGAAATAAATTGGTCATACAGTGCATGTTGTACAGGACACAGTGCATGTTATCGCCCTATATGTATATCATTTCAAAAGAAAGGCTCCTCCCATGAAAACAGATAATCAAAACAGATATTGTTAGTGACAACGATGTGACACATATTACACTCCAAAACAAGTATCCTGTATTTTTCAGGTATTGACATAACTGTATATCAAAGCATATTTACAATTTCTTAAAAAAGAGGTGAGGAAAAAGAATAATAATTTATATTTTCATTTTATAGTGGGTATGTACATATATACATGTAACCCTCCTGCATCTAATGTATGTTAATTATGCATTCAATATATTTGTTTACCGTAGTTTCATATATTATCTGTATAAAATTATGTACACTTGAAATATTTTATCAAGCCATATTATGTTCATGAAAATGTATGGTGAAAAAGAAAGAAAAAAAGATGCAGAAACCAATAAATCAAATCAAATCAAATCAATAGTACCGTGAAAGGCCTGTTTACTAATTCTATGAATGCTTCTTGAACAAAATTGCTCTTGACAACTAAACAGAGAAACATGCATAGATTGAAATACATTAGTAAACAGGCCTATCACATGTACCAGCAGTACCTGCTTCAAGAGATGTTATATCGACCGACGTCTGGTTGACTGAGAGTAGCAGCTCTGTTCTATCATCATTTAAAGTAAATGATACCTATAAAGATAAACCCAAATCATGTAATCAATCATCTTCATCTTCATTATCACAAGGCCAAAGTCTGGGTACAATGCGTTTCCTCCTGTACAGGCTCTTTTGCAGCTCATTCTTAGTGATATTCATATTTGACAGTTCTTGATTCATTTACTCTGTTTACATCTGTTGTATAATGCCAACATGAATGATTGAATCTCCTGAGCTCAAGCTTCTTAAATAGGATAGGCATTCTCCTTTGTGAATGAAGTAGAACTGACATAATCTAGCAATACGTTGTCTCTCTCCCAGACTTTTTCACTTCAGTTCATGGATTTTGTAGACTGTTCCTGGTCTTACTATATCCCAACATGACATGTTATTACATGCACTATTTATGTAGACATATCACGCCCACGGTGAATGAGCTGTAGAGCTTCTGCATACACAATGATCAGAATGCGTGCACCTGTATTCCCCAAGGGAGAAGAAAGTGTAAACTGTCTAGTACAGAATCATAATAAAACACACTATAAACCATATTGTTATATCACATATGAAAGGGGCAAGGAGTGGCCACGTTTAACATTCTAGATTCACGTATCAGGACAATTATCCCCTGGTAAATCACCTCCCCTGGAAAAGTACCCCCTTCCTGCAAGAACAATACGACCCCCCCCCCCTGGAAAATTACCCCCAGAGCCAATCCACCCTTGAGGACAATTACCCCTTGAGGATAATACCCCATTTGTTCATTTAAGGGAATTCTACCCTTTTTTCGGCTAAAGTAATTTTCCTCAGGGGGGGGGGGGGGAATTTTCCAGGGAATTTTTGTCCTCGGGGGTGGTTGTCCTCAGGGGGTAATTGTCCTTGGGGGTTATTGTTCCTTTCGTAACTGGCTGGGGGTGATTGTCCAGGGGGTCATTGTCCTAGAACCCTAGATTCAACCTTTACAGTGTTGGCTCAAGCTTGTTCAAAGTGTTAAACTGACATTTTGGAAAAGTGGGCCCTTTTAAATGGTGTTATAACAGTTTAGTTTTAAGAGTAGTAAATCCATTGACCAGGGTAATAATACGCTAAGTATTTTGACCGGTTGTGATGATGGTGGGTTCATAAAAAGTGCATATCCATCATCCCGTGGGCTCCAACATTAACACTCAGGTTACAACCAAACAGCCAAATAAGTAGCTCTCTAGTATATCAGGTACCCATTAACACCTGGGTAGAGAGTGCCAAATGTTGATCAATGTCTTGGCAGAGGATGTTAGTGCAAGACCAGGATTGGAACCCCCAACCCTTAGATTGAGAGTCAAGTGAATGAACCACTATACCACAATACCACAATTTTTTTGGTAATGAACTTTGTAACTGCTTTTAAAAGTCTTACCGGAAGACATTCCTTTTCTTGAAAGCATATATTACCTAAATTTGTAGAATTTGTACACAATTTGTAATCTTGAATCTATCCTTTCTTTAATACTTTCATAATGCGTTCAGGAAAACTAACTAGATAGATAGATAGCGCATTTTAGGTGCATTATTAAATATCATAATTGATATTACTTTAATAGTTATTTTAATCATTATTTGTATTATTAGTATTATTTATATTATTGTTATTATAATTATTACTTTTATCATTAGCATATAAAGTGATTTGTAAGGAACGCTTATTAAGAACGAATTCTCACGTTTGTAATGCCTTGTGTTGCAGCGAAACCCGTAAAGACGGTCCCTGTGTTAACAGGTTCACCATTCCTGAATGCTGCGCCGGTACGAGTCTGGAGAACAAATGGGTCATTATTGTTGTATTGCATCATAATGTACTCGCCAAATCCATTGAAGCTGTACATCCTCCCATCAAAGGTTAAAAAGTGTGGGTCACCAGTTCCCTGAGCTAAAAGGATAAAAATTAATGATGAGAATCACAATACCAATGATATTAATAACAAAAATAATAATGATAATAATAATGAAAGTAATAATAATAAATAACAATATTAATAATAATAATGATGAGATTAATAACATTAATAATACAGTGAAACTTACTTATAAAGCCCATTCAAGGAAAATCTTTACCAAAAGTGGTCTTTATTGTAGGCAAGTGGTCTTTATCAAAAGGCCATTTTGTTGTATCCATCAAAATTGAAAGATTTAAATGGTCATGTACAATTAAGTTGTTGCATCAGGAATTGACTCAAACTTTTGTATTTTCTATTTCTGCTTATGGATAATGTGTTATTCCGTCTTGATGTACAATTAGCATTATGCATCAGCATGTATTTTTCAAAAAGTCCCCCCAAAAGAGGCAATGATCTGCTATATGGGCTAATTATTGTAAATAGATGAAGAACCTACCACCATTGGGAGGGAAATATCCGTCACAGCTTGCCTGCGGGCGACGCTCCTCATAAAGATCACAATATCCCTCACTCAGAATAGCCCTTTCACAGCACATTTGTCTAGGTACGACGTCCTCACCTAAAACATTGAATGGATTTCAGGATAAAATATTCTTGCATTAACCCTATCTAGTCCGGGGGGCGGGGGGGGGGGGGGGGGGGGGGGGCTTTAGTTTAGAAGCCCCCCCTCAACATTTTTCGCAATCATTTTTTAACGCAAGAAAATCTTGCACTGACATTTTTTGACTTTTTTCTTTCAAATCTTTTGAAAGAAATTTTTCGAAAATCAGAACTACCATTACAAAGTCACGTGTCCTTTTGTCTTTGCATGTCAGCCCGAAAATCGCTCATTTTTGTGATTTGTGTACAAAACATATGGAAATCTCATTTTTCAAATAAAGAGATAAAACATTGGTTATTTGGTCTTGTTTATAGTTAAGGTGTTTATTTTGGGGTCAAAATAGTTGAATTATAGTTGGAAATGAAATTAAACAAAAAAAATAAAATGCATACCGGTAAGTTAAAAAAACTAAGAAATACATAAGAAACAGTGAACAAAATACTTTAAACATTTCAGGGGTTACTTTTCAAGCTTGCTTGCATGGAATTAACACTCTTTATTTTGTTTTGCATTGAACTGTATGCAATTTTGGGGGGCTCATTTATGACTTTCAGGGGCTCTTTTTGGCATTTCGGGGGCTAATTCGCCCCGAGCCCCCGTGTATTTTTTCCCCAGATAAGAAATTTTCACAACAATAGATAACTTAAGGAATAACCTGACTCTTCAAATTTTTGGGGCTGTATTATTATCACAAATGGTCTAAATAATATATGTAGTGAAAATTAATGTTTAAATATGAAGAATATATGATTTATGGATAAAAATGTGAAAGTTATTACCATATTTGCATAAATTACCATAAATATGCAAATGAGTGAATTTTTCAAAAAAAAATGAAATTACCATAGTATTCTATACACTTCATTTGACATGCAAGCAAATTTTCGCGGCGATCGGTCGTTTCACAGCCGAGATCATAGGGGGCGGGGGCCTTAGAAGCCTAGGATAGTTGTCCGGGGGGTAGTTGTAAGGGGGTATCCGGGTTACACAGTGAACATGTTAATACATATCATATACATGTATATATAAGAATAAATGAAATCTTTGTCGGTTAATGAAAAACAGATAAGTACAAAAGAAACTATATTAGATATAAAATATACAACATCACTGTACATGTATTTCTACAGTGTATTGTCATTATTGTATATCATACATGTACGTGAATATCTCCGAAAGACACTGAAGACTATGGCGTCATCTTCTACATTTACTTTTTTTGATGAAAGATGAAATTGGGATTTCTAGCTAATTTACATTTAATACAGGCTGATATTTCCAAACACATAAATGAAACTTACTTTTCCATTCATTATACAAAGCGTCATTGCTTCTTAGAGATTTTGCAAGTAAGAGTGCCTGGAAATTGCTGGATTCCCATAGGTTCTGGTAGTCTGTGACTAGAGCATCATTAATGTAGTTACAGCGGAAACCCTCATCACCATCCGTGGTTGACTGGTAGCAGTTCACTGAACCTAAGCGGGCAAAGGGCGTTGGGAAGGGGTAATGGAGGGGGTAGAATATGGAGAACGGGAGAGAGATGGGGTAGGGTGTGGGGGTTGGGTTATGAGTGAGAAGGGGGTTGAAAAGGGGTTAGGGAGGGGGTTGAAAAGGGGTTAGGGAGGGGATTAGGAAGGGATTAGGGAGGGGTACAGAAGGGGTAAGGGATGTGTTGGGCAATGGGTTAGAGAAGGGATAAGGGTGTAGATAATAGTTATATGAAGTATAAAAGGAAAATGCCACGTACATTGAGATGAACCCCAACTTTGAAATAAATTATTAAATTTTTCAATTTTTTACCATAACTATAATGATATACTATATAATGAAAGAGTTATATCAGGATGGTTGTGATAATAATTTTTTTTTTTTATCATATCGAAACCACTACATTTAAATTTTGCTTTTGGATGTGATAAGAAAAATTTAAAATCATTATAATGATATCCTAATGGTAATCTCTGTTAACAGTAACTTTTACATGAAAAACGGAAATAATTTCCTATTTGGAAAAAATTAACGAAAAGTTAAGTTATAATACATCTGTCATGATTTAATATTTTAGCTTCATGTGTTTGATATACGAAGCTGAAAGAAAATTTCCAAAACAGTTCTTTAACAGCACGACTTTAATATACCCGGTATCAATTATTATTAAATTGAATGTTGATTTCAACAGCACAATATACACACTTCTTTTTATGATATATAATTTGGGGGGATTAATTCATCATGCTAGGCAGCAATCGCTGTTCATGTTTTGAAGTTAACAGGACAATATTTATAGCAATTCAGTAATCTTGCCTTTGGACTATAAGATATTTTTGAACTTACTATAACTGGCTCTGCTGAAATCGGGATCGTTGTTCCTTGGAAAAGTACATTTTCTGAAGTTTACGTCAGTTGCAGCTTGTTTACTTGAACAAGGGCACACAGATGCAGCTAAATAGTTGTAGGTCACGTTGAGGTCATTCTCATACCACATTAGACACTCAACACATGGGTTGACAAAATCGGCACCATTGAGGTCTAGGCCATAAATGTAGCTGCCCTGAAGGTACCAATATCACACAACAACAAGTTTAAAAAAGTAAAGCGATCATTAATACATAAACTATAACTCCATGTATGACTGGACAGCAACTCTTAACACAAAATATAATACTTTGAAACACATTTTTTGTTAATCTGCATCTTGTAAAAGGGGAATAAAAATATGGACACTCATATATTTCATAGACCTAACTAATTGGATCACATGTGACTTCTGCAAAGATACAATGGACACAATTTGTATTCCGCATTCATCTCAGGTTTGTTGTTTGTTTAAAGTGTATTATTCAGAGAAATAGCGCTTTATAATGTAGCATTAAAATAGAATATAATTGCTTCCAATTGAAGATATTATGTTATCAATTTAGCCCTTGATAAACCCTTGTCCTGAAAGTGCTAAACAGATAAGAACAGCTTACCGTCTGACCCGTATTTCCTGTGACCAAGTCTCGTCGATAACTATTATAAATAGTGTCCTGATCAGTATTTTCATACAGATTCATTACATCGTCAATGTTACTGTATCCCACTCGTGCTGGTAATGGTTTTGATTGAGTCAGCCATTGAAGGTCTCCTGCCTGGTAGTTCATCATTACACCTGTCTGTTTGCCGTCAGTGAATACCACAGCCTGGTAGGTGTTTGACTGTGTAATAAATAATAACGATAATAGCAGCATTTCGATTGGGTAAGTATATATCCTAGGGGTGCTCAATGCGCCTACAAAATAGAATTAATACCCTGGCGGTAGTTTAGCTGCCCTAAGGGGCTAAAAGGATTCAATAATGAATTCCTACCAGGTACCCATTTACTTCACCTGGGTGGAGAGTGACAAATGCAGACAAAGATATTGCCAAAGCAAATTTTTACTGAGGAGGGACTTGAACCGCAGACCATATCTTAATCACAGCCGGGTCATTGACGTAACAACTGAACACATCTATTCAATGGAAAATAAGAACTTTGAGCAGTTTATCAAAGAGAAAGGCATTTACTGCGTTAAAAAACGATAAAGAGAAGGTGGAGTTTTCAAAAGCAGGAGAAAAATAACATTCCATAAGGTGGGTTGTGGTTTGTGGGTTGTACTGAAATAGACTATTTGGTTTAAGGATATAGAAACGCAAAAAAAAGTGAGGGAGCTATACTCCTTTGGTTTTGTTACATATAGGATTACCTGATACGGTTGGGAGAGAAGTAGAGACAATTAGGAGAAAGAAGTATTATTTCTTCAGTGACGTCTAGAAAAGACTGATGAACAGAAATTAAGACTGGTGGACCTGGTTATGAATGCAGAGAGAGAGAGAGCGCGAGGCTCGAAGTCCCAGAAGCGGGTTTGACTGCTCTTTATCACTCTTTAATACAAAAGGTCAACCTGTTCAACCTCTATAATATGGCACACAAAAAGACCAAACACCAACACCTCGCCCAGTGGATGACTTACTTAAACTATAGGGGAAACTAAATGAAAATCTGTGATTATTGATAGAGGTCAACATGCTTATGGCAATTTCTATAAACGTGATTGGTAGCAAACCACAGGAGCCATGTTATTCATTAAAGAAAATGATCCCCAATGCTTGAGTGAAACGAATTTGACTTATTTATCAATCATGTATTTTCGCAGAATTTCTAACTATCATGTGAACACAAAGTCAATGGAAAGTGACACACCTGTGGTACATGTTTCTAGTCTTACCTCCTGTCCCGGTTGTGATCCAGGCGGCTGGATACCTTCCCAAGTGATCTTCAACGCTGCTATGGGATTAATATCACTCAATTCCGAGTCTGCCCTGTTTAGCCTGCTCTTTAAGGCTTGAAGAAGGTTGTTATCTGAGATGTCATACTCATCTTGAAGCTAGACAAAATAGTTAGATATATCAGAATAGAAATAAAGAACTTTAATATTACATTAAAAAAGAAAATCTTGGATGAAATATCACATTCTGATATTTTACATGTTGACACTTTGAAGTCTCACATGAAGATGAGCTTATACATATAGTGATTGGTTTGCTACCAATGTTTTTTTTTTATCTTGATAAGTTTTATTGGTCAGAAAACACAATGATTTACAAAATACGTGTTACATTGTTTTGCAGAAAAATAATGAATAATCATATTGTTTCACACGTTTCACATTTCAGTGTAACATTAAAAAAACATAGCATGATACTTATGTACACCCCGGCCGCACAGACGATACGACCATCAGACCGACACTAATTAAACGGAAAGAGAGAGGCTAAGAAGTAAAGAATATTGCTCCCAATAGTTGGCATCAGGCAAAGTTGTTTGATTTCACCCACCATGTTCAATATATTCTTGGAACATATCATGACAGAATCTCAGCCAGCAAAGGTGGATTATGTGCTATCAATCTGAGATTTGCTAATGACAACGACCTAATTTTTGGAACACCATAATATGGTCCCTTACAGGATTACAAAAAGTAATCTTGGAATGAAAATCAGTGCTGATAAAAGCAAGACCCGTAAGATGGGTTCTGGTGAGAATGTAACAGTAAAGATTGGAAGAGAACAGCTGGAAACCATTGATCAACTTAACTATAACAGAGAACGCTAGATCTGCACAGACAGTCAAAGTCAAAATTGCAGTTGCCACATCAAGATTCAAGTTTCCAAGTTTATTTATTTATTTCCACACATCTCAAACAATTTTAACATGAGAAGTGTAAAACATAATACATTGAATACACAATTATTCCTTCCAGAGATTATAACATCTTAATAACTATTGCACGGTCATGTATCATCAAATGATGAAAGGGAAAAACAAAATCTTGTTTGCTTCAAGCTCAAGAGCGAGTGAGGGGAGGGGGGGGGGGGGGGACTCATAAGAGAAGCTTAGCTTGTATTATTGTACCTTTAAATAACTTACTTAAAAGTTAACAATAAAGTGTGACAAATGAAAGAGAGAATGAGAGAGAGAGAGAGAGAGTAGAGAATGAGGGAGGGAGCGAAATTAGGATGGTAATTAAGCAGTTTAAAGAAAAAAAGGTTCCAATTACATTATAGTTGGAAAAAGAAATAGATAGGGAGTCCAACTTAGGATCTTCGTGAAACACTACCCTGATTACTAATTTTATTCTTACTCTTTGAAAACAAATTGCTCTTAACCACTCAAATGCTTGCTTCATGCTTAAAGGCAGTATGTACTAGTTTAGCTAGTAGGGATTAGACCACCCAGGAAGGTCACTGACAGGTGGCTATATCATCAACTCAGCTCTCAATTAACATAAGAAAAAGAGGATCATGGGGGACCAATGGTCACCGATTAGGCATTGTTTTCTATATAGAGGGAGCAAGTACATGTAGCTACAAGTAATACAGTGGGCCTTTAAACAGTTATAGCAGAAACTATAAATGCAAAGAAGACATCAATAGACATTGGCCTACTGGTCGTATCCAGAAGTCTGGTTTTATTAAACCCGGGTTTAACTAAACCAGATGTCAGGTCTAAGTTACATTTCAGTTTCTAAAAGTCAGGTTTACTTAAATCGGGTTTAAAGTTTAGCCAAGATTTAACTACCATGGAGATATAGTCTGCTTCTACTGCACATGCTCAGAACAGGGTCCAGGCAACCTGCCTCAAAGACAGCTCGGCACTGGACAACTCGAGACAATAGGGACCTTTAGATTTGCACGTCGACAGCTTTGACTGCAACGTGTGACGTCATTTTAAGGTACTGCGCATGCGTCACGTCGTCTCAGTCGGCGATCGAGAATGCGTCAACCTTGATTTTCCTAAATCTAGTACGGTACTAGTATATGCCGCGTGCGCATAAAATATACAGTTCCTCAGGTAGACAAAGGAACATCCCTTCCCTGCTATTATGTAAAAATGTGTAGAACAGGTGTCACATGCATATTCACCTGTTCTACACATTTTTACATAATAGTAGTGAAGGGATGTTCTACCACAGCAATAGGCCATTTTCGTAATGTAACCAAATTTAATGCATACGTCTTTGTGAAGTGCCTCAATACAAATTATTTCATCACCTAATAAGAATAATAGTATTTCAATAGTCAGAATGCAACTACATATATAAAGTGTTGCTAGGTAGGTCAAGCCATCAGGTTGTCCAACCTGGCAACATTAATGTATGCAGTTCGGATTCTGTCTATTGAAATACTATTATTCTTATCAGGTGAATGAAATAATCTGTATTGAGGCACTTCACAAAGACTTATGCATTAAATTTGGTTACATTACGAAAATGGCCTATTGTTGAGGGTAGAATGTGGAACTGTATATTTTGTCCTCTTTCTTTGTCTGTCATGTTCATAGTGTTACTTACTGCATGTATGTATATCGCCGAGTGCAATCTAAAAGATTTCTAATTGTAGTCAACATGGGCAGTTGAGTACGTTGACACGCATGATCAGTCGGCGTTTGTCGTGTTCTCGTCCACTCAATCTAAAAGTCCCTAATACCCCGGACAACTCGCCCAGGTCGAGTTGTCCAGGGTGCGATTTTTTTTGTTGTAACCGAAACGTGTCGAAATCAACAATAGTGTCACTTGAGCAAAGACTATCAGGGGACAAGATGGTTTGTACGCATGCGAGTGGACTTAAACTTTGTTTTTCCATAGAGTATACTACATGTATAGTAATCGTCGCTGCCATCGGCATCGCGTGCGTTTGGCTAGGCTTATTTGTATTATTATTATTTGTATTAAATATAGGCCCATTTGTAAACTGTATTTTAGCCAGTGGCTGCAATCAACAGTGTTAACCATGAATAAATAAATAAATTAGTACATCAATATATGAGATAAATTAAGAGTATACATGTATATTAAGATAACATCTGGATTCTTTGTTCATCTTGGATGTTAGTGCATGAGAATATAACCATAGATCTTGATCTAGAGATCTAGGTGAACTTGAACTAAAAAGAAGCCCATAATATGACTTTCTGAATCATTTTTTAAAATCAAATATTAAGTCCATAAGGCCTAAGCACAGTCATTGTGAAGTTGGGGAATGATTAACCCACATTAAACCCAGCAGTGTATCCATATTTTACCCCCAAAACAATATTTTAATTTCAGTTGTCCACTTCGAATCTGATTCTGTGCCAGCAGACGACCATGCCACTGTACTGTGTACATATGCTAAACAATGCGCGATGCCGATGGCAATGTTATAGTGGCGATAATGATACATGTATAACTCTGTGGAACAGACACAGAGCTGCTCAAGTCCACGCGCATGCGTACAAACCATCTAGTACACTGAAAGTCTTTGCTCAAGTGGCAATATGTACGCGTTAGGGTTACGGAGAAAAAAAATCGCGTCCAGGGTAGGGTGCCTTTACGGATGACAGCTCGATCCACTTTTTTCCCCTCGTGATTTCTAGATCTAGCTGACCCCCCAAATAAAATTGAAATTAGGTGTATTTCTAATTCGATACCACTAGATCCTAGATCATGTAGATTCTACTAGTACTACCAGTGATTTGATTAACGGTCAGCACACTCTAACGTTTGCGAAAACAGACCAAAGTAATTCTCCTCACGTTTCGGTTTCGTGTAGATCTAGGCCTAGTCTATGTTGGCTTGTTGCACGCACATGATTACTGCGGTCACGTCGTTCGTATGCATTCCGGTCTGATTGGCCCCAAGTCAGGCCACGGGAAAGACACGTAGACTAGTCTCATTATGCTACACCCCTTTAACTCGCATTTATTTACATCGTTTGGACACAATTCGAATGTGCATTGCATTCACTGCTACCTTCAAACTACTATTGGCGACAATAGTCAAATTACTGACTAATCGCCAATAACTCAAAACACAACAACATATACTACTGTACGTGAACGCAACATCAAACTAAAGGTATGGGGCTACTGTATTTGTTTACCTCTGCAACAAAGTGATACTGATAGTGAATACGCATTAGCATTGACTCTATGCTTTGCTGGAGTGATAGTGAATAGTGGTACATGTTGATTTACTTTGGCAACTTTTTGGTCTCAAGGATTGTCGTACTACAAATCACAAAAACTTACAGAAAATATAAATCCATAAGATTTAGAAAATATTAGGCATAACAATTCAATAAGCAAATAAAATAGCCAAATTAATGTTAAAACTTATGTTAAAACTTACCGACGGCATAACATCGCAAGGCTCTAGATGAATCCCAGACAACTCGCCACAAAGACAACCCGCCCCAAGACAACCCGCCACAATACCCTGGACATCCCGCCACAATACCCTGGACAACCCGCCACAATACCCTGGACAACTCGCCACAGCCTTTTCGGACAACTCGCCACACTTTTTCCCATCATGATTTCTAGATCTAAAATGAAATGAAATTGTCATTTTTCATGATTTTCGTGCTTTTATAAACACAGTTATGACAGGAAACATGGAAATTGTGAGTATTTTGAGAGCTGTTCTAAAGAATAAAGATGATTTTCCTTGCGCTTGCAACAAGAATCTATTTTGGACGAACCCACGAATCCGCTTTGTTCAGATCAATGCCAAAACACTCCCACTTTTTCAACAATTAAAGCATCTAAATGTTTATGATATAAATAATTTAATATTGCTATATTTCTGTTTATGTGGCAAGGGTTTATTGCAAAGGGCCATGTCATGTAAATTGAAATTTAATTATGAAATACATTCTCATGAAACTCGTAATGCTGGTAATTTTCATTCTCCTAAAATTCCGTACAAATTAATGTTTTAAAGGGCCAGTTTCATGGAAAAATATCCCGTTTAATATGAAAAACTCTAATTAAATTAGTATTTTTAAACGATTGTATAAATCCCATATTCTATCATTGTATTCCAGCCAAAATAAATGACATTACGTTTAAGTTAATGCACTTCTCCTTCCTTTTTTTTCCTTCTTCTTGGTGTTCAGGTTCCCTTTGCTTTCCCTTTCCCTTTTTTTTTCTTTTCTCAACAATACAGTATAAACTTGCTAAGGGATTGACGCTAATAAGGCTAATTGCCCTTTTTGTTAACCCCACATTTTTCTTGTAATCAATCTTTTATCTGATAAGATAAAATTTCATTTGACTCTATGGACCCCCTTCATGGGTATGATAGCACCACATATTTACAACACAATACAGGAAAATATATAAAACAAAGTAAGATATGATAATAAAATACATAGACATGATATATACATTTTTATATTTCTAAAACACAATAAACATGAGCTAAAGACTAAGTATACCCTACATACAGTTTAAAGTTATAAGTCTAAAATATCACGTGGTTTGGTTTGTCTACCACTACGAGTAGGCCTATACTTTTAGGAACAAAAATAGGACCACGCCTTTCAGCATTATGATCCAACAAAAAGAATTGTATTATAACTGTTATGAATTTTACGAGTTTTCTTAATTGCTTAACGCTAGATATACCATGTTTGTATGTTTTAATGTTTTTTTAATGGAGAATGATATCAAATGAATTGAATTGAATGGAACGTTCCATATCCTCTCGATCTCTATCCTGAGGTCTTCATACTTGAGACGTCTCTTTCTTTGACGGCGATGTTGATGTCATGGGGAACGATGACCTCGATGATATTTACTTTGTTGTTGTCCCTGAAGACAATGTCTGGATTCTTGCAGTTTTTATTAGTACTTTTTATTATTGTTGTCGTCATCATCATCACCGTCGTCGTTAAATTGTAATCATCATCATCATTATTATTATTATTAGTAGTAGTAGTAGTAGTAGTTAGTAGTGAAGTAGTAGTAGTATTAGTATAGTAGCAGTATAGTAGAGTAGTACTATATTTCAGTGGGGAATATAATTGTTGTCACTGCCAGGATTACCAAAGAGGCCGGGACGAGCATTCCTGACATCGCAACCAGTTTGGCACGCCGGAAGCACTTTGGGATTGGGTTGGGTTTTAGGTATGTATACTTATGGTCCGATGAGCATCCATGGGCCCACGTTAGGGCCCTTAGTGGGGTCCAGAGGACGGAGCCCCTGTAAGCTCAGGGGATTTAGGCATTTAATTACGCCAAGATGAGCATATTTTGATATATCATTTGTGAAACTAGCAGGCCACTCGTTCTTTCTTCCTCTTTCTCTTTAACATACTTTTTCAAAAAGTGCAGGCCCTGACATAAAGGCTTCAAAATAAGCATATTTGTTGGTTGCCTGATTGTAATTTTTCCAACAAACGCATAAAAAGGTATAATTATTTTAAAAAATGAGAATAAATCCCTGAAAATCATGTCATTTCAGGAACAATTGTAAATCACTGGTATCGAATTAGAAATAAACCACTTTGTATTTTTATTTGGGGAGCAACTGCCCCCCCCCCCATCAGTGTTCAGGAGGGGCTCATGTCTTCTCACCCCTATAATAAAAAATACACACACGCTTTCCCATCCTCTCACAATAAATTCCAGGATACATATGCGCGTATCGCTATTATAAAATCCTCCATTGATGAATATAGGGGCATGCGGAATGTTTAAATTTTAATTCCAGTTCACTTTCCTTTTCTTTGAATGGAATATCATTTTAATTTGATTCAATTTAGGTTTTATTATTTTTGTATGTTATTTTTGGTTACTAAATAATAATCAATTATACTGCTTTATTGCTGATTTTTTTTTTTTTTTTTTTTTTTTTTTTTGGGGGGGGGGGGGGAGTGGAAATTCGTTTTGACCCCCACCCCCCTCCCCCCCACACACACACACACTTTTTCGTTGGGAGGAGGGCGAGTCCCCTGCCCCCACTTCTGGCGCCTATGATCGCAAGAATGGCTGGATTTCTGAAAAAGGGGCACCTACAAAGGGACACATCAACAATAATAAAAACCATTTTTAGATATTTGTATAAAGGCCTACGCCTTCGTCAAGATTGTGAATACATTACCACGAATGACATCAATATTTGTTTATTTCTTTACGTGGAACAACATATTGTTTAAGCAACGTACTTCGCAATTTGGTGTGATGGACTGAATATCGATTTTCGAGCAAGCGAGCTAAAAGTATAAGGTCCCATTTGAAAAATTACATGATGAATATTAAAGACAATCTAATGAAGAAAGACTAACAAGTTCTTTTATGTAATTATGAGTAACATTATAATTAAAACATCTGAGAAAGAAAAGTAGGCACTTATCAGAAGGGAAAAGGACATGTACAAAATGATAAGGGGGCACTTTAGGGGAACCTGAAAAAGTGGAGGCACAGTGCCCCCCCCCCCCCCCAACCAAGAATGCCGCCTCTGACTGTGGGCAAAAGTGCGAAACTAACCCAGAAAATCTAGAAATAAACCACATTTCAATTTTATTTCGCGGGTCAACTGCCCCCTCCCCCATCAGTACGCCAGTGCTTCCAGTAGGCCTATCCTTCCATGAATTCCTACCATTAAAAACTATCAGAAGGGAAAAGGACATGTACAAAGGATAAGGGGGCACTTTAGGGGAACCTGGAAAAGTGGGGGCACAGTGTCCCCCCCCCCCCCAACCAAGAATGCCGCCTCTGACGAAACTAACCCAGAAAATCTAGAAATAAATCACATTCCAATTTTATTTCGCGGGTCAACTGCCCACCCCCCGCCCCCTATCAGTACGCCAGTGCTTCCAGTATCCTACCATTAAAAAAATTCTGGGACAGAAAAATGCAGCTGTTATAGACCTCTAGATCAAAAGTATATTATTGTTACAAGGGAAATCAACTTTATTCTTTGTAATGACTGTGTTTATAAAAGCACGAAAATCATGAAAAATGACAATTTCATTTCATTATATATTATTGTTACAAGGGAAATCAACTTTATTCTTTGTAATGACTGTGTTTATAAAAGGGCGAAAATCATGAAAAATTACAATTTCATTTCAATATATATTATTGTTACAATTAGGGAAATCAACTTTATTCTTTATTCTTTGGAATGACTGTGTTTATAAAAGCACGAAAATCATGAAAAATGACAATTTCATTTCATTTTAGATCTAGAAATCATGATGGGAAAAAGTGTGGCGAGTTGTCCGAAAAGGCTGTGGCGAGTTGTCCAGGGTATTGTGGCGGGTTGTCCAGGGTATTGTGGCGGGATGTCCAGGGTATTGTGGCGGGTTGTCTTGGGGCGGGTTGTCTTTGTGGCGAGTTGTCTGGACCCTCTAGATGTATCCGGGCTAACTCGCCCCACGGGACATCTCGCCCCGGCCTGGGGCGAGATGTCCCGACATGATTCACCGATCGAGAGATACTAATTTATATGTTTGTGCTCATTGTGACTTAATAATGCCATTTACAACCACAACCTGTAATGGAATTGTGTTAAATGATACTATTGAAGACAATCTATAACTTCTCTTTAGGTAAAATGACCAAAAAAAATGGCATTTCGGACAATTTACTCACAGCTCGCATTTCGCATTGCCGCACGTACAATAAATGTGCATTGTATCGACTCGGACCACTGAAATTCGAACAGTGTTTTTGTCATTAAATCACTGCAAAAATATCATTTTCATAATGTATGAATGTCTATTTTTGATTCCTGGCATAAATTTCGTTATTGAGAAGTCGAATGTACTACATTTTAGACGAGATAGCTGATGTTTGTTCACATTCTTTCGTCCTGGCCGTAAACTAGCAGACTACTGCTAGTGCTACCGTCGGGACATCTCGCCCCAGTCTCGCCGAGTTAGCCCGACTCCCTCTTTATCTCTAGTGCTGGAGTCAGCTACAAATAATGTAAATCGCAGACGATAGCAATGCAAAAAATCCTCGTCAGGTTGTTGGTACATGTACACTTAATATTAACTCAAATCATACCTGATAAAACATTTTGGGATCACCAATGCTGAGGTCGACTGCAGCTCCTAGGACAGCAATTGACGCATCATTATCAGTTGCAGTGAAGAGAGATGGGTTTGTGTACTGAGTCAGAGACTTGTCTATCGAACATCTGACGTTGGAGAACTCGATCATGCCAGTAGCTGTGAACTACATGTAAATTAGATAATCAAAAAGATATTTTTTGTTCAAGTTTTTGACTTTTGAGCAATCATGGATAATGTTATATTATACAAACGCTTTGAGGGACATGGCTAAAACTATTTCCCAGGGCGATCTCGAAAACTGTATCGTTCCCCAAGATGAAATCGACGGGCACATGCAGTTTCCAGGTCACAGCTATGATGGAGATGTCATGTGCAGGCCATGTATCAATGGTCATGCAACCACCACCCCTTAACCCTTACTGTACTGGGGGGGGGGGGGTCTGGGAGGCCCCCTCCCTTCGACATTTTCGGAGATTGCGCCGGAACCGCTTGGAATTTTGAATTGTCGTTTCATGACTTTTTCTCTCAAGTCTTACGGATATACCTGTAAGGTGTTACATGACAATTAGTATGCGCATGTCATCAAAAATATATGCTATAATTGCACATATTCATGTACAAGCAGAAATGTGAAGACAGGTTTCGATTTTTTTCTTCCTAAGTGGGAGATATGAATTGATATCAAATTGCTTTTATGTGTTTCTCAAAGTAACTTGATGTATTCCAGGACAAAAGAATACATTAGAAATAAAACAATAGATATAATAAGAAATACAAAACAATAGAATACAAAAGAAAATAAATATTTGAAAATCGCATCAAATTTGCATAAATTATCATTATTAATTACATCAAAATAACTATTTTATGTTAGAAAAGAAGTTTCATATGAATAATGAGTTTCAATTAACATTCAGAAAGTGGAGGCTGACAATTTGTGTAATGATTCTAGTTCCCTGTATATTTCCGGATTTGATATTCATGAATGCGTATTCATAATTTCTGTAAATTAACCTATGCATTTCCAAATATCATAAAAATAATGTAACCTCATGAATTTGAGATGTAAGAACATTTATTCAATACATTTTCAACATTCTTAACAAGTCTACAGACAAATATGTAGAGTTTTCTGTAAAATGCTTAAAATTATCCTTTTGCATAATTAATTAGGCTATAACGACAAAAATTTGCATATTAGGAAAAAACTAATTATACCATCTTGTTCCTTACGTAAATATCTACAAACATGCACATTTTCGTGTACATCAGACTTTCGACGGCCGAGATCTTAGGGGGGGGGGGCTCCCAGGCCCCTCTCCCTAGTCATGAGGTGCTCAAAATAGCCCAGTACAATAAGGGTTAGCCCACCCCTAATCTCTTATGAAGAGTACAGTGGGTTTTCATAATAACGTTCATAGGTTGCACTGTTCTACACATATATAAGCCTCCGTTAGCATCTTTTGTCAGGGACAGAAACTTTTCCACCATGACCTACCCTGTGTCTATATAGAACATGGCAGGAAATTAAAGGGGCACGTTAATACACAACGAAGGTTTAGGCACAATAATCAGTCACCCGCCTGGTCTAGATTTGAAACCTCGATCTCAGTTTTGTTCGACAGGCAGACGCGTTATCCATTGAGCCTGGGCCCCCTCCCCTGGCCCTAAATTTAACCTTTTTGAAGAAAAAATTACCTTGGCTCAAGGAGGGGGGGGGGGGGGGGTGTTGAGTAAAACAAAAAAATAGTGCTCCCCCCGCTTATTCGCTGCTAAATATTTCTCACAAATTGGGAAAAGATAAATGGATTAGTGCTCCTAGCTTACTCCCTGCGAGCTGCCCGGAAATGCATTTTTACAAATATCTTATCTTGTATATTTTGGTGATATATATCATTTTCACAACATATATATGCTCAAATATTTGCTCGCTCGCTTCGCCCCCTTGCCAAATTGTGAAACCAGAAGATTGATATTCTGACAAGAGGCTTCAGCACACCCCCCCCCCCCCTCTGATAAAAATGTCAAATAATTTGCTCGCAAGCTTAACTTAAAAAAACGGAATGTTGAGACGTTACGTGTGCCCCTTTTCCCAGATTGTGCCGCATGTAGGTACTCGTACGGTGCTTCTAATATGACCTTGTCAGTATTGGTATGTTAAGTTTAAATAGCTGTCTGTACTCTTTTCAACCCCCCCCCCCCCCCCATTTGAAAAATCCTGGATTTGCGCCTCAGCCATGCCCTTTCGTTCCAAAGGCTAAACAGGTCATATACTTAATGTTTAGATTAATTTATGTAATTACACTGCACTATTTGTTTCGAAGTAAGGGAAAATTCCGGTATGGTGGTCTACCTGCTCATCCCAATAAGTTTTTCAGGGAGAAGAGATTCAGGGGTCACTGCAATTTCCCTAATTCCAAGGGACTGATACACCAAGCCATCAATACTACTACTATTACTACTACTACTAGTGGTAGTATTATTATTATTTTTACCAGAAGTAGTAGTATCAGTAAAAGTAATAATAATAACAATAATAACAATGATAATAACATTGATAATAACATTGATAACAATAAACCTACCCGTATAGTTGTGTATAGATGCCCGTTGCCGATCGGAAAACATGACTTGACATCAACGCACCCCCAAGCCAGTAAGTTAGATTGGAAAGTAACCTGTTCATCAATGTTTGCTCCATAATCCAAGTAGATTATCTCTATGGAAATACAAATGTAAAACAATTAAAGAAAACGTGGAAAACAAAAATAGTAAGAAAGTGAAAATGTTGAAAATTTCAATGTATAAAGGCATTAACGAGCAATACGATGATAAACATGCCTTGTTACCGAAAATACACCAGATTTTAGTCTTTTCACAGGTACATCCTCATATGCAAATTATTGATGGATGAAAATGAGTTCACTATAATGATCGATACAAGCTCAAGTTGAGGCTATTTTAATCTCCATGCACCATGCAAAGCAGTCAAGCTAGGTACGATAGTTAAACATATACTGCAACCACAACAAGAGTGGACAAATCCAATAATGAAGAAATTAGGAAAGGCAATATTTGACCTAAACAACAAAATCTCTGGTAAAGAAGTATTTTTTATGCAACAAAGTCCGGCCCGTATTGACCTTACACATTGGACCTAGGGGGTAATTTTAAAGGGAGGGAACATGCAGACGCGTACCATATATAACACCGAGTGTGTGTGGGGGGGGGGGGGGAGGTATGAACATCGGAACTAACAAAATAAATAATAAGTAATCTACGCCTGATTAGTGGAAATCGGACATACAGAGGTTTTCCACTATGACAGATTTATCTATATTTGGCGGAAAACTGGAAAATTAGGTGAAAAAATGTATATTATATGCAAATTAATGACAGTTCAGAAATGAATTACTTCATTTGTGAAACAATTCATGAATTAACAACGGAAGTAAATGAACGAAGTATCTCTATTTAATTTTCAAATCTTTGGAAAAATCTTGGTCTTCGAAAGAAACTATTTTCTCGAAAAAATCTCACAAACTTTTATGTGCCCCTGCAAGAAAAAAAGTTGTGTAAAGCAAGTGATATTTCATTTGTGAGTGAAATAACAAATATGGATAAAGACATCTCAGCGCCAATAGTAGCCTATCCGATATGCGTCGGGCTTCATGGCAAGTGTACTAATCGCGTTATGGAGACAGACAATAGCGCGGCTGGCATCAGCCCGAGCTCCTATCATCGCTGTTGAACTCATCATTATTCATATCAATTGTGTATTCATGCATGATTCATAAGACTAGCCTTATTTGGTGATCGATCCTTTTATTCAACCAATCAAATATCATCTCCAAGTTCCTCATCGCTCATTGGCCCTTTTTTGTCCATTTTACATAAATATTCACGAAAGAGCTTTAAAGGGGATTCGTAGATTTTCTACGAACGAAACAATGTAAATAAAAGAAAATTCAACTTTTCATGTCCACCAGCGATAAAAGGCGCTCGGGCTGACGCCCGCGCCGATGTCTGTCTCCAAAACGCGGTTAGTACACTTGCCAAAGCTAAAGCCCGACAAATATCGGATAGGCTTACGCCAATATTTGAATCGCTATAATCAGGCTGAAATATGCTACTCTTATAATTCCTTATAACAAATCAAAATAAATTGAGATCTTTGTGGGAATTACAATATCAACTATGCTCTACAGCTGATCATTCACCCCCATTTTCCGTAGTGTCTATTCAAATCAAGAAGAGGAAAACAAATGTCATTCCTGCACCAAAATGTTCTCTTACTTATGTTGACTCTGAATTTAGAAAAACCTCAAATGTTTACCCCTCCAACGACTAACTGTTTCTTTCTTTTTATTTACTTGTTCGCTCTTTATCTTTAATAGTTTGATTAGCAAGGAGCAATATTTAAATGGGATTTCCTTTGCATAACAAGTGTACATATGAAAGTACCGAATGTCATTTGCTTTGACTTTAAGTCTTACCTGTTTCGCACATACTCCCAGTATAGCCCAGTACGCAGGCACAAGTATAGCTGTTCAATCCATCAGTACAAGTTCCTCCATTTTGACAAGGTTCAGGATTACAATCGTCGATATCTGTGCAAATTGAGTTCCAAAGACAATAAATGGAATACAAATTACGAAAATATATTGTCCCTTATGACAAAGCTTACTTCATTTGGCAGATAACAGCTAAAATTAAAAACTGGCATTTTAAATGTAAATAATGACAGTTCAGGAATGAATGACTTCATCAGTAAAAATATGTGTCCATACGGAAAATGAAGCAAATGAACATAAAGTCTGTTGTAATGTTTGCCTCTTTTTCCTGAATGGTGGCCTTAGAACCAACAAATAGAAACAAATCTCAGTTTAATCGCTATAATAAGGATGAATCATACGAGTCTCATCTTAATAAAAAACAGATCATAATTAATAGATGCCAGTGCGGTAATCACAATATAATATCTGCTTTTGAAGTAACATGCACTCCCTTTTCCATGTGTCTACCCGAAATCAAGAGGAGTGAAGTTTCTCTCATCACTGCATCTAAAGGCAAAACACCGTCACTCTTCGGTTTATACATTCATTCCTGTTGCCTCTAAATTATGAAAAACCTCCAAGATTTCCTTCACCAATAACTAAAGGTGTCTTTCTTTTTATATATAATGTGATTGATGGGCAAGGAGAAATTACTTTCTGTGAAAGATGCAGGTATAAAGTTTGCTCTGAATTTATGTCTTACCTGTTTGGCACATACTCCCGGTATAGCCCAGTGTGCAGGCACAAGTGAAGCTGTTCACTCCATCAGTACAAGTTCCTCCATTCTGACAAGGATCAGGAGTACAACCATCGATATCTGTGCAAAATGAGTTCCAAACACAATGAATGGGATAAAAGTGACGAGAAAACATTTCATTTTTGATATATATTAGCGGATAACATGAAAATCAAGTAACAAAAACTGGCAGTTTAAAGGCTAATCATGTCATTTTAGATTTTTTGATTTGATTTGATTTGATTTCTGCATTTTTCCAAATAAAATATAACTGAATAACAAAGAACATATAAATGTAAGGTATAATACAACATAAACAAACAATAATTTCTTCATGTAATTTTTTGTTTATACATAATATATGTACATATAATAACGAAACTTATTATTTCCATAACATATTATCATAAATTTAAAGTAATCATAAGCAAAGCTTGACAAGGATGGCGGCCTAAAAAAAAAAAAAAAAAAAAAAAAAAATTAAGGTAAAACTTAAAATGAAAAAGTGTTTAAACGATCATTGTGTATGAGTTGGTGAGTGTGTTGTGCAAGTATTGTGTGTGTGTGTATGTGTGGGGTTGTGCGTGTGTGCGTGCGTGTGTGTGTGTGTGTGTGTGCATGTGCACGCGAGCGTGCGTGTTTGTATGTGTTTGTACGAATAGTGGAAGTGTTCGTAGCTCTGTGAGGTATAGTGGAGTGGAAACAAATACAGCCTTTACAATAAAGGAAACTAAGAATACTAAATAGAAAACAAAATTGCAAAACTGAGTTGCAATGTGACCAAAATTTGACAATTGCCTACTGCATGTTGAAATCAGTTATGTAGATACTTCGATATAAGAGTTTTTTGGAGAGATGCTTAAAAAGAATAGAGAGATGAACAATGCCTTATTGAATTTGGTAAGGAGTTCCAAACATCTGGTCCATGATGTCTTACTGATTTTTGTGCTAATAGTAATTTAGGATTTTCTAATTGATAATTTGTTGAACAACGTGTGGGGTATGTGTGAATGTTTGAGTTTAAACTGTAAATATTGTGAAATAGGGATGGTAGTTGATTATGAGAATATTTATACATAAAAATGCATGTCTGAAAAATGTGAATATCTTGTATTTTTAATGTTTTTAAACGTTGAAATAAAGGTTCAGTGTGTGCTATATAATGTCAGTTAGTGATCATGCGAATTGCTCTCTTTTGAAGCAAAAATAAGGAATTAATTCTTGTTAAACTACAATTACCCCATACAATATTACAATATATCACATGTGATAAAATTAGAGAATTGTATAATATAACCATAGATCTTTCAGAAAGAATCTGTTTGAACTTATACAGTATTCAAATATTCCTTGATATTGATGTATGTATTTTACGTATATGCTCATTAAAATTTAGATGAGAGTCAATAGTGACTCCTAACAAATTAACAGATTGTTTTTCAATGAGAGGCAAGCCATCAATCTCAATATTACAATTTCTTATATCATGTACGTTGGTCTGTTTAAAGTAAATGAAATTTGTTTTACTAAGATTTAATGACAATTAATTAGATTTAAACCACCTAGAAATTTTCATTAATTCACAGTTTAACCGCGTTATGAGCGTATCTAAGTTTTTATGGGAATAGGAAATACTCGTATCATCAGCAAAGATGATAAAATTTAAAAGTGAAGAGGTTTCAATAATATAATTTATATAAATAATAAATAGCAATGGACCCAATATAGATCCTCGCGGTACTCCATATTTAATTGTTAATTTTGTTGATTTATGATTTTGGAAAGATACGTATTGTTGTCTGTCTTGTAAATAATTAGTAAACCATGAAAGAGCTTGACCTCTTACGCCATAGTATTGTAATTTATGAATTAATATTTTATGATCAATCGTATCAAAAGCTTTTGACAAGTCCATAAATACTCCAACAATATGTTCACTGTTCGCAAAAGCCTCAATTATTTTATCATACATATGCAAAATGGCGTAATCGGTAGAATGACCAATTCTAAATCCGAACTGGTTAGGAATCAATGAATTGTTTTTTTTTTGTAAGAAAGTGTTAAGTCTTTTATATATTATTTTTTCGAGAATTTTAGAGATACTTGGTAATAATGAAATTGGCCTATAATTACTTATTACTGAGGAATCGTCCTTTTTATAAATAGGAATCACTTTAGCGATTTTAAGCAAATGTGGGCATACACCCGTTGAAATTGATAAATTAAAAACTATGTAAGGGGGGTTACGATATTAAAGATTATTTCTTTCAATAAGTGAACACTTATACTATCATGGCCACTAGATTTTGTAGAATTAAGGTGTTGAACTACATTAATAATTTCATAATCATTGGTTGGAGTAAGAAATAAGGAATTTTCACGTGGGAAATTCAAGGACTTATTGTAGTCCATGTCACCTTAATCAATATTAGCTGCTAAATTAGGGCCTACATTTATATAATACTCATTAAAAGCTTTTAAATTTTAATTGGATCTGTTATTTGTTGTTCATTAATTAAGAAACATTTATTATTTTCTGTATTTTTCTTGCCTAAGAGTTCCTTTACAGTTTTTCATAATAAATTATTGTTACTTTTATTACTTTCTATGTTGTTTGAATAATATAACTTCTTGGACAATCGTATACGAGATGTAAGATGATTCCTATACATTTTATACTTCTTAAGCTTGTAGTTACATTGACTTGTAAGGGCTTCCTTATACAACTCATTACGGGCGAATATGGAACGCAAAATACCCTTAGTAACCCATGGTTGTTTGGCCTTTTTACCTTTTTGTTAATTTTGACCAGGGGTATATTCTTATGATAATAATGTAATACAATTTCTAGAAATTGTTCATATGCTACATTTACGTCAGATACACATAATACCTCGACCCATTCTTCTTTGGCTAAATCAAAGTTTAATGATTAAATATTATGTTTTGTTTGTTTTCTATGCATTGCACAATTATTTTTAGTCATTTTTTTAACAAGGTGAACTTTAGAAATAATAAATATCGGTAAATGGTCAGAAATATCGTAATACAACAGACCATTTGTAAAATTGTTATGAGCTACATTCGAAAAAATATTGTCAATGAGAGTTTGAGAAAAACATTGTTGGTTTATCAATGTGTGGGTTAAATGCGTAAGATTGCAGTGTACTACTAACTTTCACAATGTGGTTATCATCAGAATTTAAAAGATTAATGTTAAAATCGCCCGTTATATAAACTTCTTTATTTTCTCGGGAAACAGTATCAAGACATGTATCAAAATTGTCCAAATAAATTTCTACATTATGATTAGGGGGTCTATACATTATGCCAACTATTGTGTTTTCGGTTTTATCATTTAATATTTCAATATATAAATTTTCAGCACCTTCAGTGTGTAAGTCAGACCTGACTTTAATTTCAAAATGATTATGTATGTATAGCGCTACTCCGCCCCCTCTACCATGGTCACGATCAGAACGAAACATGTGATAGTTTGGTATATTAAATAGAGGTGGGGAATTTTTATGGAGCCAAGTTTCAGATAAGCCTATTATGGAAAACTGGAAGTTATTTAATTGTAAAAAAAATTCTTGTACGGACTCAAAATTCTTATTCCTACGTCTACTATTAACGTGAAACAGGCTGAAGTCAGGATTGGCTTGAAGATTCATGGAGTTTGAGCGTTATTATTGGATGAATTAAAACTAGAATTAAAATCTTCTACTGTATAATATTTACTTTCATCATTTCTCAAACATTGGTCAAAATTTGCGTTAGGAAAAATCATTCAGAATTCGTGAAGATCTCAAGTATACAAGAAAAGCCACAGAGAGCACGCTGTGTGAGTTTGTGTCCATGTGTGAAAGTGTGAGTCTGTGCATGTAATTTTGTGAACGTGTGTACGTTCTTGTGTACATTTGAATTAAATTTATTTGTAAAACTATTCATACATTATTCAATTGAAATTGATCAACTAAATATCTCTTGAAATGTGTTTCTCTTTTCCAAAATCGAGGCCTTAGCAAGAAAATATATTCATGAAAAGAATATCATCGTCTCAGAAAACTTAGTGTGCCCCTGCCAGACAGAAAGGGTCACTAAAGCAAACGTTTGTGTTCTTACTTGAAAACAAATGATTATTGGGAAAGATTGTTGTGGTAATCACAATTTTAAATCTGTTCTTAAACTGACCATGCACTTCCGTTTTCCATGTGTCAACTTGAGATGATGAAGAGTGTAGTTTCCCTTATTTTTGCACTAACAGGTGGGACACCCTTATATCTTTGTCTCTACATTCACTCCTGTCGACTCTGAATATAGAAAAATGTCTGAGATTTTTCTCACCAATGACTAAAGGTTTCTTTTATTTCATTTCCTAGTTCGCTCTTTATCTATAATGTCTTGATGAGCAAGGTGCAATTACTTTACATAAAAAGTGTATGTATGAAAGTTTGTAATTTGTTTTGACTCAATGTCTTACCTGTTTCGCAATCGTTTCCAGTATAGCCCAGTACGCAGGCACAAGTATAGTCGTTCACTCCATCAGTACAAGTTCCTCCATTCTGACAGGGGTCAGGAGTACAATCGTCGATATCTGTGCAAAATGAGTGCCAAACACAATAAATGGGATAAAAGTGACGAGAATAACATTTCATTGTTGACATATTTATTTTCATTTAGCGGATAACAGGAAAATCAAGACAACAAGACCGGCATTTTAAGGGCTAATAATGTCATTTTTGATTTGAATTAATTCATTTGTAAAACTAATCATACATTATTCAATTGAAATTGATCAACTAAATATCTCTTGAAATGTTTTTCTCTTTTCCAAAATCGAGGCCTTAGCAAGAAAATATATTCATGAAAAGAATATCATCGTGTCAGAAAACTTAATGTGCCCCAGCCAGACAGAAAGGGTCACCAAAGCAAACGTTTTTGTTCTTACTTGAAAACAAATGATTATTGGGAAAGATTGTTGTGGTAATCACAATTTTAAATCTGTTCTTAAAATGACCATGCTCTTCCGTTTTCCATGTGTTAACTTGAGATGATGAAGAGTGTAGTTTCCCTTATTTTTGCACTAACAGATGGGACACCCTAATATCTTTGTCTCTACATTCACTCCTGTCGACTCTGAATATAGAAAAATGTCTGAGATTTTTCTCACCAATGACTAAAGGTTTCTTTCATTTCATTTCCTAGTTTTCTCTTTATCTATAATGTCTTGATGAGCAAGGTGCAATTACTTTACATAAAAAGTGTATGTATGAAAGTTTGTAATTTGTTTTGACTCAATGTCTTACCTGTTTCGCAATCGTTTCCAGTATAGCCCAGTACGCAGGCACAAGTATAGTCGTTCACTCCATCAGTACAAGTTCCTCCATTCTGACAGGGGTCAGGAGTACAATCGTCGATATCTGTGCAAAATGAGTTCCAAACACAATAAATGGGATAAAAGTGACGAGAATAACATTTCATTGTTGACATATTTATTTTCATTTAGCGGATAACTGGAAAATCAAGACAACAAAACCGGCATTTTAAGGGCTAATAATGTCATTTTTGATTTGAATTAATTCATTTGTAAAACTAATCATACATTATTCAATTGAAATTGATCAACTAAATATCTCTTGAAATGTTTTTCTCTTTTCCAAAATCGAGGCATTAGCAAGAAAATATATTCATGAAAAGAATATCATCGTCTCAGAAAACTTAGTGTGCCCCAGCCAGACAGAAAGGGTCACCAAAGCAAACGTTTTTGTTCTTACTTGAAAACAAATGATTATTGGGAAAGATTGTTGTGGTAATCACAATTTTAAATCTGTTCTTAAAATGACCATGCACTTCCGTTTTCCATGTGTTAACTTGAGATGATGAAGAGTGTAGTTTCCCTTATTTTTGCACTAACAGGTGGGACACCCTAATATCTTTGTCTCTACATTCACTCCTGTCGACTCTGAATATAGAAAAATGTCTGAGATTTTCTCACCAATGACTAAAGGTTTCTTTCATTTCATTTCCTAGTTTGCTCTTTATCTATAATGTCTTGATGAGCAAGGTGCAATTACTTTACATAAAAAGTGTATGTATGAAAGTTTGTAATTTGTTTTGACTCAATGTCTTACCTGTTTCGCAATCGTTTCCAGTATAGCCCAGTACGCAGGCACAAGTATAGTCGTTCACTCCATCAGTACAAGTTCCTCCATTCTGACAGGGGTCAGGAGTACAATCGTCGATATCTGTGCAAAATGAGTGCCAAACACAATAAATGGGATAAAAGTGACGAGAATAACATTTCATTGTTGACATATTTATTTTCATTTAGCGGATAACAGGAAAATCAAGACAACAAGACCGGCATTTTAAGGGCTAATAATGTCATTTTTGATTTGAATTAATTCATTTGTAAAACTAATCATACATTATTCAATTGAAATTGATCAACTAAATATCTCTTGAAATGTTTTTCTCTTTTCCAAAATCGAGGCCTTAGCAAGAAAATATATTCATGAAAAGAATATCATCGTGTCAGAAAACTTAATGTGCCCCAGCCAGACAGAAAGGGTCACCAAAGCAAACGTTTTTGTTCTTACTTGAAAACAAATGATTATTGGGAAAGATTGTTGTGGTAATCACAATTTTAAATCTGTTCTTAAAATGACCATGCTCTTCCGTTTTCCATGTGTTAACTTGAGATGATGAAGAGTGTAGTTTCCCTTATTTTTGCACTAACAGATGGGACACCCTAATATCTTTGTCTCTACATTCACTCCTGTCGACTCTGAATATAGAAAAATGTCTGAGATTTTTCTCACCAATGACTAAAGGTTTCTTTCATTTCATTTCCTAGTTTTCTCTTTATCTATAATGTCTTGATGAGCAAGGTGCAATTACTTTACATAAAAAGTGTATGTATGAAAGTTTGTAATTTGTTTTGACTCAATGTCTTACCTGTTTCGCAATCGTTTCCAGTATAGCCCAGTACGCAGGCACAAGTATAGTCGTTCACTCCATCAGTACAAGTTCCTCCATTCTGACAGGGGTCAGGAGTACAATCGTCGATATCTGTGCAAAATGAGTTCCAAACACAATAAATGGGATAAAAGTGACGAGAATAACATTTCATTGTTGACATATTTATTTTCATTTAGCGGATAACTGGAAAATCAAGACAACAAAACCGGCATTTTAAGGGCTAATAATGTCATTTTTGATTTGAATTAATTCATTTGTAAAACTAATCATACATTATTCAATTGAAATTGATCAACTAAATATCTCTTGAAATGTTTTTCTCTTTTCCAAAATCGAGGCATTAGCAAGAAAATATATTCATGAAAAGAATATCATCGTCTCAGAAAACTTAGTGTGCCCCAGCCAGACAGAAAGGGTCACCAAAGCAAACGTTTTTGTTCTTACTTGAAAACAAATGATTATTGGGAAAGATTGTTGTGGTAATCACAATTTTAAATCTGTTCTTAAAATGACCATGCACTTCCGTTTTCCATGTGTTAACTTGAGATGATGAAGAGTGTAGTTTCCCTTATTTTTGCACTAACAGGTGGGACACCCTAATATCTTTGTCTCTACATTCACTCCTGTCGACTCTGAATATAGAAAAATGTCTGAGATTTTCTCACCAATGACTAAAGGTTTCTTTCATTTCATTTCCTAGTTTGCTCTTTATCTATAATGTCTTGATGAGCAAGGTGCAATTACTTTACATAAAAAGTGTATGTATGAAAGTTTGTAATTTGTTTTGACTCAATGTCTTACCTGTTTCGCAATCGTTTCCAGTATAGCCCAGTACGCAGGCACAAGTATAGTCGTTCACTCCATCAGTACAAGTTCCTCCATTCTGACAGGGGTCAGGAGTACAATCGTCGATATCTGTGCAAAATGAGTTCCAAACACAATAAATGGGATAAAAGTGACGAGAATAACATTTCATTGTTGACATATTCATTTTCATTTAGCGGATAACTGGAAAATCAAGACAACAAAACCGGCATTTTAAGGGCTAATAATGTCATTTTTGATTTGAATTAATTCATTTGTAAAACTAATCATACATTATTCAATTGAAATTGATCAACTAAATATCTCTTGAAATGTTTTTCTCTTTTCCAAAATCGAGGCATTAGCAAGAAAATATATTCATGAAAAGAATATCATCGTTTCAGAAAACTTAGTGTGCCCCAGCCAGACAGAAAGGGTCACCAAAGCAAACGTTTTTGTTCTTACTTGAAAACAAATGATTATTGGGAAAGATTGTTGTGGTAATCACAATTTTAAATCAGTTCTTAAAATGACCATGCACTTCCGTTTTCCATGTGTTAACTTGAGATGATTAAGAGTGTAGTTTCCCTTATTTTTGCACTAACAGGTGGGACACCCTAATATCTTTGTCTCTACATTCACTCCTGTCGACTCTGAATATAGAAAAATGTCTGAGATTTTCTCACCAATGACTAAAGGTTTCTTTCATTTCATTTCCTAGTTTGCTCTTTATCTATAATGTCTTGATGAGCAAGGTGCAATTACTTTACATAAAAAGTGTATGTATGAAAGTTTGTAATTTGTTTTGACTCAATGTCTTACCTGTTTCGCAATCGTTTCCAGTATAGCCCAGTACGCAGGCACAAGTATAGTCGTTCACTCCATCAGTACAAGTTCCTCCATTCTGACAGGGGTCAGGAGTACAATCGTCGATATCTGTGCAAAATGAGTGCCAAACACAATAAATGGGATAAAAGTGACGAGAATAACATTTCATTGTTGACATATTTATTTTCATTTAGCGGATAACAGGAAAATCAAGACAACAAGACCGGCATTTTAAGGGCTAATAATGTCATTTTTGATTTGAATTAATTCATTTGTAAAACTAATCATACATTATTCAATTGAAATTGATCAACTAAATATCTCTTGAAATGTTTTTCTCTTTTCCAAAATCGAGGCCTTAGCAAGAAAATATATTCATGAAAAGAATATCATCGTGTCAGAAAACTTAATGTGCCCCAGCCAGACAGAAAGGGTCACCAAAGCAAACGTTTTTGTTCTTACTTGAAAACAAATGATTATTGGGAAAGATTGTTGTGGTAATCACAATTTTAAATCTGTTCTTAAAATGACCATGCTCTTCCGTTTTCCATGTGTTAACTTGAGATGATGAAGAGTGTAGTTTCCCTTATTTTTGCACTAACAGATGGGACACCCTAATATCTTTGTCTCTACATTCACTCCTGTCGACTCTGAATATAGAAAAATGTCTGAGATTTTTCTCACCAATGACTAAAGGTTTCTTTCATTTCATTTCCTAGTTTTCTCTTTATCTATAATGTCTTGATGAGCAAGGTGCAATTACTTTACATAAAAAGTGTATGTATGAAAGTTTGTAATTTGTTTTGACTCAATGTCTTACCTGTTTCGCAATCGTTTCCAGTATAGCCCAGTACGCAGGCACAAGTATAGTCGTTCACTCCATCAGTACAAGTTCCTCCATTCTGACAGGGGTCAGGAGTACAATCGTCGATATCTGTGCAAAATGAGTTCCAAACACAATAAATGGGATAAAAGTGACGAGAATAACATTTCATTGTTGACATATTTATTTTCATTTAGCGGATAACTGGAAAATCAAGACAACAAAACCGGCATTTTAAGGGCTAATAATGTCATTTTTGATTTGAATTAATTCATTTGTAAAACTAATCATACATTATTCAATTGAAATTGATCAACTAAATATCTCTTGAAATGTTTTTCTCTTTTCCAAAATCGAGGCATTAGCAAGAAAATATATTCATGAAAAGAATATCATCGTCTCAGAAAACTTAGTGTGCCCCAGCCAGACAGAAAGGGTCACCAAAGCAAACGTTTTTGTTCTTACTTGAAAACAAATGATTATTGGGAAAGATTGTTGTGGTAATCACAATTTTAAATCTGTTCTTAAAATGACCATGCACTTCCGTTTTCCATGTGTTAACTTGAGATGATGAAGAGTGTAGTTTCCCTTATTTTTGCACTAACAGGTGGGACACCCTAATATCTTTGTCTCTACATTCACTCCTGTCGACTCTGAATATAGAAAAATGTCTGAGATTTTCTCACCAATGACTAAAGGTTTCTTTCATTTCATTTCCTAGTTTGCTCTTTATCTATAATGTCTTGATGAGCAAGGTGCAATTACTTTACATAAAAAGTGTATGTATGAAAGTTTGTAATTTGTTTTGACTCAATGTCTTACCTGTTTCGCAATCGTTTCCAGTATAGCCCAGTACGCAGGCACAAGTATAGTCGTTCACTCCATCAGTACAAGTTCCTCCATTCTGACAGGGGTCAGGAGTACAATCGTCGATATCTGTGCAAAATGAGTTCCAAACACAATAAATGGGATAAAAGTGACGAGAATAACATTTCATTGTTGACATATTCATTTTCATTTAGCGGATAACTGGAAAATCAAGACAACAAAACCGGCATTTTAAGGGCTAATAATGTCATTTTTGATTTGAATTAATTCATTTGTAAAACTAATCATACATTATTCAATTGAAATTGATCAACTAAATATCTCTTGAAATGTTTTTCTCTTTTCCAAAATCGAGGCATTAGCAAGAAAATATATTCATGAAAAGAATATCATCGTTTCAGAAAACTTAGTGTGCCCCAGCCAGACAGAAAGGGTCACCAAAGCAAACGTTTTTGTTCTTACTTGAAAACAAATGATTATTGGGAAAGATTGTTGTGGTAATCACAATTTTAAATCAGTTCTTAAAATGACCATGCACTTCCGTTTTCCATGTGTTAACTTGAGATGATTAAGAGTGTAGTTTCCCTTATTTTTGCACTAACAGGTGGGACACCCTAATATCTTTGTCTCTACATTCACTCCTGTCGACTCTGAATATAGAAAAATGTCTGAGATTTTTCTCACCAATGACTAAAGGTTTCTTTCATTTCATTTCCTAGTTCGCTATTTATCTATAATGTCTTGATGAGCAAGGTGCAATTACTTTACATAAAAAGTGTATGTATGAAAGTTTGTAATTTGTTTTGACTCAATGTCTTACCTGTTTCGCAATCGTTTCCAGTATAGCCCAGTACGCAGGCACAAGTATAGTCGTTCACTCCATCAGTACAAGTTCCTCCATTCTGACAAGGGTCAGGAGTACAATCGTCGATATCTGTGCAAAATGAGTTCCAAACACAATAAATGGGATAAAAGTGACGACATTAACATTTCATTGTTGACATATTTATTTTCATTTAGCGGATAACAGGAATATCAAGACAACAAAACCGGCATTTTAAGGGCTAATAATGTCATTTTTGATTTGAATTAATTCATTTGTAAAACTAATCATACATTATTCAATTGAAATTGATCAACTAAATATCTCTTGAAATGTTTTTCTCTTTTCCAAAATCGAGGCCTTAGCAAGAAAATATATTCATGAAAAGAATATCATCGTGTCAGAAAACTTAATGTGCCCCAGCCAGACAGAAAGGGTCACCAAAGCAAACGTTTTTGTTCTTACTTGAAAACAAATGATTATTGGGAAAGATTGTTGTGGTAATCACAATTTTAAATCTGTTCTTAAAATGACCATGCTCTTCCGTTTTCCATGTGTTAACTTGAGATGATGAAGAGTGTAGTTTCCCTTATTTTTGCACTAACAGATGGGACACCCTAATATCTTTGTCTCTACATTCACTCCTGTCGACTCTGAATATAGAAAAATGTCTGAGATTTTTCTCACCAATGACTAAAGGTTTCTTTCATTTCATTTCCTAGTTTTCTCTTTATCTATAATGTCTTGATGAGCAAGGTGCAATTACTTTACATAAAAAGTGTATGTATGAAAGTTTGTAATTTGTTTTGACTCAATGTCTTACCTGTTTCGCAATCGTTTCCAGTATAGCCCAGTACGCAGGCACAAGTATAGTCGTTCACTCCATCAGTACAAGTTCCTCCATTCTGACAGGGGTCAGGAGTACAATCGTCGATATCTGTGCAAAATGAGTTCCAAACACAATAAATGGGATAAAAGTGACGAGAATAACATTTCATTGTTGACATATTTATTTTCATTTAGCGGATAACTGGAAAATCAAGACAACAAAACCGGCATTTTAAGGGCTAATAATGTCATTTTTGATTTGAATTAATTCATTTGTAAAACTAATCATACATTATTCAATTGAAATTGATCAACTAAATATCTCTTGAAATGTTTTTCTCTTTTCCAAAATCGAGGCCTTAGCAAGAAAATATATTCATGAAAAGAATATCATCGTCTCAGAAAACTTAGTGTGCCCCAGCCAGACAGAAAGGGTCACCAAAGCAAACGTTTTTGTTCTTACTTGAAAACAAATGATTATTGGGAAAGATTGTTGTGGTAATCACAATTTTAAATCTGTTCTTAAAATGACCATGCACTTCCGTTTTCCATGTGTTAACTTGAGATGATGAAGAGTGTAGTTTCCCTTATTTTTGCACTAACAGGTGGGACACCCTAATATCTTTGTCTCTACATTCACTCCTGTCGACTCTGAATATAGAAAAATGTCTGAGATTTTCTCACCAATGACTAAAGGTTTCTTTCATTTCATTTCCTAGTTTGCTCTTTATCTATAATGTCTTGATGAGCAAGGTGCAATTACTTTACATAAAAAGTGTATGTATGAAAGTTTGTAATTTGTTTTGACTCAATGTCTTACCTGTTTCGCAATCGTTTCCAGTATAGCCCAGTACGCAGGCACAAGTATAGTCGTTCACTCCATCAGTACAAGTTCCTCCATTCTGACAGGGGTCAGGAGTACAATCGTCGATATCTGTGCAAAATGAGTTCCAAACACAATAAATGGGATAAAAGTGACGAGAATAACATTTCATTGTTGACATATTCATTTTCATTTAGCGGATAACTGGAAAATCAAGACAACAAAACCGGCATTTTAAGGGCTAATAATGTCATTTTTGATTTGAATTAATTCATTTGTAAAACTAATCATACATTATTCAATTGAAATTGATCAACTAAATATCTCTTGAAATGTTTTTCTCTTTTCCAAAATCGAGGCATTAGCAAGAAAATATATTCATGAAAAGAATATCATCGTTTCAGAAAACTTAGTGTGCCCCAGCCAGACAGAAAGGGTCACCAAAGCAAACGTTTTTGTTCTTACTTGAAAACAAATGATTATTGGGAAAGATTGTTGTGGTAATCACAATTTTAAATCAGTTCTTAAAATGACCATGCACTTCCGTTTTCCATGTGTTAACTTGAGATGATTAAGAGTGTAGTTTCCCTTATTTTTGCACTAACAGGTGGGACACCCTAATATCTTTGTCTCTACATTCACTCCTGTCGACTCTGAATATAGAAAAATGTCTGAGATTTTTCTCACCAATGACTAAAGGTTTCTTTCATTTCATTTCCTAGTTCGCTCTTTATCTATAATGTCTTGATGAGCAAGGTGCAATTACTTTACATAAAAAGTGTATGTATGAAAGTTTGTAATTTGTTTTGACTCAATGTCTTACCTGTTTCGCAATCGTTTCCAGTATAGCCCAGTACGCAGGCACAAGTATAGTCGTTCACTCCATCAGTACAAGTTCCTCCATTCTGACAAGGGTCAGGAGTACAATCGTCGATATCTGTGCAAAATGAGTTCCAAACACAATAAATGGGATAAAAGTGACGACATTAACATTTCATTGTTGACATATTTATTTTCATTTAGCGGATAACAGGAATATCAAGACAACAAAACCGGCATTTTAAGGGCTAATAATGTCATTTTTGATTTGAATTAATTCATTTGTAAAACTAATCATACATTATTCAATTGAAATTGATCAACTAAATATCTCTTGAAATGTTTTTCTCTTTTCCAAAATCGAGGTATTAGCAAGAAAATATATTCATGAAAAGAATATCATCGTCTCAGAAAACTTAGTGTGCCCCAGCCAGACAGAAAGGGTCACCAAAGCAAACGTTTTTGTTCTTACTTGAAAACAAATGATTATTGGGAAAGATTGTTGTGGTAATCACAATTTTAAATCAGTTCTTAAAATGACCATGCACTTCCGTTTTCCATGTGTTAACTTGAGATGATGAAGAGTGTAGTTTCCCTTATTTTTGCACTAACAGGTGGGACACCCTAATATCTTTGTCTCTACATTCACTCCTGTCGACTCTGAATATAGAAAAATGTCTGAGATTTTTCTCACCAGATATGACTAAAGGTTTCTTTCATTTCATTTCCTAGTTTGCTCTTTATCTATAATGTCTTGATGAGCAAGGTGCAATTACTTTACATAAAAAGTGTATGTATGAAAGTTTGTAATTTGTTTAGACTCAATGTCTTACCTGTTTCGCAATCGTTTCCAGTATAGCCCAGTACGCAGGCACAAGTATAGTCGTTCACTCCATCAGTACAAGTTCCTCCATTCTGGCAGGGGTCAGGAGTACAATCGTCGATATCTGTGCAAAATGAGTTCCAAACACAATAAATGGGATAAAAGTGACGAGAATAACATTTCATGGTTGACATATTTATTTTCATTTAGCGGATAACTGGAAAATCAAGACAACAAAACCGGCATTTTAAGGGCTAATAATGTCATTTTTGATTTGAATTAATTCGTTTGTAAAACTAATCATACATTATTCAATTGAAATTGATCAACTAAATATCTCTTGAAATGTTTTTCTCTTTTCCAAAATCGAGGCTTTAGCAAGAAAATATATTCATGAAAAGAATATCATCGTCTCAGAAAACTTAGTGTGCCCCAGCCAGACAGAAAGGGTCACCAAAGCAAACGTTTTTGTTGTTACTTGAAAACAAATGATTATTGGGAAAGATTGTTGTGGTAATCACAATTTTAAATCTGTTCTTAAAATGACCATGCACTTCTGTTTTCCATGTGTCAACTTGAGATGATGAAGAGTGTAGTTTCCCTTTTTTTTTGCACTAACAGGTGGGACACCCTAATATCTTTGTCTCTACATTCACTCCTGTCGACTCTGAATATAGAAAAATGTCTGAGATTTTTCTCACCAATGACTAAAGGTTTCTTTCATTTCATTTCCTAGTTCGCTCTTTATCTATAATGTCTTGATGAGCAAGGTGCAATTACTTTACATAAAAAGTGTAAGTATGAAAGTTTGTAATTTGTTTTGACTCAATGTCTTACCTGTTTCGCAATCGTTTCCAGTATAGCCCAGTACGCAGGCACAAGTATAGTCGTTCACTCCATCAGTACAAGTTCCTCCATTCTGACAGGGGTCAGGAGTACAATCGTCGATATCTGTGCAAAATGAGTTCCAAACACAATAAATGGGATAAAAGTGACGAGAATAAAATTTCATTGTTGACATATTTATTTTCATTTAGCGGATAACTGGAAAATCAAGACAACAAAACCAGCATTTTAAGGGCTAATAATGTCATTTTTGATGTGAATTAAATCATTTGTAAAACTAATCATACATTATTCAATTGAAATTGATCAACTAAATATCTCTTGAAATGTTTTTCTCTTTTCCAAAATCGAGGCTTTAGCAAGAAAATATATTCATGAAAAGAATATCATCGTCTCAGTAAACTAAGTGTGCCCCAGCCAGAGAGAAATGGTCACCAAAGCAAACGTTTTTGTTCTTACTTGAAAACAAATGATTATTGGGAAAGATTGTTGTGGTAATCACAATTTTAAATCTGTTCTTAAAATGACCATGCACTTCTGTTTTCCATGTGTCAACTTGAGATGATGAAGAGTGTAGTTTCCCTTATTTTTGCACTAACAGGTGGGACACCCTAATATCTTTGTCTCTACATTCACTCCTGTCGACTCTGAATATAGAAAAATGTCTGAGATTTTTCTCACCAATGACTAAAGGTTTCTTTCATTTCATTTCCTAGTTCGCTCTTTATCTATAATGTCTTGATGAGCAAGGTGCAATTACTTTACATAAAAAGTGTAAGTATGAAAGTTTGTAATTTGTTTTGACTCAATGTCTTACCTGTTTCGCAATCGTTTCCAGTATAGCCCAGTACGCAGGCACAAGTATAGTCGTTCACTCCATCAGTACAAGTTCCTCCATTCTGACAGGGGTCAGGAGTACAATCGTCGATATCTGTGCAAAATGAGTTCCAAACACAATAAATGGGATAAAAGTGACGAGAATAACATTTCATGGTTGACATATTTATTTTCATTTAGCGGATAACTGGAAAATCAAGACAACAAAACCGGCATTTTAAGGGCTAATAATGTCATTTTTGATTTGAATTAATTCGTTTGTAAAACTAATCATACATTATTCAATTGAAATTGATCGACTAAATATCTCTTGAAATGTTTTTCTCTTTTCCAAAATCGAGGCTTTAGCAAGAAAATATATTCATGAAAAGAATATCATCGTCTCAGAAAACTTAGTGTGCCCCAGCCAGTCCGAAAGGGTCACCAAAGCAAACGTTTTTGTTCTTACTTGAAAACAAATGATTATTGGGAAAGATTGTTGTGGTAATCACAATTTTAAATCTGTTCTTAAAATGACCATGCACTTCCGTTTTCCATGTGTCAACTTGAGATGATGAAGAGTGTAGTTTCACTTATTTTTTGCACTAACAGGTGGGACACCCTAATATCTTTGTCTCTACATTCACTCCTGTCGACTCTGAATATAGAAAAATGTCTGAGATTTTTCTCACCAATGACTAAAGGTTTCTTTCATTTCATTTCCTAGTTCGCTCTTTATCTATAATGTCTTGATGAGCAAGGTGCAATTGCTTTACATAAAAAGTGTAAGTATGAAAGTTTGTAATTTGTTTTGACTCAATGTCTTACCTGTTTCGCAATCGTTTCCAGTATAGCCCAGTACGCAGGCACAAGTATAGTCGTTCACTCCATCAGTACAAGTTCCTCCATTCTGACAGGGGTCAGGAGTACAATCGTCGATATCTGTGCAAAATGAGTTCCAAACACAATAAATGGGATAAAAGTGACGAGAATAAAATTTCATTGTTGACATATTTATTTTCATTTAGCGGATAACTGGAAAATCAAGACAACAAAACCAGCATTTTAAGGGCTAATAATGTCATTTTTGATGTGAATTAAATCATTTGTAAAACTAATCATACATTATTCAATTGAAATTGATCAACTAAATATCTCTTGAAATGTTTTTCTCTTTTCCAAAATCGAGGCTTTAGCAAGAAAATATATTCATGAAAAGAATATCATCGTCTCAGTAAACTAAGTGTGCCCCAGCCAGAGAGAAATGGTCACCAAAGCAAACGTTTTTGTTCTTACTTGAAAACAAATGATTATTGGGAAAGTTTGTTGTGGTATTCACAATTTTAAATCTGTTCTTAAAATGACCATGCACTTCCGTTTTCCATGCGTCAACTTGAGATGATTAAGAGTGTAGTTTCCCTTATTTTTGCACTAACAGGTGGGACACCCTAATATCTTTGTCTCTACATTCACTCCTGTCGACTCTGAATATAGAAAAATGTCTGAGATTTTTCTCACCAATGACTAAAGGTTTCTTTCATTTCATTTCCTAGTTCGCTCTTTATCTATAATGTCCTGATGAGCAAGGTGCAATTACTTTACATAAAAAGTGTATGTATGAAAGTTTGTAATTTGTTTTGACTCAATGTCTTACCTGTTTCGCAATCGTTTCCAGTATAGCCCAGTACGCAGGCACAAGTATAGTCGTTCACTCCATCAGTACAAGTTCCTCCATTCTGACAGGGGTCAGGAGTACAATCGTCGATATCTGTGCAAAATGAGTTCCAAACACAATAAATGGGATAAAAGTGACGAGAATAAAATTTCATGGTTGACATATTTATTTTCATTTAGCGGATAACTGGAAAATCAAGACAACAAAACCGGCATTTTAAGGGCTAATAATGTCATTTTTGATTTGAACTAATTCGTTTGTAAAACTAATCATACATTATTCAATTGAAATTGATCAACTAAATATCTCTTGAAATGTTTTTCACTTTTCCAAAATCGAGGCTTTAGCAAGAAAATATATTCATGAAAAGAACATCATCGTCTCAGAAAACTTAGTGTGCCCCAGCCAGACAGAAAGGGTCACCAAAGCAAACGTTTTTGTTCTTACTTGAAAACAAATGATTATTGGAAAAGATTGTTGTGGTAATCACAATTTCAAATCTGTTCTTTAAATGACCATGCACTTCCGTTTTCCATGTGTCAACTTGAGATGATGAATAGTGTAGTTTCCCTTATTTTTGCACTAACAGGTGGGACACCCTAATATCTTTGTCTCTACATTCACTCCTGTCGACTCTGAATATAGAAAAATGTCTGAGATTTTTCTCACCAATGACTAAAGGTTTCTTTCATTTCATTTCCTAGTTTGCTCTTTATCTATAATGTCTTGATGAGCAAGGTGCAATTACTTTACATAAAAAGTGTATGTATGAAAGTTTGTAATTTGTTTTGACTCAATGTCTTACCTGTTTCGCAATCGTTTCCAGTATAGCCCAGTACGCAGGCACAAGTATAGTCGTTCACTCCATCAGTACAAGTTCCTCCATTCTGACAGGGGTCAGGAGTACAATCGTCGATATCTGTGCAAAATGAGTTCCAAACACAATAAATGGGATAAAAGTGACGAGAATAACATTTCATTGTTGACATATTTATTTTCATTTAGCGGATAACTGGAAAATCAAGACAACAAAACCGGCATTTTAAGGGCTAATAATGTCATTTTTTATTTGAATTAATTCATTTGTAAAACTAATCATACATTATTCAATTGAAATTGATCAACTAAATATCTCTTGAAATGTTTTTCTCTTTTCCAAAATCGAGGCTTTAGCAAGAAAATATATTCATGAAAAGAATATCATCGTCTCAGAAAACTTAGTGTGCCCCAGCCAGTCCGAAAGGGTCACCAAAGCAAACGTTTTTGTTCTTACTTGAAAACAAATGATTATTGGGAAAGTTTGTTGTGGTATTCACAATTTTAAATCTGTTCTTAAAATGACCATGCACTTCCGTTTTCCATGCGTCAACTTGAGATGATTAAGAGTGTAGTTTCCCTTATTTTTGCACTAACAGGTGGGACACCCTAATATCTTTGTCTCTACATTCACTCCTGTCGACTCTGAATATAGAAAAATGTCTGAGATTTTTCTCACCAATGACTAAAGGTTTCTTTCATTTCATTTCCTAGTTTGCTCTTTATCTATAATGTCCTGATGAGCAAGGTGCAATTACTTTACATAAAAAGTGTATGTATGAAAGTTTGTAATTTGTTTTGACTCAATGTCTTACCTGTTTCGCAATCGTTTCCAGTATAGCCCAGTACGCAGGCACAAGTATAGTCGTTCACTCCATCAGTACAAGTTCCTCCATTCTGACAGGGGTCAGGAGTACAATCGTCGATATCTGTGCAAAATGAGTTCCAAACACAATAAATGGGATAAAAGTGACGAGAATAAAATTTCATGGTTGACATATTTATTTTCATTTAGCGGATAACTGGAAAATCAAGACAACAAAACCGGCATTTTAAGGGCTAATAATGTCATTTTTGATTTGAACTAATTCGTTTGTAAAACTAATCATACATTATTCAATTGAAATTGATCAACTAAATATCTCTTGAAATGTTTTTCACTTTTCCAAAATCGAGGCTTTAGCAAGAAAATATATTCATGAAAAGAACATCATCGTCTCAGAAAACTTAGTGTGCCCCAGCCAGACAGAAAGGGTCACCAAAGCAAACGTTTTTGTTCTTACTTGAAAACAAATGATTATTGGAAAAGATTGTTGTGGTAATCACAATTTCAAATCTGTTCTTTAAATGACCATGCACTTCCGTTTTCCATGTGTCAACTTGAGATGATGAATAGTGTAGTTTCCCTTATTTTTGCACTAACAGGTGGGACACCCTAATATCTTTGTCTCTACATTCACTCCTGTCGACTCTGAATATAGAAAAATGTCTGAGATTTTTCTCACCAATGACTAAAGGTTTCTTTCATTTCATTTCCTAGTTTGCTCTTTATCTATAATGTCTTGATGAGCAAGGTGCAATTACTTTACATAAAAAGTGTATGTATGAAAGTTTGTAATTTGTTTTGACTCAATGTCTTACCTGTTTCGCAATCGTTTCCAGTATAGCCCAGTACGCAGGCACAAGTATAGTCGTTCACTCCATCAGTACAAGTTCCTCCATTCTGACAGGGGTCAGGAGTACAATCGTCGATATCTGTGCAAAATGAGTTCCAAACACAATAAATGGGATAAAAGTGACGAGAATAACATTTCATTGTTGACATATTTATTTTCATTTAGCGGATAACTGGAAAATCAAGACAACAAAACCGGCATTTTAAGGGCTAATAATGTCATTTTTTATTTGAATTAATTCATTTGTAAAACTAATCATACATTATTCAATTGAAATTGATCAACTAAATATCTCTTGAAATGTTTTTCTCTTTTCCAAAATCGAGGCTTTAGCAAGAAAATATATTCATGAAAAGAATATCATCGTCTCAGAAAACTTAGTGTGCCCCAGCCAGTCCGAAAGGGTCACCAAAGCAAACGTTTTTGTTCTTACTTGAAAACAAATGATTATTGGGAAAGATTGTTGTGGTAATCACAATTTTAAATCTGTTCTTAAAATGACCATGCACTTCCGTTTTCCATGTGTCAACTTGAGATGATGAAGAGTGTAGTTTCCCTTATTTTTGCACTAACAGGTGGGACACCCTAATATCTTTGTCTCTACATTCACTCCTGTCGACTCTGAATATAGAAAAATGTCTGAGATTTTTCTCACCAATGACTAAAGGTTTCTTTCATTTCATTTCCTAGTTTGCTCTTTATCTATAATGTCTTGATGAGCAAGGTGCAATTACTTTACATAAAAAGTGTATGTATGAAAGTTTGTAATTTGTTTTGACTCAATGTCTTACCTGTTTCGCAATCGTTTCCAGTATAGCCCAGTACGCAGGCACAAGTATAGTCGTTCACTCCATCAGTACAAGTTCCTCCATTCTGACAGGGGTCAGGAGTACAATCGTCGATATCTGTGCAAAATGAGTTCCAAACACAATAAATGGGATAAAAGTGACGAGAATAACATTTCATTGTTGACATATTTATTTTCATTTAGCGGATAACTGGAAAATCAAGACAACAAAACCGGCATTTTAAGGGCTAATAATGTCATTTTTTATTTGAATTAATTCATTTGTAAAACTAATCATACATTATTCAATTGAAATTGATCAACTAAATATCTCTTGAAATGTTTTTCTCTTTTCCAAAATCGAGGCTTTAGCAAGAAAATATATTCATGAAAAGAATATCATCGTCTCAGAAAACTTAGTGTGCCCCAGCCAGTCCGAAAGGGTCACCAAAGCAAACGTTTTTGTTCTTACTTGAAAACAAATGATTATTGGGAAAGTTTGTTGTGGTATTCACAATTTTAAATCTGTTCTTAAAATGACCATGCACTTCCGTTTTCCATGCGTCAACTTGAGATGATTAAGAGTGTAGTTTCCCTTATTTTTGCACTAACAGGTGGGACACCCTAATATCTTTGTCTCTACATTCACTCCTGTCGACTCTGAATATAGAAAAATGTCTGAGATTTTTCTCACCAATGACTAAAGGTTTCTTTCATTTCATTTCCTAGTTTGCTCTTTATCTATAATGTCCTGATGAGCAAGGTGCAATTACTTTACATAAAAAGTGTATGTATGAAAGTTTGTAATTTGTTTTGACTCAATGTCTTACCTGTTTCGCAATCGTTTCCAGTATAGCCCAGTACGCAGGCACAAGTATAGTCGTTCACTCCATCAGTACAAGTTCCTCCATTCTGACAGGGGTCAGGAGTACAATCGTCGATATCTGTGCAAAATGAGTTCCAAACACAATAAATGGGATAAAAGTGACGAGAATAAAATTTCATGGTTGACATATTTATTTTCATTTAGCGGATAACTGGAAAATCAAGACAACAAAACCGGCATTTTAAGGGCTAATAATGTCATTTTTGATTTGAACTAATTCGTTTGTAAAACTAATCATACATTATTCAATTGAAATTGATCAACTAAATATCTCTTGAAATGTTTTTCACTTTTCCAAAATCGAGGCTTTAGCAAGAAAATATATTCATGAAAAGAACATCATCGTCTCAGAAAACTTAGTGTGCCCCAGCCAGACAGAAAGGGTCACCAAAGCAAACGTTTTTGTTCTTACTTGAAAACAAATGATTATTGGAAAAGATTGTTGTGGTAATCACAATTTCAAATCTGTTCTTTAAATGACCATGCACTTCCGTTTTCCATGTGTCAACTTGAGATGATGAATAGTGTAGTTTCCCTTATTTTTGCACTAACAGGTGGGACACCCTAATATCTTTGTCTCTACATTCACTCCTGTCGACTCTGAATATAGAAAAATGTCTGAGATTTTTCTCACCAATGACTAAAGGTTTCTTTCATTTCATTTCCTAGTTTGCTCTTTATCTATAATGTCTTGATGAGCAAGGTGCAATTACTTTACATAAAAAGTGTATGTATGAAAGTTTGTAATTTGTTTTGACTCAATGTCTTACCTGTTTCGCAATCGTTTCCAGTATAGCCCAGTACGCAGGCACAAGTATAGTCGTTCACTCCATCAGTACAAGTTCCTCCATTCTGACAGGGGTCAGGAGTACAATCGTCGATATCTGTGCAAAATGAGTTCCAAACACAATAAATGGGATAAAAGTGACGAGAATAACATTTCATTGTTGACATATTTATTTTCATTTAGCGGATAACTGGAAAATCAAGACAACAAAACCGGCATTTTAAGGGCTAATAATGTCATTTTTTATTTGAATTAATTCATTTGTAAAACTAATCATACATTATTCAATTGAAATTGATCAACTAAATATCTCTTGAAATGTTTTTCTCTTTTCCAAAATCGAGGCTTTAGCAAGAAAATATATTCATGAAAAGAATATCATCGTCTCAGAAAACTTAGTGTGCCCCAGCCAGTCCGAAAGGGTCACCAAAGCAAACGTTTTTGTTCTTACTTGAAAACAAATGATTATTGGGAAAGATTGTTGTGGTAATCACAATTTTAAATCTGTTCTTAAAATGACCATGCACTTCCGTTTTCCATGTGTCAACTTGAGATGATGAAGAGTGTAGTTTCCCTTATTTTTTGCACTAACAGGTGGGACACCCTAATATCTTTGTCTCTACATTCACTCCTGTCGACTCTGAATATAGAAAAATGTCTGAGATTTTTCTCACCAATGACTAAAGGTTTCTTTCATTTCATTTCCTAGTTCAATGTCTTACCTGTTTCGCAATCGTTTCCAGTATAGCCCAGTACGCAGGCACAAGTATAGTCGTTCACTCCATCAGTACAAGTTCCTCCATTCTGACAGGGGTCAGGAGTACAATCGTCGATATCTGTGCAAAATGAGTTCCAAACACAATAAATGGGATAAAAGTGACGAGAATAAAATTTCATGGTTGACATATTTATTTTCATTTAGCGGATAACTGGAAAATCAAGACAACAAAACCGGCATTTTAAGGGCTAATAATGTCATTTTTGATTTGAACTAATTCGTTTGTAAAACTAATCATACATTATTCAATTGAAATTGATCAACTAAATATCTTTTGAAATGTTTTTCACTTTTCCAAAATCGAGGCTTTAGCAAGAAAATATATTCATGAAAAGAACATCATCGTCTCAGAAAACTTAGTGTGCCCCAGCCAGACAGAAAGGGTCACCAAAGCAAACGTTTTTGTTCTTACTTGAAAACAAATGATTATTGGGAAAGATTGTTGTGGTAATCACAATTTTAAATCTGTTCTTAAAATGACCATGCACTTCCGTTTTTCATGTGTTAACTTGAGATGATTAAGAGTGTAGTTTCCCTTATTTTGGCACTAACAGGTGGGACACCCTAATATCTTTGTCTCTACATTCACTCCTGTCGACTCTGAATATAGAAAAATGTCTGAGATTTTTCTCACCAATGACTAAAGGTTTCTTTCATTTCATTTCCTAGTTTGCTCTTTATCTATAATGTCTTGATGAGCAAGGTGCAATTACTTTACATAAAAAGTGTATGTATGAAAGTTTGTAATTTGTTTTGACTCAATGTCTTACCTGTTTCGCAATCGTTTCCAGTATAGCCCAGTACGCAGGCACAAGTATAGTCGTTCACTCCATCAGTACAAGTTCCTCCATTCTGACAGGGGTCAGGAGTACAATCGTCGATATCTGTGCAAAAGGAGTTCCAAACACAATAAATGGGATAAAAGTGACGAGAATAACATTTCATTGTTGACATATTTATTTTCATTTAGCGGATAACTGGAAAATCAAGACAACAAAACCAGCATTTTAAGGGCTAATAATGTCATTTTTGATGTGAATTAAATCATTTGTAAAACTAATCATACATTATTCAATTGAAATTGATCAACTAAATATCTCTTGAAATGTTTTTCTCTTTTCCAAAATCGAGGCTTTAGCAAGAAAATATATTCATGAAAAGAATATCATCGTCTCAGTAAACTAAGTGTGCCCCAGCCAGAGAGAAATGGTCACCAAAGCAAACGTTTTTGTTCTTACTTGAAAACAAATGATTATTGGGAAAGTTTGTTGTGGTATTCACAATTTTAAATCTGTTCTTAAAATGACCATGCACTTCCGTTTTCCATGCGTCAACTTGAGATGATTAAGAGTGTAGTTTCCCTTATTTTGGCACTAACAGGTGGGACACCCTAATATCTTTGTCTCTACATTCACTCCTGTCGACTCTGAATATAGAAAACTGTCTGAGATTTTTCTCACCAATGACTAAAGGTTTCTTTCATTTCATTTCCTAGTTTGCTCTTTATCTATAATGTCCTGATGAGCAAGGTGCAATTACTTTACATAAAAAGTGTATGTATGAAAGTTTGTAATTTGTTTTGACTCAATGTCTTACCTGTTTCGCAATCGTTTCCAGTATAGCCCAGTACGCAGGCACAAGTATAGTCGTTCACTCCATCAGTACAAGTTCCTCCATTCTGACAGGGGTCAGGAGTACAATCGTCGATATCTGTGCAAAATGAGTTCCAAACACAATAAATGGGATAAAAGTGACGAGAATAAAATTTCATGGTTGACATATTTATTTTCATTTAGCGGATAACTGGAAAATCAAGACAACAAAACCGGCATTTTAAGGGCTAATAATGTCATTTTTGATTTGAACTAATTCGTTTGTAAAATTAATCATACATTATTCAATTGAAATTGATCAACTAAATATCTTTTGAAATGTTTTTCACTTTTCCAAAATCGAGGCTTTAGCAAGAAAATATATTCATGAAAAGAACATCATCGTCTCAGAAAACTTAGTGTGCCCCAGCCAGACAGAAAGGGTCACCAAAGCAAACGTTTTTGTTCTTACTTGAAAACAAATGATTATTGGGAAAGATTGTTGTGGTAATCACAATTTTAAATCTGTTCTTAAAATGACCATGCACTTCCGTTTTTCATGTTTTAACTTGAGATGATTAAGAGTGTAGTTTCCCTTATTTTGGCACTAACAGGTGGGACACCCTAATATCTTTGTCTCTACATTCACTCCTGTCGACTCTGAATATAGAAAAATGTCTGAGATTTTTCTCACCAATGACTAAAGGTTTCTTTCATTTCATTTCCTAGTTTGCTCTTTATCTATAATGTCTTGATGAGCAAGGTGCAATTACTTTACATAAAAAGTGTATGTATGAAAGTTTGTAATTTGTTTTGACTCAATGTCTTACCTGTTTCGCAATCGTTTCCAGTATAGCCCAGTACGCAGGCACAAGTATAGTCGTTCACTCCATCAGTACAAGTTCCTCCATTCTGACAGGGGTCAGGAGTACAATCGTCGATATCTGTGCAAAATGAGTTCCAAACACAATAAATGGGATAAAAGTGACGAGAATAAAATTTCATTGTTGACATATTTATTTTCATTTAGCGGATAACTGGAAAATCAAGACAACAAAACCAGCATTTTAAGGGCTAATAATGTCATTTTTGATGTGAATTAAATCATTTGTAAAACTAATCATACATTATTCAATTGAAATTGATCAACTAAATATCTCTTGAAATGTTTTTCTCTTTTCCAAAATCGAGGCTTTAGCAAGAAAATATATTCATGAAAAGAATATCATCGTCTCAGTAAACTAAGTGTGCCCCAGCCAGAGAGAAATGGTCACCAAAGCAAACGTTTTTGTTCTTACTTGAAAACAAATGATTATTGGGAAAGTTTGTTGTGGTATTCACAATTTTAAATCTGTTCTTAAAATGACCATGCACTTCCGTTTTCCATGCGTCAACTTGAGATGATTAAGAGTGTAGTTTCCCTTATTTTTGCACTAACAGGTGGGACACCCTAATATCTTTGTCTCTACATTCACTCCTGTCGACTCTGAATATAGAAAAATGTCTGAGATTTTTCTCACCAATGACTAAAGGTTTCTTTCATTTCATTTCCTAGTTCGCTCTTTATCTATAATGTCCTGATGAGCAAGGTGCAATTACTTTACATAAAAAGTGTATGTATGAAAGTTTGTAATATGTTTTGACTCAATGTCTTACCTGTTTCGCAATCGTTTCCAGTATAGCCCAGTACGCAGGCACAAGTATAGTCGTTCACTCCATCAGTACAAGTTCCTCCATTCTGACAGGGGTCAGGAGTACAATCGTCGATATCTGTGCAAAATGAGTTCCAAACACAATAAATGGGATAAAAGTGACGAGAATAAAATTTCATGGTTGACATATTTATTTTCATTTAGCGGATAACTGGAAAATCAAGACAACAAAACCGGCATTTTAAGGGCTAATAATGTCATTTTTGATTTGAACTAATTCGTTTGTAAAACTAATCATACATTATTCAATTGAAATTGATCAACTAAATATCTCTTGAAATGTTTTTCACTTTTCCAAAATCGAGGCTTTAGCAAGAAAATATATTCATGAAAAGAACATCATCGTCTCAGAAAACTTAGTGTGCCCCAGCCAGACAGAAAGGGTCACCAAAGCAAACGTTTTTGTTCTTACTTGAAAACAAATGATTATTGGAAAAGATTGTTGTGGTAATCACAATTTCAAATCTGTTCTTTAAATGACCATGCACTTCCGTTTTCCATGTGTCAACTTGAGATGATGAATAGTGTAGTTTCCCTTATTTTTGCACTAACAGGTGGGACACCCTAATATCTTTGTCTCTACATTCACTCCTGTCGACTCTGAATATAGAAAAATGTCTGAGATTTTTCTCACCAATGACTAAAGGTTTCTTTCATTTCATTTCCTAGTTTGCTCTTTATCTATAATGTCTTGATGAGCAAGGTGCAATTACTTTACATAAAAAGTGTATGTATGAAAGTTTGTAATTTGTTTTGACTCAATGTCTTACCTGTTTCGCAATCGTTTCCAGTATAGCCCAGTACGCAGGCACAAGTATAGTCGTTCACTCCATCAGTACAAGTTCCTCCATTCTGACAGGGGTCAGGAGTACAATCGTCGATATCTGTGCAAAATGAGTTCCAAACACAATAAATGGGATAAAAGTGACGAGAATAACATTTCATTGTTGACATATTTATTTTCATTTAGCGGATAACTGGAAAATCAAGACAACAAAACCGGCATTTTAAGGGCTAATAATGTCATTTTTTATTTGAATTAATTCATTTGTAAAACTAATCATACATTATTCAATTGAAATTGATCAACTAAATATCTCTTGAAATGTTTTTCTCTTTTCCAAAATCGAGGCTTTAGCAAGAAAATATATTCATGAAAAGAATATCATCGTCTCAGAAAACTTAGTGTGCCCCAGCCAGTCCGAAAGGGTCACCAAAGCAAACGTTTTTGTTCTTACTTGAAAACAAATGATTATTGGGAAAGTTTGTTGTGGTATTCACAATTTTAAATCTGTTCTTAAAATGACCATGCACTTCCGTTTTCCATGCGTCAACTTGAGATGATTAAGAGTGTAGTTTCCCTTATTTTTGCACTAACAGGTGGGACACCCTAATATCTTTGTCTCTACATTCACTCCTGTCGACTCTGAATATAGAAAAATGTCTGAGATTTTTCTCACCAATGACTAAAGGTTTCTTTCATTTCATTTCCTAGTTCGCTCTTTATCTATAATGTCCTGATGAGCAAGGTGCAATTACTTTACATAAAAAGTGTATGTATGAAAGTTTGTAATTTGTTTTGACTCAATGTCTTACCTGTTTCGCAATCGTTTCCAGTATAGCCCAGTACGCAGGCACAAGTATAGTCGTTCACTCCATCAGTACAAGTTCCTCCATTCTGACAGGGGTCAGGAGTACAATCGTCGATATCTGTGCAAAATGAGTTCCAAACACAATAAATGGGATAAAAGTGACGAGAATAAAATTTCATGGTTGACATATTTATTTTCATTTAGCGGACAACTGGAAAATCAAGACAACAAAACCGGCATTTTAAGGGCTAATAATGTCATTTTTGATTTGAACTAATTCGTTTGTAAAACTAATCATACATTATTCAATTGAAATTGATCAACTAAATATCTCTTGAAATGTTTTTCACTTTTCCAAAATCGAGGCTTTAGCAAGAAAATATATTCATGAAAAGAACATCATCGTCTCAGAAAACTTAGTGTGCCCCAGCCAGACAGAAAGGGTCACCAAAGCAAACGTTTTTGTTCTTACTTGAAAACAAATGATTATTGGAAAAGATTGTTGTGGTAATCACAATTTCAAATCTGTTCTTTAAATGACCATGCACTTCCGTTTTCCATGTGTCAACTTGAGATGATGAATAGTGTAGTTTCCCTTATTTTTGCACTAACAGGTGGGACACCCTAATATCTTTGTCTCTACATTCACTCCTGTCGACTCTGAATATAGAAAAATGTCTGAGATTTTTCTCACCAATGACTAAAGGTTTCTTTCATTTCATTTCCTAGTTTGCTCTTTATCTATAATGTCTTGATGAGCAAGGTGCAATTACTTTACATAAAAAGTGTATGTATGAAAGTTTGTAATTTGTTTTGACTCAATGTCTTACCTGTTTCGCAATCGTTTCCAGTATAGCCCAGTACGCAGGCACAAGTATAGTCGTTCACTCCATCAGTACAAGTTCCTCCATTCTGACAGGGGTCAGGAGTACAATCGTCGATATCTGTGCAAAATGAGTTCCAAACACAATAAATGGGATAAAAGTGACGAGAATAACATTTCATTGTTGACATATTTATTTTCATTTAGCGGATAACTGGAAAATCAAGACAACAAAACCGGCATTTTAAGGGCTAATAATGTCATTTTTTATTTGAATTAATTCATTTGTAAAACTAATCATACATTATTCAATTGAAATTGATCAACTAAATATCTCTTGAAATGTTTTTCTCTTTTCCAAAATCGAGGCTTTAGCAAGAAAATATATTCATGAAAAGAATATCATCGTCTCAGAAAACTTAGTGTGCCCCAGCCAGTCCGAAAGGGTCACCAAAGCAAACGTTTTTGTTCTTACTTGAAAACAAATGATTATTGGGAAAGATTGTTGTGGTAATCACAATTTTAAATCTGTTCTTAAAATGACCATGCACTTCCGTTTTCCATGTGTCAACTTGAGATGATGAAGAGTGTAGTTTCCCTTATTTTTTGCACTAACAGGTGGGACACCCTAATATCTTTGTCTCTACATTCACTCCTGTCGACTCTGAATATAGAAAAATGTCTGAGATTTTTCTCACCAATGACTAAAGGTTTCTTTCATTTCATTTCCTAGTTCAATGTCTTACCTGTTTCGCAATCGTTTCCAGTATAGCCCAGTACGCAGGCACAAGTATAGTCGTTCACTCCATCAGTACAAGTTCCTCCATTCTGACAGGGGTCAGGAGTACAATCGTCGATATCTGTGCAAAATGAGTTCCAAACACAATAAATGGGATAAAAGTGACGAGAATAAAATTTCATGGTTGACATATTTATTTTCATTTAGCGGATAACTGGAAAATCAAGACAACAAAACCGGCATTTTAAGGGCTAATAATGTCATTTTTGATTTGAACTAATTCGTTTGTAAAACTAATCATACATTATTCAATTGAAATTGATCAACTAAATATCTTTTGAAATGTTTTTCACTTTTCCAAAATCGAGGCTTTAGCAAGAAAATATATTCATGAAAAGAACATCATCGTCTCAGAAAACTTAGTGTGCCCCAGCCAGACAGAAAGGGTCACCAAAGCAAACGTTTTTGTTCTTACTTGAAAACAAATGATTATTGGGAAAGATTGTTGTGGTAATCACAATTTTAAATCTGTTCTTAAAATGACCATGCACTTCCGTTTTTCATGTGTTAACTTGAGATGATTAAGAGTGTAGTTTCCCTTATTTTGGCACTAACAGGTGGGACACCCTAATATCTTTGTCTCTACATTCACTCCTGTCGACTCTGAATATAGAAAAATGTCTGAGATTTTTCTCACCAATGACTAAAGGTTTCTTTCATTTCATTTCCTAGTTTGCTCTTTATCTATAATGTCTTGATGAGCAAGGTGCAATTACTTTACATAAAAAGTGTATGTATGAAAGTTTGTAATTTGTTTTGACTCAATGTCTTACCTGTTTCGCAATCGTTTCCAGTATAGCCCAGTACGCAGGCACAAGTATAGTCGTTCACTCCATCAGTACAAGTTCCTCCATTCTGACAGGGGTCAGGAGTACAATCGTCGATATCTGTGCAAAAGGAGTTCCAAACACAATAAATGGGATAAAAGTGACGAGAATAACATTTCATTGTTGACATATTTATTTTCATTTAGCGGATAACTGGAAAATCAAGACAACAAAACCAGCATTTTAAGGGCTAATAATGTCATTTTTGATGTGAATTAAATCATTTGTAAAACTAATCATACATTATTCAATTGAAATTGATCAACTAAATATCTCTTGAAATGTTTTTCTCTTTTCCAAAATCGAGGCTTTAGCAAGAAAATATATTCATGAAAAGAATATCATCGTCTCAGTAAACTAAGTGTGCCCCAGCCAGAGAGAAATGGTCACCAAAGCAAACGTTTTTGTTCTTACTTGAAAACAAATGATTATTGGGAAAGTTTGTTGTGGTATTCACAATTTTAAATCTGTTCTTAAAATGACCATGCACTTCCGTTTTCCATGCGTCAACTTGAGATGATTAAGAGTGTAGTTTCCCTTATTTTGGCACTAACAGGTGGGACACCCTAATATCTTTGTCTCTACATTCACTCCTGTCGACTCTGAATATAGAAAACTGTCTGAGATTTTTCTCACCAATGACTAAAGGTTTCTTTCATTTCATTTCCTAGTTTGCTCTTTATCTATAATGTCCTGATGAGCAAGGTGCAATTACTTTACATAAAAAGTGTATGTATGAAAGTTTGTAATTTGTTTTGACTCAATGTCTTACCTGTTTCGCAATCGTTTCCAGTATAGCCCAGTACGCAGGCACAAGTATAGTCGTTCACTCCATCAGTACAAGTTCCTCCATTCTGACAGGGGTCAGGAGTACAATCGTCGATATCTGTGCAAAATGAGTTCCAAACACAATAAATGGGATAAAAGTGACGAGAATAAAATTTCATGGTTGACATATTTATTTTCATTTAGCGGATAACTGGAAAATCAAGACAACAAAACCGGCATTTTAAGGGCTAATAATGTCATTTTTTATTTGAACTAATTCGTTTGTAAAACTAATCATACATTATTCAATTGAAATTGATCAACTAAATATCTTTTGAAATGTTTTTCACTTTTCCAAAATCGAGGCTTTAGCAAGAAAATATATTCATGAAAAGAACATCATCGTCTCAGAAAACTTAGTGTGCCCCAGCCAGACAGAAAGGGTCACCAAAGCAAACGTTTTTGTTCTTACTTGAAAACAAATGATTATTGGGAAAGATTGTTGTGGTAATCACAATTTTAAATCTGTTCTTAAAATGACCATGCACTTCCGTTTTTCATGTTTTAACTTGAGATGATTAAGAGTGTAGTTTCCCTTATTTTGGCACTAACAGGTGGGACACCCTAATATCTTTGTCTCTACATTCACTCCTGTCGACTCTGAATATAGAAAAATGTCTGAGATTTTTCTCACCAATGACTAAAGGTTTCTTTCATTTCATTTCCTAGTTTGCTCTTTATCTATAATGTCTTGATGAGCAAGGTGCAATTACTTTACATAAAAAGTGTATGTATGAAAGTTTGTAATTTGTTTTGACTCAATGTCTTACCTGTTTCGCAATCGTTTCCAGTATAGCCCAGTACGCAGGCACAAGTATAGTCGTTCACTCCATCAGTACAAGTTCCTCCATTCTGACAGGGGTCAGGAGTACAATCGTCGATATCTGTGCAAAAGGAGTTCCAAACACAATAAATGGGATAAAAGTGACGAGAATAACATTTCATTGTTGACATATTTATTTTCATTTAGCGGATAACAGGAAAATCAAGACAACAAAACCGGCATTTTAAGGGCTAATAATGTCATTTTTGATTTGAATTAATTCATTTGTAAAACTAATCATACATTATTCAATTGAAATTGATCAACTAAATATCTCTTGAAATGTTTTTCTCTTTTCCAAAATCGAGGCCTTAGCAAGAAAATATATTCATGAAAAGAATATCATCGTCTCAGAAAACTTAGTGTGCCCCTGCCAGACAGAAAGGGTCACTAAAGCAAACGTTTTTGCTCTTACTTGAAAACAAATGATTATTGGGAAAGATTGTTGTGGTAATCACAATTTTAAATCTGTTCTTAAAATGACCATGCACTTCCGTTTTTCATGTGTTAACTTGAGATGATTAAGAGTGTAGTTTCCCTTATTTTTTGCACTAACAGGTGGGACACCCTAATATCTTTGTCTCTACATTCACTCCTGTCGACTCTGAATATAGAAAAATGTCTGAGATTTTTCTCACCAATGACTAAAGGTTTCTTTCATTTCATTTCCTAGTATGCTCTTTATCTATAATGTCTTGATGAGCAAGGTGCAATTACTTTACATAAAAAGTGTATGTATGAAAGTTTGTAATTTGTTTTGACTCAATGTCTTACCTGTTTCGCAATCGTTTCCAGTATAGCCCAGTACGCAGGCACAAGTATAGTCGTTCACTCCATCAGTACAAGTTCCTCCATTCTGACAGGGGTCAGGAGTACAATCGTCGATATCTGTGCAAAATGAGTTCCAAACACAATAAATGGGATAAAAGTGACGAGAATAACATTTCATTGTTGACATATTTATTTTCATTTAGCGGATAACTGGAAAATCAAGACAACAAAACCGGCATTTTAAGGGCTAATAATGTCATTTTTTATTTGAATTAATTCATTTGTAAAACTAATCATACATTATTCAATTGAAATTGATCAACTAAATATCTCTTGAAATGTTTTTCTCTTTTCCAAAATCGAGGCTTTAGCAAGAAAATATATTCATGAAAAGAATATCATCGTCTCAGAAAACTTAGTGTGCCCCAGCCAGTCCGAAAGGGTCACCAAAGCAAACGTTTTTGTTCTTACTTGAAAACAAATGATTATTGGGAAAGATTGTTGTGGTAATCACAATTTTAAATCTGTTCTTAAAATGACCATGCACTTCCGTTTTCCATGTGTCAACTTGAGATGATGAAGAGTGTAGTTTCCCTTATTTTTTGCACTAACAGGTGGGACACCCTAATATCTTTGTCTCTACATTCACTCCTGTCGACTCTGAATATAGAAAAATGTCTGAGATTTTTCTCACCAATGACTAAAGGTTTCTTTCATTTCATTTCCTAGTTCAATGTCTTACCTGTTTCGCAATCGTTTCCAGTATAGCCCAGTACGCAGGCACAAGTATAGTCGTTCACTCCATCAGTACAAGTTCCTCCATTCTGACAGGGGTCAGGAGTACAATCGTCGATATCTGTGCAAAATGAGTTCCAAACACAATAAATGGGATAAAAGTGACGAGAATAAAATTTCATGGTTGACATATTTATTTTCATTTAGCGGATAACTGGAAAATCAAGACAACAAAACCGGCATTTTAAGGGCTAATAATGTCATTTTTGATTTGAACTAATTCGTTTGTAAAACTAATCATACATTATTCAATTGAAATTGATCAACTAAATATCTTTTGAAATGTTTTTCACTTTTCCAAAATCGAGGCTTTAGCAAGAAAATATATTCATGAAAAGAACATCATCGTCTCAGAAAACTTAGTGTGCCCCAGCCAGACAGAAAGGGTCACCAAAGCAAACGTTTTTGTTCTTACTTGAAAACAAATGATTATTGGGAAAGATTGTTGTGGTAATCACAATTTTAAATCTGTTCTTAAAATGACCATGCACTTCCGTTTTTCATGTGTTAACTTGAGATGATTAAGAGTGTAGTTTCCCTTATTTTGGCACTAACAGGTGGGACACCCTAATATCTTTGTCTCTACATTCACTCCTGTCGACTCTGAATATAGAAAAATGTCTGAGATTTTTCTCACCAATGACTAAAGGTTTCTTTCATTTCATTTCCTAGTTTGCTCTTTATCTATAATGTCTTGATGAGCAAGGTGCAATTACTTTACATAAAAAGTGTATGTATGAAAGTTTGTAATTTGTTTTGACTCAATGTCTTACCTGTTTCGCAATCGTTTCCAGTATAGCCCAGTACGCAGGCACAAGTATAGTCGTTCACTCCATCAGTACAAGTTCCTCCATTCTGACAGGGGTCAGGAGTACAATCGTCGATATCTGTGCAAAATGAGTTCCAAACACAATAAATGGGATAAAAGTGACGAGAATAAAATTTCATGGTTGACATATTTATTTTCATTTAGCGGATAACTGGAAAATCAAGACAACAAAACCGGCATTTTAAGGGCTAATAATGTCATTTTTGATTTGAACTAATTCGTTTGTAAAACTAATCATACATTATTCAATTGAAATTGATCAACTAAATATCTTTTGAAATGTTTTTCACTTTTCCAAAATCGAGGCTTTAGCAAGAAAATATATTCATGAAAAGAACATCATCGTCTCAGAAAACTTAGTGTGCCCCAGCCAGACAGAAAGGGTCACCAAAGCAAACGTTTTTGTTCTTACTTGAAAACAAATGATTATTGGGAAAGATTGTTGTGGTAATCACAATTTTAAATCTGTTCTTAAAATGACCATGCACTTCCGTTTTTCATGTGTTAACTTGAGATGATTAAGAGTGTAGTTTCCCTTATTTTGGCACTAACAGGTGGGACACCCTAATATCTTTGTCTCTACATTCACTCCTGTCGACTCTGAATATAGAAAAATGTCTGAGATTTTTCTCACCAATGACTAAAGGTTTCTTTCATTTCATTTCCTAGTTTGCTCTTTATCTATAATGTCTTGATGAGCAAGGTGCAATTACTTTACATAAAAAGTGTATGTATGAAAGTTTGTAATTTGTTTTGACTCAATGTCTTACCTGTTTCGCAATCGTTTCCAGTATAGCCCAGTACGCAGGCACAAGTATAGTCGTTCACTCCATCAGTACAAGTTCCTCCATTCTGACAGGGGTCAGGAGTACAATCGTCGATATCTGTGCAAAAGGAGTTCCAAACACAATAAATGGGATAAAAGTGACGAGAATAACATTTCATTGTTGACATATTTATTTTCATTTAGCGGATAACAGGAAAATCAAGACAACAAAACCGGCATTTTAAGGGCTAATAATGTCATTTTTGATTTGAATTAATTCATTTGTAAAACTAATCATACATTATTCAATTGAAATTGATCAACTAAATATCTCTTGAAATGTTTTTCTCTTTTCCAAAATCGAGGGCTTAGCAAGAAAATATATTCATGAAAAGAATATCATCGTCTCAGAAAACTTAGTGTGCCCCTGCCAGACAGAAAGGGTCACTAAAGCAAACGTTTTTGCTCTTACTTGAAAACAAATCATTATTGGGAAAGACTGTTGTGGTAGTCACAATTTCAAATCTGTTCTTTAAATGACCATGCACTTCCGTTTTCCATGTGTCAACTTGAGATGATTAAGAGTGTAGTTTCCCTTATTTCTACACTAACAGGTGGGACACCCTAAATTCTTTGTCTCTACATTCACTCCTGTCGACTCTGAATAAAGAAAAACCTCCGAGATTTTTCTCACCAATGACTAAAGGTTTCTTTCATTTCATTTCCTAGTTCGCTCTTTATCTATAATGTCTTGATGAGCAAGGTGCAATTACTTTACATAAAAAGTGTATGTATGAAAGTTTGTAATTTGTTTTGACTCAATGTCTTACCTGTTTCGCAATCGTTTCCAGTATAGCCCAGTACGCAGGCACAAGTATAGTCGTTCACTCCATCAGTACAAGTTCCTCCATTCTGACAGGGGTCAGGAGTACAATCGTCGATATCTGTGCAAAAGGAGTTCCAAACACAATAAATGGGATAAAAGTGACGAGAATAACATTTCATTGTTGACATATTTATTTTCATTTAGCGGATAACAGGAAAATCAAGACAACAAAACCGGCATTTTAAGGGCTAATAATGTCATTTTTGATTTGAATTAATTCATTTGTAAAACTAATCATACATTATTCAATTGAAATTGATCAACTAAATATCTCTTGAAATGTTTTTCTCTTTTCCAAAATCGAGGCCTTAGCAAGAAAATATATTCATGAAAAGAATATCATCGTCTCAGAAAACTTAGTGTGCCCCTGCCAGACAGAAAGGGTCACTAAAGCAAACGTTTTTGCTCTTACTTGAAAACAAATCATTATTGGGAAAGACTGTTGTGGTAGTCACAATTTCAAATCTGTTCTTTAAATGACCATGCACTTCCGTTTTCCATGTGTCAACTTGAGATGATTAAGAGTGTAGTTTCCCTTATTTCTACACTAACAGGTGGGACACCCTAAATTCTTTGTCTCTACATTCACTCCTGTCGACTCTGAATAAAGAAAAACCTCCGAGATTTTTCTCACCAATGACTAAAGGTTTCTTTCATTTCATTTCCTAGTTCGCTCTTTATCTATAATGTCTTGATGAGCAAGGTGCAATTACTTTACATAAAAAGTGTATGTATGAAAGTTTGTAATTTGTTTTGACTCAATGTCTTACCTGTTTCGCAATCGTTTCCAGTATAGCCCAGTACGCAGGCACAAGTATAGTCGTTCACTCCATCAGTACAAGTTCCTCCATTCTGACAGGGGTCAGGAGTACAATCGTCGATATCTGTGCAAAAGGAGTTCCAAACACAATAAATGGGATAAAAGTGACGAGAATAACATTTCATTGTTGACATATTTATTTTCATTTAGCGGATAACAGGAAAATCAAGACAACAAAACCGGCATTTTAAGGGCTAATAATGTCATTTTTGATTTGAATTAATTCATTTGTAAAACTAATCATACATTATTCAATTGAAATTGATCAACTAAATATCTCTTGAAATGTTTTTCTCTTTTCCAAAATCGAGGCCTTAGCAAGAAAATATATTCATGAAAAGAATATCATCGTCTCAGAAAACTTAGTGTGCCCCTGCCAGACAGAAAGGGTCACTAAAGCAAACGTTTTTGCTCTTACTTGAAAACAAATCATTATTGGGAAAGACTGTTGTGGTAGTCACAATTTCAAATCTGTTCTTTAAATGACCATGCACTTCCGTTTCCCATGTGTCAACTTGAGATGATTAAGAGTGTAGTTTCCCTTATTTCTACACTAACAGGTGGGACACCCTAAATTCTTTGTCTCTACATTCACTCCTGTCGACTCTGAATAAAGAAAAACCTCCGAGATTTTTCTCACCAATGACTAAAGGTTTCTTTCATTTCATTTCCTAGTTCGCTCTTTATCTATAATGTCTTGGTGAGCAAGGTGCAATTACTTTACATAAAAAGTGTATGTATGAAAGTTTGTAATTTGTTTTGACTCAATGTCTTACCTGTTTCGCAATCGTTTCCAGTATAGCCCAGTACGCAGGCACAAGTATAGTCGTTCACTCCATCAGTACAAGTTCCTCCATTCTGACAGGGGTCAGGAGTACAATCGTCGATATCTGTGCAAAATGAGTTCCAAACACAATAAATGGGATAAAAGTGACGAGAATAACATTTCATTGTTGACATATTTATTTTCATTTAGCGGATAACAGGAAAATCAAGACAACAAAACCGGCATTTTAAGGGCTAATAATGTCATTTTTTATTTGAATTAATTCATTTGTAAAACTAATCATACATTATTCAATTGAAATTGATCAACTAAATATCTCTTGAAATGTTTTTCTCTTTTCCAAAATCGAGGCCTTAGCAAGAAAATATATTCATGAAAAGAATATCATCGTCTCAGAAAACTTAGTGTGCCCCTGCCAGACAGAAAGGGTCACTAAAGCAAACGTTTTTGCTCTTACTTGAAAACAAATCATTATTGGGAAAGACTGTTGTGGTAGTCACACTTTCAAATCTGTTCTTTAAATGACCATGCACTTCCGTTTTCCATGTGTCAACTTGAGATGATTAAGAGTGTAGTTTCCCTTATTCTACACTAACAGGTGGAACACCCTAATTTCTTTGTCTCTACATTCACTCCTGTCGACTCTGAATAAAGAAAAACCTCCGAGATTTTTCTCACCAATGACTAAAGGTTTCTTTCATTTCATTTCCTTGTTCGCTCTTTATCTATAATGTCTTGATGAGCAAGGTGCAATTACTTTACATAAAAAGTGTATGTATGAAAGTTTGTAATTTGTTTTGACTCAATGTCTTACCTGTTTCGCAATCGTTTCCAGTATAGCCCAGTACGCAGGCACAAGTATAGTCGTTCACTCCATCAGTACAAGTTCCTCCATTCTGACAGGGGTCAGGAGTACAATCGTCGATATCTGTGCAAAATGAGTTCCAAACACAATAAATGGGATAAAAGTGATGAGAATAACATTTCATTGTTGACATATTTATTTTCATTTAGCGGATAACAGGAAAATCAAGACAACAAAACCGGCATTTTAAGGGCTAATAATGTCATTTTTTATTTGAATTAATTCATTTGTAAAACTAATCATACATTATTCAATTGAAATTGATCAACTAAATATCTCTTGAAATGTTTTTCTCTTTTCCAAAATCGAGGCCTTAGCAAGAAAATATATTCATGAAAAGAATATCATCGTCTCAGAAAACTTAGTGTGCCCCTGCCAGACAGAAAGGGTCACTAAAGCAAACGTTTTTGCTCTTACTTGAAAACAAATCATTATTGGGAAAGACTGTTGTGGTAGTCACAATTTCAAATCTGTTCTTTAAATGACCATGCACTTCCGTTTTCCATGTGTCAACTTGAGATGATTAAGAGTGTAGTTTCCCTTATTTCTACACTAACAGGTGGGACACCCTAAATTCTTTGTCTCTACATTCACTCCTGTCGACTCTGAATAAAGAAAAACCTCCGAGATTTTTCTCACCAATGACTAAAGGTTTCTTTCATTTCATTTCCTAGTTCGCTCTTTATCTATAATGTCTTGATGAGCAAGGTGCAATTACTTTACATAAAAAGTGTATGTATGAAAGTTTGTAATTTGTTTTGACTCAATGTCTTACCTGTTTCGCAATCGTTTCCAGTATAGCCCAGTACGCAGGCACAAGTATAGTCGTTCACTCCATCAGTACAAGTTCCTCCATTCTGACAGGGGTCAGGAGTACAATCGTCGATATCTGTGCAAAAGGAGTTCCAAACACAATAAATGGGATAAAAGTGACGAGAATAACATTTCATTGTTGACATATTTATTTTCATTTAGCGGATAACAGGAAAATCAAGACAACAAAACCGGCATTTTAAGGGCTAATAATGTCATTTTTGATTTGAATTAATTCATTTGTAAAACTAATCATACATTATTCAATTGAAATTGATCAACTAAATATCTCTTGAAATGTTTTTCTCTTTTCCAAAATCGAGGCCTTAGCAAGAAAATATATTCATGAAAAGAATATCATCGTCTCAGAAAACTTAGTGTGCCCCTGCCAGACAGAAAGGGTCACTAAAGCAAACGTTTTTGCTCTTACTTGAAAACAAATCATTATTGGGAAAGACTGTTGTGGTAGTCACAATTTCAAATCTGTTCTTTAAATGACCATGCACTTCCGTTTTCCATGTGTCAACTTGAGATGATTAAGAGTGTAGTTTCCCTTATTTCTACACTAACAGGTGGGACACCCTAAATTCTTTGTCTCTACATTCACTCCTGTCGACTCTGAATAAAGAAAAACCTCCGAGATTTTTCTCACCAATGACTAAAGGTTTCTTTCATTTCATTTCCTAGTTCGCTCTTTATCTATAATGTCTTGGTGAGCAAGGTGCAATTACTTTACATAAAAAGTGTATGTATGAAAGTTTGTAATTTGTTTTGACTCAATGTCTTACCTGTTTCGCAATCGTTTCCAGTATAGCCCAGTACGCAGGCACAAGTATAGTCGTTCACTCCATCAGTACAAGTTCCTCCATTCTGACAGGGGTCAGGAGTACAATCGTCGATATCTGTGCAAAATGAGTTCCAAACACAATAAATGGGATAAAAGTGACGAGAATAACATTTCATTGTTGACATATTTATTTTCATTTAGCGGATAACAGGAAAATCAAGACAACAAAACCGGCATTTTAAGGGCTAATAATGTCATTTTTTATTTGAATTAATTCATTTGTAAAACTAATCATACATTATTCAATTGAAATTGATCAACTAAATATCTCTTGAAATGTTTTTCTCTTTTCCAAAATCGAGGCCTTAGCAAGAAAATATATTCATGAAAAGAATATCATCGTCTCAGAAAACTTAGTGTGCCCCTGCCAGACAGAAAGGGTCACTAAAGCAAACGTTTTTGCTCTTACTTGAAAACAAATCATTATTGGGAAAGACTGTTGTGGTAGTCACACTTTCAAATCTGTTCTTTAAATGACCATGCACTTCCGTTTTCCATGTGTCAACTTGAGATGATTAAGAGTGTAGTTTTCCTTATTCTACACTAACAGGTGGAACACCCTAATTTCTTTGTCTTTACATTCACTCCTGTCGACTCTGAATAAAGAAAAACCTCCGAGATTTTTCTCACCAATGACTAAAGGTTTCTTTCATTTCATTTCCTTGTTCGCTCTTTATCTATAATGTTTTGATCCCAATAAACAAAACACTAAAAAGTAACCTCTTTTGGGAGTGTATTTTAAGTGATTTTAAAGTATGGTGCCTTTTGAACTAAATTTAAACGTTATCGACACGTGCTTTCATTTAAACAAACAAGGTACTCCTGTTCACGTATTCATCTAACCTAAAAACCACCAATTTATCACGCGACTGGAGTAACGTGATTCCACTTACCTCTGTAAATCACGTGTTTATGACCAAATAACCACTTGACCAAGCAACGAGTTTTTTGTCCGTCAACCGATGGTGGTGATAAATAAGTAATTATTTGGTCTTGTAAGCACCTTAATCGATTGGTTTCACAGGTTATCCAAGGTCGATGGTAATAATCACGTTACTTACACCGGCTAATCGTTTTATTGTTCTGTCCGTGAATCTCCAGTTATATTAAATTAGTAATTCTGAGGTGTCTTACACACCTCTTTAAATGGTTTCAAAGTTACCATAACTTTCTTGGTTATGATCACGTAGCTAAAACTGATTACTAATCTAAGCTGTGAATCCGTGATATTTAGGTGTGAAAAATTAGTAATTATTAGGTGTCTTAAAACACCTATTTAAATGGTAGTCAAAGTTGCCAGCAGTTCCGCGGTGATGATCTCGTGACTCAAACGGATTATAAATCAAAGCTGGGCATAAGTGAATTTTAGGTGTGAAAAATTAGTAATTATTAGGTGTCTTAAAACACCTTTTTAAATGGTTTCAAAGTTACCATAACTTTATTGGTGATGATCACGTAGCTAAAACTGATTACTAATCTAAGCTGTGAATTCGTGATATTTAGGTGTGAAAAATTAGTAATTATTAGGTGTCTTAAAACACCTATGTAAATGGTAGTCAAAGTTGCCAGCAGTTCCGCGGTGATGATCTCGTGACTCAAACGGATTATTAATCTAAGCTGGGTATTCCGTGATTTCCAGGTGTGAAAAATGAGTTATTCTTGGGTGTCTTGATGGTTTCACAGTTACCATTTAAGTTCCGTGGTGATAATCCCGTGTCTGTTGGCATATTTCTATTTTCACCAGTTGATAACTGACTGTTGGCATCTTTTCATTGCACCAGTTGATAACCGGTCTGTGTGCATATTTCCAGTTACACCAGTTGATGACTGCTGGCTGACTGTTGGCATGTTTCCAGTTGAACCAGCTGACACAAATTAATTTGCATATTGAATATGGGGTGCGTGCAGATCTATGTTTTTTAAACAGTTTATCTGAATTTACATCATATTTCTTAATTACTGATGATTTAGTTATATGCAATTCATTTCGAAAATACTACAAATATAAATTACCAGTTATTAGGACATTTCGCTACTTCGTATAAATTACATTTTAATTAAACATGAATAAGGAAAACATTAACTAGAACTAAAATAATTTCAATAAAATACAAGTATATGAAAAAAAATCGATTAATTAAATTATGTAAGTCTACTTATTACCAATGCCATTACATTGGAAATACAGACGTACCAGTATTGAAGTGTTGTTGCCGTTCAACTGGTTGGAAGTTTTACCAAATGGTTCTAATGGCTCAGCTAGACCAGTTGAATTCTAACTGATCTGGATCAACTGGATCATTTAGCCCATTTCAATTTCCGGGGTTACCAGTTGGCATTACTGGTTCATCAACTGGACCAGTTGAAACTAGCTTTCTCCTCTGGGATGTTTGCAACCACCCCCCCCCCTCCCACCTCCTCTAATCCCAAACCACTTCCTGCGCGCCTGGACGTAATTATGGAAGATCCAATAAATGATGTTCAGAAACGGGATGAGAACGTCATTATTTTGGTTTATTTATTGTGTAACATTTGCAGTAATATAGTTCCTCTTCGACGTAATATTCACGTGAATTTCACGCGGATATTTTGACTAAAACTATCACTAACGCTTCACGTGTTTCTGTGACGCGATAATTTCGTTTATGAAGATGTAATTTCATAACCCAAAAAACACGGGAGTATTAGGTTTCCAAACCATGGTCTCCAAGGTAGAGATAATCACGTTATTATAATGGTGATATTGCAGTGACAATTGCGTGATTTAGTATACGTGTGTTTTAAGTGACCTAGTGCAATAAACGTATTAACACATTTACGTAAGTGTGCGGTGTTTGAAGAACGTAACTCTCCTCAAGTCGATACCTTGATATTGACGTGATTTTCACGTGATTTTGTTTATTGGGATGAGCAAGGTGCAATTACTTTACATAAAAAGTGTATGTATGAAAGTTTGTAATTTGTTTGACTCAATGTCTTACCTGTTTCGCAATCGTTTCCAGTATAGCCCAGTACGCAGGCACAAGTATAGTCGTTCACTCCATCAGTACAAGTTCCTCCATTCTGACAGGGGTCAGGAGTACAATCGTCGATATCTGTGCAAAATGAGTTCCAAACACAATAAATGGGATAAAAGTGACGAGAATAACATTTAATTGTTGACATATTTATTTTCATTTAGCGGATAACAGGAAAATCAAGACAACAAAACCGGCATTTTAAGGGCTAATAATGTCATTTTTGATTTGAATTAATTCATTTGTAAAACTAATCATACATTATTCAATTGAAATTGATCAACTAAATATCTCTTGAAATGTTTTTCTCTTTTCCAAAATCGAGGCCTTAGCAAGAAAATATATTCATGAAAAGAATATCATCGTCTCAGAAAACTTAGTGTGCCCCAGCCAGATAGAAAGGGTCACCAAAGCAAACGTTTTTGTTCTTACTTGAAAAAAAAAAGATTATTGGGAAAGATTGTTGTGGTAATCACAATTTCAAATCTGTTCTTTAAATGACCATGCACTTCCGTTTACCATGTGTCAACTTGAGATGATTAAGAGTGTAGTTTCCCTTATTTTTGCACTAACAGGTGGGACACCCTAATATCTTTGTCTCTACATTCACTCCTGTCGACTCTAAATATAGAAAAATGTCTGAGATTTTTCTCACCAATGACTAAAGGTTTCTTTCATTTCATTTCCTTGTTTTCTCTTTATCTATAATGTCTTGATGAGCAAGGTGCAATTACTTTACATAAAAAGTGTATGTGTGAAAGTTTGTAATTTGTTTTGACTCAATGTCTTACCTGTTTCGCAATCGTTTCCAGTATAGCCCAGTACGCAGGCACAAGTATAGTCGTTCACTCCATCAGTACAAGTTCCTCCATTCTGACAGGGGTCAGGAGTACAATCGTCGATATCTGTGCAAAATGAGTTCCAAACACAATAAATGGGATAAAAGTGACGAGAATAACATTTAATTGTTGACATATTTATTTTCATTTAGCGGATAAAAGGAAAATCAAGACAACAAAACCGGCATTTTAAGGGCTAATAATGTCATTTTTTATTTGAATTAATTCATTTGTAAAACTAATCATACATTATTCAATTGAAATTGATCAACTAAATATCTCTTGAAATGTTTTTCTCTTTTCCAAAATCGAGGCCTTAGCAAGAAAATATATTCATGAAAAGAATATCATCGTCTCAGAAAACTTAGTGTGCCCCAGCCAGATAGAAAGGGTCACCAAAGCAAACGTTTTTGTTCTTACTTGAAAACAAATGATTATTGGGAAAGATTGTTGTGGTAATCACAATTTCAAATCTGTTCTTTAAATGACCATGCACTTCCGTTTACCATGTGTCAACTTGAGATGATTAAGAGTGTAGTTTTCCTTATTTCTACACTAACAGGTGGGACACCCTAATTTCTTTGTCTCTACATTCACTCCTGTCGACTCTGAATAAAGAAAAACCTCCGAGATTTTTCTCACCAATGACTAAAGGTTTCTTTCATTTCATTTCCTTGTTCGCTCTTTATCTATAATGTTTTGATGAGCAAGGTGCAATTACTTTACATAAAAAGTGTATGTATGAAAGTTTGTAATTTGTTTGACTCAATGTCTTACCTGTTTCGCAATCGTTTCCAGTATAGCCCAGTACGCAGGCACAAGTATAGTCGTTCACTCCATCAGTACAAGTTCCTCCATTCTGACAGGGGTCAGGAGTACAATCGTCGATATCTGTGCAAAATGAGTTCCAAACACAATAAATGGGATAAAAGTGACGAGAATAACATTTAATTGTTGACATATTTATTTTCATTTAGCGGATAACAGGAAAATCAAGACAACAAAACCGGCATTTTAAGGGCTAATAATGTCATTTTTGATTTGAATTAATTCATTTGTAAAACTAATCATACATTATTCAATTGAAATTGATCAACTAAATATCTCTTGAAATGTTTTTCTCTTTTCCAAAATCGAGGCCTTAGCAAGAAAATATATTCATGAAAAGAATATCATCGTCTCAGAAAACTTAGTGTGCCCCAGCCAGATAGAAAGGGTCACCAAAGCAAACGTTTTTGTTCTTACTTGAAAAAAAAATGATTATTGGGAAAGATTGTTGTGGTAATCACAATTTCAAATCTGTTCTTTAAATGACCATGCACTTCCGTTTACCATGTGTCAACTTGAGATGATTAAGAGTGTAGTTTCCCTTATTTTTGCACTAACAGGTGGGACACCCTAATATCTTTGTCTCTACATTCACTCCTGTCGACTCTAAATATAGAAAAATGTCTGAGATTTTTCTCACCAATGACTAAAGGTTTCTTTCATTTCATTTCCTTGTTTTCTCTTTATCTATAATGTCTTGATGAGCAAGGTGCAATTACTTTACATAAAAAGTGTATGTGTGAAAGTTTGTAATTTGTTTTGACTCAATGTCTTACCTGTTTCGCAATCGTTTCCAGTGTAGCCCAGTACGCAGGCACAAGTATAGTCGTTCACTCCATCAGTACAAGTTCCTCCATTCTGACAGGGGTCAGGAGTACAATCGTCGATATCTGTGCAAAATGAGTTCCAAACACAATAAATGGGATAAAAGTGACGAGAATAACATTTAATTGTTGACATATTTATTTTCATTTAGCGGATAACAGGAAAATCAAGACAACAAAACCGGCATTTTAAGGGCTAATAATGTCATTTTTCATTTGAATTAATTCATTTGTAAAACTAATCATACATTATTCAATTGAAATTGATCAACTAAATATCTCTTGAAATGTTTTTCTCTTTTCCAAAATCGAGGCCTTAGCAAGAAAATATATTCATGAAAAGAATATCATCGTCTCAGAAAACTTAGTGTGCCCCAGCCAGATAGAAAGGGTCATTAAAGCAAACGTTTTTGTTCTTACTTGAAAAAAAAAGATTATTGGGAAAGATTGTTGTGGTAATCACAATTTCAAATCTGTTCTTTAAATGACCATGCACTTCCGTTTACCATGTGTCAACTTGAGATGATTAAGAGTGTAGTTTTCCTTATTTCTACACTAACAGGTGGGACACCCTAATTTCTTTGTCTCTACATTCACTCCTGTCGACTCTGAATAAAGAAAAACCTCCGAGATTTTTCTCACCAATGACTAAAGGTTTCTTTCATTTCATTTCCTTGTTCGCTCTTTATCTATAATGTTTTGATGAGCAAGGTGCAATTACTTTACATAAAAAGTGTATGTATGAAAGTTTGTAATTTGTTTGACTCAATGTCTTACCTGTTTCGCAATCGTTTCCAGTATAGCCCAGTACGCAGGCACAAGTATAGTCGTTCACTCCATCAGTACAAGTTCCTCCATTCTGACAGGGGTCAGGAGTACAATCGTCGATATCTGTGCAAAATGAGTTCCAAACACAGTAAATGGGATAAAAGTGACGAGAATAACATTTAATTGTTGACATATTTATTTTCATTTAGCGGATAAAAGGAAAATCAAGACAACAAAACTGGCATTTTAAGGGCTAATAATGTCATTCTTTATTTGAATTAATTCATTTGTAAAGCTAATCATACATTATTCAATTGAAATTGATCAACTAAATATCTCTTGAAATGTTTTTCTCTTTTCCAAAATCGAGGCCTTAGCAAGAAAATATATTCATGAAAAGAATATCATCGTCTCAGAAAACTTAGTGTGCCCCTGCCAGACAGAAAGGGTCACTAAAGCAAACGTTTTTGCTCTTACTTGAAAACAAATGATTATTGGGAAAGATTGTTGTGGTAATCACAATTTCAAATCTGTTCTTTAAATGACCATGCACTTCCGTTTACCATGTGTCAACTTGAGATGATTAAGAGTGTAGTTTTCCTTATTTCTACACTAACAGGTGGGACACCCTAATTTCTTTGTCTCTACATTCACTCCTGTCGACTCTAAATATAGAAAAATGTCTGAGATTTTTCTCACCAATGACTAAAGGTTTCTTTCATTTCATTTCCTTGTTTTCTCTTTATCTATAATGTCTTGATGAGCAAGGTGCAATTACTTTACATAAAAAGTGTATGTGTGAAAGTTTGTAATTTGTTTTGACTCAATGTCTTACCTGTTTCGCAATCGTTTCCAGTATAGCCCAGTACGCAGGCACAAGTATAGTCGTTCACTCCATCAGTACAAGTTCCTCCATTCTGACAGGGGTCAGGAGTACAATCGTCGATATCTGTGCAAAATGAGTTCCAAACACAATAAATGGGATAAAAGTGACGAGAATAACATTTAATTGTTGACATATTTATTTTCATTTAGCGGATAAAAGGAAAATCAAGACAACAAAACTGGCATTTTAAGGGCTAATAATGTCATTCTTTATTTGAATTAATTCATTTGTAAAGCTAATCATACATTATTCAATTGAAATTGATCAACTAAATATCTCTTGAAATGTTTTTCTCTTTTCCAAAATCGAGGCCTTAGCAAGAAAATATATTCATGAAAAGAATATCATCGTCTCAGAAAACTTAGTGTGCCCCTGCCAGACAGAAAGGGTCACTAAAGCAAACGTTTTTGCTCTTACTTGAAAACAAATGATTATTGGGAAAGATTGTTGTGGTAATCACAATTTCAAATCTGTTCTTTAAATGACCATGCACTTCCGTTTACCATGTGTCAACTTGAGATGATTAAGAGTGTAGTTTTCCTTATTTCTACACTAACAGGTGGGACACCCTAATTTCTTTGTCTCTACATTCACTCCTGTCGACTCTGAATAAAGAAAAACCTCCGAGATTTTTCTCACCAATGACTAAAGGTTTCTTTCATTTCATTTCCTAGTTCGCTCTTTATCTATAATGTCTTGATGAGCAAGGTGCAATTATTTTACATAAAAAGTGTATGTGTGAAAGTTTGTAATTTGTTTTGACTCAATGTCTTACCTGTTTCGCAATCGTTTCCAGTATAGCCCAGTACGCAGGCACAAGTATAGTCGTTCACTCCATCAGTACAAGTTCCTCCATTCTGACAGGGGTCAGGAGTACAATCGTCGATATCTGTGCAAAATGAGTTCCAAACACAATAAATGGGATAAAAGTGACGAGAATAACATTTCATTGTTGACATATTTATTTTCATTTAGCGGATAACAGGAAAATCAAGACAACAAAACCGGCATTTTAAGGGCTAATAATGTCATTTTTGATTTGAATTAATTCATTTGTAAAACTATTCATACATTATTCAATTGAAATTGATCAACTAAATATCTATTGAAATGTTTTTCTCTTTTCCAAAATCGAGGCCTTAGCAAGAAAATATATTCATGAAAAGAATATCATCGTCTCAGAAAACTTAGTGTGCCCCAGCCAGATAGAAAGGGTCACCAAAGCAAACGTTTTTGTTCTTACTTGAAAACAAAAGATTATTGGGAAAGATTGTTGTGGTAATCACAATTTCAAATCTGTTCTTTAAATGACCATGCACTTCCGTTTACCATGTGTCAACTTGAGATGATTAAGAGTGTAGTTTTCCTTATTTCTACACTAACAGGTGGGACACCCTAATTTCTTTGTCTCTACATTCACTCCTGTTGACTCTGAATAAAGAAAAACCTCCGAGATTTTTCTCACCAATGACTAAAGGTTTCTTTCATTTCATTTCCTTGTTCGCTCTTTATCTATAATGTCTTGATGAGCAAGGTGCAATTACTTTACATAAAAAGTGCATGTATGAAAGTTTGTAATTTGTTTGACTCAATGTCTTACCTGTTTCGCAATCGTTTCCAGTATAGCCCAGTACGCAGGCACAAGTATAGTCGTTCACTCCATCAGTACAAGTTCCTCCATTCTGACAGGGGTCAGGAGTACAATCGTCGATATCTGTGCAAAATGAGTTCCAAACACAATAAATAGGATAAAAGTGACGAGAATAACATTTCATTGTTGACATATTTATTTTCATTTAGCGGATAACAGGAAAATCAAGACAACAAAACCGACATTTTAAGGGCTAATAATGTCATTTTTTATTTGAATTAATTCATTTGTAAAACTAATCATACATTATTCAATTGAAATTGATCAACTAAATATCTCTTGAAATGTTTTTCTCTTTTCCAAAATCGAGGCCTTAGCAAGAAAATATATTCATGAAAAGAATATCATTGTCTCAGAAAACTTAGTGTGCCCCAGCCAGATAGAAAGGGTCACCAAAGCAAACGTTTTTGTTCTTACTTGAAAAAAAAAGATTATTGGGAAAGATTGTTGTGGTAGTCACAATTTCAAATCTGTTCTTTAAATGACCATGCACTTCCGTTTACCATGTGTCAACTTGAGATGATTAAGAGTGTAGTTTTCCTTATTTCTACACTTACAGGTGGGACACCCTAATTTCTTTGTCTCTACATTCACTCCTGTCGACTCTGAATAAAGAAAAACCTCCGAGATTTTTCTCACCAATGACTAAAGGTTTCTTTCATTTCATTTCCTTGTTCGCTCTTTATCTATAATGTCTTGATGAGCAAGGTGCAATTACTTTACATAAAAAGTGTATGTATGAAAGTTTGTAATTTGTTTTGACTCAATGTCTTACCTGTTTCGCAATCGTTTCCAGTATAGCCCAGTACGCAGGCACAAGTATAGTCGTTCACTCCATCAGTACAAGTTCCTCCATTCTGACAGGGGTCAGGAGTACAATCGTCGATATCTGTGCAAAATGAGTTCCAAACACAATAAATGGGATAAAAGTGACGAGAATAACATTTAATTGTTGACATATTTATTTTCATTTAGCGGATAACAGGAAAATCAAGACAACAAAACCGGCATTTTAAGGGCTAATAATGTCATTTTTGATTTGAATTAATTAATTTGTAAAACTAATCATACATTATTCAATTGAAATTGATCAACTAAATATCTCTTGAAATGTTTTTCTCTTTTCCAAAATCGAGGCCTTAGCAAGAAAATATATTCATGAAAAGAATATCATCGTCTCAGAAAACTTAGTGTGCCCCTGCCAGATAGAAAGGGTCACCAAAGCAAACGTTTTTGTTCTTACTTGAAAACAAAAGATTATTGGGAAAGATTGTTGTGGTAGTCACAATTTCAAAACTGTTCTTTAAATGACCATGCACTTCCGTTTACCATGTGTCAACTTGAGATGATTAAGAGTGTAGTTTTCCTTATTTCTACACTTACAGGTGGGACACCCTAATTTCTTTGTCTCTACATTCACTCCTGTCGACTCTGAATAAAGAAAAACCTCCGAGATTTTTCTCACCAATGACTAAAGGTTTCTTTCATTTCATTTCCTAGTTCGCTCTTTATCTATAATGTCTTGATGAGCAAGGTGCAATTATTTTACATAAAAAGTGTATGTATGAAAGTTTGTAATTTGTTTTGACTCAATGTCTTACCTGTTTCGCAATCGTTTCCAGTATAGCCCAGTACGCAGGCACAAGTATAGTCGTTCACTCCATCAGTACAAGTTCCTCCATTCTGACAGGGGTCAGGAGTACAATCGTCGATATCTGTGCAAAATGAGTTCCAAACACAATAAATAGGATAAAAGTGACGAGAATAACATTTCATTGTTGACATATTTATTTTCATTTAGCGGATAACAGGAAAATCAAGACAACAAAACCGACATTTTAAGGGCTAATAATGTCATTTTTTATTTGAATTAATTCATTTGTAAAACTAATCATACATTATTCAATTGAAATTGATCAACTAAATATCTCTTGAAATGTTTTTCTCTTTTCCAAAATCGAGGCCTTAGCAAGAAAATATATTCATGAAAAGAATATCATTGTCTCAGAAAACTTAGTGTGCCCCAGCCAGATAGAAAGGGTCACCAAAGCAAACGTTTTTGTTCTTACTTGAAAAAAAAAGATTATTGGGAAAGATTGTTGTGGTAGTCACAATTTCAAATCTGTTCTTTAAATGACCATGCACTTCCGTTTACCATGTGTCAACTTGAGATGATTAAGAGTGTAGTTTTCCTTATTTCTACACTTACAGGTGGGACACCCTAATTTCTTTGTCTCTACATTCACTCCTGTCGACTCTGAATAAAGAAAAACCTCCGAGATTTTTCTCACCAATGACTAAAGGTTTCTTTCATTTCATTTCCTTGTTCGCTCTTTATCTATAATGTCTTGATGAGCAAGGTGCAATTACTTTACATAAAAAGTGTATGTATGAAAGTTTGTAATTTGTTTTGACTCAATGTCTTACCTGTTTCGCAATCGTTTCCAGTATAGCCCAGTACGCAGGCACAAGTATAGTCGTTCACTCCATCAGTACAAGTTCCTCCATTCTGACAGGGGTCAGGAGTACAATCGTCGATATCTGTGCAAAATGAGTTCCAAACACAATAAATGGGATAAAAGTGACGAGAATAACATTTAATTGTTGACATATTTATTTTCATTTAGCGGATAACAGGAAAATCAAGACAACAAAACCGGCATTTTAAGGGCTAATAATGTCATTTTTGATTTGAATTAATTAATTTGTAAAACTAATCATACATTATTCAATTGAAATTGATCAACTAAATATCTCTTGAAATGTTTTTCTCTTTTCCAAAATCGAGGCCTTAGCAAGAAAATATATTCATGAAAAGAATATCATCGTCTCAGAAAACTTAGTGTGCCCCTGCCAGATAGAAAGGGTCACCAAAGCAAACGTTTTTGTTCTTACTTGAAAACAAAAGATTATTGGGAAAGATTGTTGTGGTAGTCACAATTTCAAAACTGTTCTTTAAATGACCATGCACTTCCGTTTACCATGTGTCAACTTGAGATGATTAAGAGTGTAGTTTTCCTTATTTCTACACTTACAGGTGGGACACCCTAATTTCTTTGTCTCTACATTCACTCCTGTCGACTCTGAATAAAGAAAAACCTCCGAGATTTTTCTCACCAATGACTAAAGGTTTCTTTCATTTCATTTCCTAGTTCGCTCTTTATCTATAATGTCTTGATGAGCAAGGTGCAATTATTTTACATAAAAAGTGTATGTATGAAAGTTTGTAATTTGTTTTGACTCAATGTCTTACCTGTTTCGCAATCGTTTCCAGTATAGCCCAGTACGCAGGCACAAGTATAGTCGTTCACTCCATCAGTACAAGTTCCTCCATTCTGACAGGGGTCAGGAGTACAATCGTCGATATCTGTGCAAAATGAGTTCCAAACACAATAAATGGGATAAAAGTGACGAGAATAACATTTCATTGTTGACATATTTATTTTCATTTAGCGGATAACAGGAAAATCAAGACAACAAAACCGGCATTTTAAGGGCTAATAATGTCATTTTTTATTTGAATTAATTCATTTGTAAAACTATTCATACATTATTCAATTGAAATTGATCAACTAAATATCTATTGAAATGTTTTTCTCTTTTCCAAAATCGAGGCCTTAGCAAGAAAATATATTCATGAAAAGAATATCATCGTCTCAGAAAACTTAGTGTGCCCCAGCCAGATAGAAAGGGTCACCAAAGCAAACGTTTTTGTTCTTACTTGAAAAAAAAAGATTATTGGGAAAGATTGTTGTGGTAGTCACAATTTCAAATCTGTTCTTTAAATGACCATGCACTTCCGTTTACCATGTGTCAACTTGAGATGATTAAGAGTGTAGTTTTCCTTATTTCTACACTAACAGGTGGGACACCCTAATTTCTTTGTCTCTACATTCACTCCTGTTGACTCTGAATAAAGAAAAACCTCCGAGATTTTTCTCACCAATGACTAAAGGTTTCTTTCATTTCATTTCCTTGTTCGCTCTTTATCTATAATGTCTTGATGAGCAAGGTGCAATTACTTTACATAAAAAGTGCATGTATGAAAGTTTGTAATTTGTTTGACTCAATGTCTTACCTGTTTCGCAATCGTTTCCAGTATAGCCCAGTACGCAGGCACAAGTATAGTCGTTCACTCCATCAGTACAAGTTCCTCCATTCTGACAGGGGTCAGGAGTACAATCGTCGATATCTGTGCAAAATGAGTTCCAAACACAATAAATAGGATAAAAGTGACGAGAATAACATTTCATTGTTGACATATTTATTTTCATTTAGCGGATAACAGGAAAATCAAGACAACAAAACCGGTATTTTAAGGGCTAATAATGTCATTTTTGATTTGAATTAATTCATTTGTAAAACTAATCATACATTATTCAATTGAAATTGATCAACTAAATATCTCTTGAAATGTTTTTCTCTTTTCCAAAATCGAGGCCTTAGCAAGAAAATATATTCATGAAAAGAATATCATCGTCTCAGAAAACTTAGTGTGCCCCAGCCAGATAGAAAGGGTCACCAAAGCAAACGTTTTTGTTCTTACTTGAAAAAAAAAGATTATTGGGAAAGATTGTTGTGGTAGTCACAATTTCAAATCTGTTCTTTAAATGACCATGCACTTCCGTTTACCATGTGTCAACTTGAGATGATTAAGAGTGTAGTTTTCCTTATTTCTACACTTACAGGTGGGACACCCTAATTTCTTTGTCTCTACATTCACTCCTGTCGACTCTGAATAAAGAAAAACCTCCGAGATTTTTCTCACCAATGACTAAAGGTTTCTTTCATTTCACTTCCTAGTTCGCTCTTTATCTATAATGTCTTGATGAGCAAGGTGCAATTATTTTACATAAAAAGTGTATGTATGAAAGTTTGTAATTTGTTTTGACTCAATGTCTTACCTGTTTCGCAATCGTTTCCAGTATAGCCCAGTACGCAGGCACAAGTATAGTCGTTCACTCCATCAGTACAAGTTCCTCCATTCTGACAGGGGTCAGGAGTACAATCGTCGATATCTGTGCAAAATGAGTTCCAAACACAATAAATGGGATAAAAGTGACGAGAATAACATTTCATTGTTGACATATTTATTTTCATTTAGCGGATAACAGGAAAATCAAGACAACAAAACCGGCATTTTAAGGGCTAATAATGTCATTTTTTATTTGAATTAATTCATTTGTAAAACTATTCATACATTATTCAATTGAAATTGATCAACTAAATATCTATTGAAATGTTTTTCTCTTTTCCAAAATCGAGGCCTTAGCAAGAAAATATATTCATGAAAAGAATATCATCGTCTCAGAAAACTTAGTGTGCCCCAGCCAGATAGAAAGGGTCACCAAAGCAAACGTTTTTGTTCTTACTTGAAAACAAAAGATTATTGGGAAAGATTGTTGTGGTAATCACAATTTCAAATCTGTTCTTTAAATGACCATGCACTTCCGTTTACCATGTGTCAACTTGAGATGATTAAGAGTGTAGTTTTCCTTATTTCTACACTAACAGGTGGGACACCCTAATTTCTTTGTCTCTACATTCACTCCTGTTGACTCTGAATAAAGAAAAACCTCCGAGATTTTTCTCACCAATGACTAAAGGTTTCTTTCATTTCATTTCCTAGTTCGCTCTTTATCTATAATGTCTTGATGAGCAAGGTGCAATTACTTTACATAAAAAGTGTATGTATGAAAGTTTGTAATTTGTTTTGACTCAATGTCTTACCTGTTTCGCAATCGTTTCCAGTATAGCCCAGTACGCAGGCACAGGTATAGTCGTTCACTCCATCAGTACAAGTTCCTCCATTCTGACAGGGGTCAGGAGTACAATCGTCGATATCTGTGCAAAATGAGTTCCAAACACAATAAATGGGATAAAAGTGACGAGAATAACATTTCATTGTTGACATATTTATTTTCATTTAGCGGATAACAGGAAAATCAAGACAACAAAACCGGCATTTTAAGGGCTAATAATGTCATTTTTGATTTGAATTAATTAATTTGTAAAACTAATCATACATTATTCAATTGAAATTGATCAACTAAATATCTCTTGAAATGTTTTTCTCTTTTCCAAAATCGAGGCCTTAGCAAGAAAATATATTCATGAAAAGAATATCATCGTCTCAGAAAACTTAGTGTGCCCCTGCCAGATAGAAAGGGTCACCAAAGCAAACGTTTTTGTTCTTACTTGAAAAAAAAAGATTATTGGGAAAGATTGTTGTGGTAGTCACAATTTCAAAACTGTTCTTTAAATGACCATGCACTTCCGTTTACCATGTGTCAACTTGAGATGATTAAGAGTGTAGTTTTCCTTATTTCTACACTTACAGGTGGGACACCCTAATTTCTTTGTCTCTACATTCACTCCTGTCGACTCTGAATAAAGAAAAACCTCCGAGATTTTTCTCACCAATGACTAAAGGTTTCTTTCATTTCATTTCCTAGTTCGCTCTTTATCTATAATGTCTTGATGAGCAAGGTGCAATTACTTTACATAAAAAGTGTATGTATGAAAGTTTGTAATTTGTTTTGACTCAATGTCTTACCTGTTTCGCAATCGTTTCCAGTATAGCCCAGTACGCAGGCACAAGTATAGTCGTTCACTCCATCAGTACAAGTTCCTCCATTCTGACAGGGGTCAGGAGTACAATCGTCGATATCTGTGCAAAATGAGTTCCAAACACAATAAATAGGATAAAAGTGACGAGAATAACATTTCATTGTTGACATATTTATTTTCATTTAGCGGATAACAGGAAAATCAAGACAACAAAACCGACATTTTAAGGGCTAATAATGTCATTTTTTATTTGAATTAATTCATTTGTAAAACTATTCATACATTATTCAATTGAAATTGATCAACTAAATATCTATTGAAATGTTTTTCTCTTTTCCAAAATCGAGGCCTTAGCAAGAAAATATATTCATGAAAAGAATATCATCGTCTCAGAAAACTTAGTGTGCCCCAGCCAGATAGAAAGGGTCACCAAAGCAAACGTTTTTGTTCTTACTTGAAAACAAAAGATTATTGGGAAAGATTGTTGTGGTAATCACAATTTCAAATCTGTTCTTTAAATGACCATGCACTTCCGTTTACCATGTGTCAACTTGAGATGATTAAGAGTGTAGTTTTCCTTATTTCTACACTAACAGGTGGGACACCCTAATTTCTTTGTCTCTACATTTACTCCTGTTGACTCTGAATAAAGAAAAACCTCCGAGATTTTTCTCACCAATGAATAAAGGTTTCTTTCATTTCATTTCCTTGTTCGCTCTTTATCTATAATGTCTTGATGAGCAAGGTGCAATTACTTTACATAAAAAGTGCATGTATGAAAGTTTGTAATTTGTTTGACTCAATGTCTTACCTGTTTCGCAATCGTTTCCAGTATAGCCCAGTACGCAGGCACAAGTATAGTCGTTCACTCCATCAGTACAAGTTCCTCCATTCTGACAGGGGTCAGGAGTACAATCGTCGATATCTGTGCAAAATGAGTTCCAAACACAATAAATAGGATAAAAGTGACGAGAATAACATTTCATTGTTGACATATTTATTTTCATTTAGCGGATAACAGGAAAATCAAGACAACAAAACCGGCATTTTAAGGGCTAATAATGTCATTTTTTATTTGAATTAATTCATTTGTAAAACTAATCATACATTATTCAATTGAAATTGATCAACTAAATATCTCTTGAAATGTTTTTCTCTTTTCCAAAATCGAGGCCTTAGCAAGAAAATATATTCATGAAAAGAATATCATTGTCTCAGAAAACTTAGTGTGCCCCAGCCAGATAGAAAGGGTCACCAAAGCAAACGTTTTTGTTCTTACTTGAAAAAAAAAGATTATTGGGAAAGATTGTTGTGGTAGTCACAATTTCAAATCTGTTCTTTAAATGACCATGCACTTCCGTTTACCATGTGTCAACTTGAGATGATTAAGAGTGTAGTTTTCCTTATTTCTACACTTACAGGTGGGACACCCTAATTTCTTTGTCTCTACATTCACTCATGTCGACTCTGAATAAAGAAAAACCTCCGAGATTTTTCTCACCAATGACTAAAGGTTTCTTTCATTTCATTTCCTAGTTCGCTCTTTATCTATAATGTCTTGATGAGCAAGGTGCAATTACTTTACATAAAAAGTGTATGTATGAAAGTTTGTAATTTGTTTTGACTCAATGTCTTACCTGTTTCGCAATCGTTTCCAGTATAGCCCAGTACGCAGGCACAAGTATAGTCGTTCACTCCATCAGTACAAGTTCCTCCATTCTGACAGGGGTCAGGAGTACAATCGTCGATATCTGTGCAAAATGAGTTCCAAACACAATAAATGGGATAAAAGTGACGAGAATAACATTTCATTGTTGACATATTTATTTTCATTTAGCGGATAACAGGAAAATCAAGACAACAAAACCGGCATTTTAAGGGCTAATAATGTCATTTTTGATTTGAATTAATTCATTTGTAAAACTAATCATACATTATTCAATTGAAATTGATCAACTAAATATCTCTTGAAATGTTTTTCTCTTTTCCAAAATCGAGGCCTTAGCAAGAAAATATATTCATGAAAAGAATATCATCGTCTCAGAAAACTTAGTGTGCCCCTGCCAGATAGAAAGGGTCACCAAAGCAAACGTTTTTGTTCTTACTTGAAAAAAAAAGATTATTGGGAAAGATTGTTGTGGTAGTCACAATTTCAAAACTGTTCTTTAAATGACCATGCACTTCCGTTTACCATGTGTCAACTTGAGATGATTAAGAGTGTAGTTTTCCTTATTTCTACACTTACAGGTGGGACACCCTAATTTCTTTGTCTCTACATTCACTCCTGTCGACTCTGAATAAAGAAAAACCTCCGAGATTTTTCTCACCAATGACTAAAGGTTTTTTTCATTTCATTTCCTAGTTCGCTCTTTATCTATAATGTATTGATGAGCAAGGTGCAATTACTTTACATAAAAAGTGCATGTATGAAAGTTTGTAATTTGTTTTGACTCAATGTCTTACCTGTTTCGCAATCGTTTCCAGTATAGCCCAGTACGCAGGCACAAGTATAGTCGTTCACTCCATCAGTACAAGTTCCTCCATTCTGACAGGGGTCAGGAGTACAATCGTCGATATCTGTGCAAAATGAGTTCCAAACACAATAAATGGGATAAAAGTGACGAGAATAACATTTCATTGTTGACATATTTATTTTCATTTAGCGGATAACAGGAAAATCAAGAGAACAAAACCGGCATTGTAAGGGCTAATAATGTCATTTTTGATTTGAATTAATTCATTTGTAAAACTAATCATACATTATTCAATTGAAATTGATCAACTAAATATCTCTTGAAATGTTTTTCTCTTTTCCAAAATCGAGGCCTTAGCAAGAAAATATATTCATGAAAAGAATATCATCGTCTCAGAAAACTTAGTGTGCCCCTGCCAAACAGAAAGGGTCACTAAAGCAAACGTTTTTGCTCTTACTTGAAAACAAATGATTATTGGGAAAGATTGTTGTGGTAATCACAATTTCAAATCTGTTCTTTAAATGACCATGCACTTCCGTTTACCATGTGTCAACTTGAGATGATTAAGAGTGTAGTTTTCCTTATTTCCAAACTAACAGGTGGGACACCCTAATTTCTTTGTCTCTACATTCACTCCTGTCGACTCTGAATAAAGAAAAACATCCGAGATTTTTCTCACCAATGACTAAAGGTTTCTTTCATTTCATTTCCTAGTTCGCTCTTTATCTATAATGTCTTGATGAGCAAGGTGCAATTACTTTACATAAAAAGTGTATGTATGAAAGTTTGTAATTTGTTTTGACTCAATGTCTTACCTGTTTCGCAATCGTTTCCAGTATAGCCCAGTACGCAGGCACAAGTATAGTCGTTCACTCCATCAGTACAAGTTCCTCCATTCTGACAGGGGTCAGGAGTACAATCGTCGATATCTGTGCAAAATGAGTTCCAAACACAATAAATGGGATAAAAGTGACGAGAATAACATTTCATTGTTGACATATTTATTTTCATTTAGCGGATAACAGGAAAATCAAGACAACAAAACCGGCATTTTAAGGGCTAATAATGTCATTTTTGATTTGAATTAATTCATTTGTAAAACTAATCATACATTATTCAATTGAAATTGATCAACTAAATATCTCTTGAAATGTTTTTCTCTTTTCCAAAATCGAGGCCTTAGCAAGAAAATATATTCATGAAAAGAATATCATCGTCTCAGAAAACTTAGTGTGCCCCTGCCAAACAGAAAGGGTCACTAAAGCAAACGTTTTTGCTCTTACTTGAAAACAAATGATTATTGGGAAAGATTGTTGTGGTAATCACAATTTCAAATCTGTTCTTTAAATGACCATGCACTTCCGTTTACCATGTGTCAACTTGAGATGATTAAGAGTGTAGTTTTCCTTATTTCCAAACTAACAGGTGGGACACCCTAATTTCTTTGTCTCTACATTCACTCCTGTCGACTCTGAATAAAGAAAAACCTCCGAGATTTTTCTCACCAATGACTAAAGGTTTCTTTCATTTCATTTCCTAGTTCGCTCTTTATCTATAATGTCTTGATGAGCAAGGTGCAATTACTTTACATAAAAAGTGTATGTATGAAAGTTTGTAATTTGTTTTGACTCAATGTCTTACCTGTTTCGCAATCGTTTCCAGTATAGCCCAGTACGCAGGCACAAGTATAGTCGTTCACTCCATCAGTACAAGTTCCTCCATTCTGACAGGGGTCAGGAGTACAATCGTCGATATCTGTGCAAAATGAGTTCCAAACACAATAAATGGGATAAAAGTGACGAGAATAACATTTCATTGTTGACATATTTATTTTCATTTAGCGGATAACAGGAAAATCAAGACAACAAAACCGGCATTTTAAGGGCTAATAATGTCATTTTTGATTTGAATTAATTCATTTGTAAAACTAATCATACATTATTCAATTGAAATTGATCAACTAAATATCTCTTGAAATGTTTTTCTCTTTTCCAAAATCGAGGCCTTAGCAAGAAAATATATTCATGAAAAGAATATCATCGTCTCAGAAAACTTAGTGTGCCCCTGCCAAACAGAAAGGGTCACTAAAGCAAACGTTTTTGCTCTTACTTGAAAACAAATGATTATTGGGAAAGATTGTTGTGGTAATCACAATTTCAAATCTGTTCTTTAAATGACCATGCACTTCCGTTTACCATGTGTCAACTTGAGATGATTAAGAGTGTAGTTTTCCTTATTTCCAAACTAACAGGTGGGACACCCTAATTTCTTTGTCTCTACATTCACTCCTGTCGACTCTGAATAAAGAAAAACCTCCGAGATTTTTCTCACCAATGACTAAAGGTTTCTTTCATTTCATTTCCTAGTTCGCTCTTTATCTATAATGTCTTGATGAGCAAGGTGCAATTACTTTACATAAAAAGTGTATGTATGAAAGTTTGTAATTTGTTTTGACTCAATGTCTTACCTGTTTCGCAATCGTTTCCAGTATAGCCCAGTACGCAGGCACAAGTATAGTCGTTCACTCCATCAGTACAAGTTCCTCCATTCTGACAGGGGTCAGGAGTACAATCGTCGATATCTGTGCAAAATGAGTTCCAAACACAATAAATGGGATAAAAGTGACGAGAATAACATTTCATTGTTGACATATTTATTTTCATTTAGCGGATAACAGGAAAATCAAGACAACAAAACCGGCATTTTAAGGGCTAATAATGTCATTTTTGATTTGAATTAATTCATTTGTACAACTAATCATACATTATTCAATTGAAATTGATCAACTAAATATCTCTTGAAATGTTTTTCTCTTTTCCAAAATCGAGGCCTTAGCAAGAAAATATATTCATGAAAAGAATATCATCGTCTCAGAAAACTTAGTGTGCCCCAGCCAGATAGAAAGGGTCACCAAAGCAAACGTTTTTGCTCTTACTTGAAAAAAAAAGATTATTGGGAAAGATTGTTGTGGTAGTCACAATTTCAAATCTGTTCTTTAAATGACCATGCACTTCCGTTTACCATGTGTCAACTTGAGATGATTAAGAGTGTAGTTTTCCTTATTTCTACACTTACAGGTGGGACACCCTAATTTCTTTGTCTCTACATTCACTCCTGTCGACTCTGAATAAAGAAAAACCTCCGAGATTTTTCTCACCAATGACTAAAGGTTTCTTTCATTTCATTTCCTTGTTCGCTCTTTATCTATAATGTCTTGATGAGCAAGGTGCAATTACTTTACATAAAAAGTGTATGTATGAAAGTTTGTAATTTGTTTGACTCAATGTCTTACCTGTTTCGCAATCGTTTCCAGTATAGCCCAGTACGCAGGCACAAGTATAGTCGTTCACTCCATCAGTACAAGTTCCTCCATTCTGACAGGGGTCAGGAGTACAATCGTCGATATCTGTGCAAAATGAGTTCCAAACACAATAAATAGGATAAAAGTGACGAGAATAACATTTCATTGTTGACATATTTATTTTCATTTAGCGGATAACAGGAAAATCAAGACAACAAAACCGGCATTTTAAGGGCTAATAATGTCATTTTTGATTTGAATTAATTCATTTGTAAAACTAATCATACATTATTCAATTGAAATTGATCAACTAAATATCTCTTGAAATGTTTTTCTCTTTTCCAAAATCGAGGCCTTAGCAAGAAAATATATTCATGAAAAGAATATCATCGTCTCAGAAAACTTAGTGTGCCCCAGCCAGATAGAAAGTGTCACTAAAGCAAACGTTTTTGTTCTTACTTGAAAACAAATGATTATTGGGAAAGATTGTTGTGGTAATCACAATTTCAAATCTGTTCTTTAAATGACCATGCACTTCCGTTTACCATGTGTCAACTTGAGATGATTAAGAGTGTAGTTTCCCTTATTTTTGCACTAACAGGTGGGACACCCTAATATCTTTGTCTCTACATTCACTCCTGTCGACTCTAAATATAGAAAAATGTCTGAGATTTTTCTCACCAATGACTAAAGGTTTCTTTCATTTCATTTCCTTGTTTTCTCTTTATCTATAATGTCTTGATGAGCAAGGTGCAATTACTTTACATAAAAAGTGTATGTGTGAAAGTTTGTAATTTGTTTTGACTCAATGTCTTACCTGTTTCGCAATCGTTTCCAGTATAGCCCAGTACGCAGGCACAAGTATAGTCGTTCACTCCATCAGTACAAGTTCCTCCATTCTGACAGGGGTCAGGAGTACAATCGTCGATATCTGTGCAAAATGAGTTCCAAACACAATAAATGGGATAAAAGTGACGAGAATAACATTTAATTGTTGACATATTTATTTTCATTTAGCGGATAAAAGGAAAATCAAGACAACAAAACCGGTATTTTAAGGGCTAATAATGTCATTTTTGATTTGAATTAATTCATTTGTAAAACTAATCATACATTATTCAATTGAAATTGATCAACTAAATATCTCTTGAAATGTTTTTCTCTTTTCCAAAATCGCGGCCTTAGCAAGAAAATATATTCATGAAAAGAATATCATCGTCTCAGAAAACTTAGTGTGCCACAGCCAGATAGAAAGGGTCACCAAAGCAAACGTTTTTGTTCTTACTTGAAAAAAAAAAGATTATTGGGAAAGATTGTTGTGGTAGTCACAATTTCAAATCTGTTCTTTAAATGACCATGCACTTCCGTTTACCATGTGTCAACTTGAGATGATTAAGAGTGTAGTTTTCCTTATTTCTACACTTACAGGTGGGACACCCTAATTTCTTTGTCTCTACATTCACTCCTGTCGACTCTGAATAAAGAAAAACCTCCGAGATTTTTCTCACCAATGACTAAAGGTTTCTTTCATTTCATTTCCTAGTTCGCTCTTTATCTATAATGTCTTGATGAGCAAGGTGCAATTATTTTACATAAAAAGTGTATGTATGAAAGTTTGTAATTTGTTTTGACTCAATGTCTTACCTGTTTCGCAATCGTTTCCAGTATAGCCCAGTACGCAGGCACAAGTATAGTCGTTCACTCCATCAGTACAAGTTCCTCCATTCTGACAGGGGTCAGGAGTACAATCGTCGATATCTGTGCAAAATGAGTTCCAAACACAATAAATGGGATAAAAGTGACGAGAATAACATTTCATTGTTGACATATTTATTTTCATTTAGCGGATAACAGGAAAATCAAGACAACAAAACCGGCATTTTAAGGGCTAATAATGTCATTTTTTATTTGAATTAATTCATTTGTAAAACTATTCATACATTATTCAATTGAAATTGATCAACTAAATATCTATTGAAATGTTTTTCTCTTTTCCAAAATCGAGGCCTTAGCAAGAAAATATATTCATGAAAAGAATATCATCGTCTCAGAAAACTTAGTGTGCCCCAGCCAGATAGAAAGGGTCACCAAAGCAAACGTTTTTGTTCTTACTTGAAAAAAAAAGATTATTGGGAAAGATTGTTGTGGTAGTCACAATTTCAAATCTGTTCTTTAAATGACCATGCACTTCCGTTTACCATGTGTCAACTTGAGATGATTAAGAGTGTAGTTTTCCTTATTTCTACACTAACAGGTGGGACACCCTAATTTCTTTGTCTCTACATTCACTCCTGTTGACTCTGAATAAAGAAAAACCTCCGAGATTTTTCTCACCAATGACTAAAGGTTTCTTTCATTTCATTTCCTTGTTCGCTCTTTATCTATAATGTCTTGATGAGCAAGGTGCAATTACTTTACATAAAAAGTGCATGTATGAAAGTTTGTAATTTGTTTGACTCAATGTCTTACCTGTTTCGCAATCGTTTCCAGTATAGCCCAGTACGCAGGCACAAGTATAGTCGTTCACTCCATCAGTACAAGTTCCTCCATTCTGACAGGGGTCAGGAGTACAATCGTCGATATCTGTGCAAAATGAGTTCCAAACACAATAAATAGGATAAAAGTGACGAGAATAACATTTCATTGTTGACATATTTATTTTCATTTAGCGGATAACAGGAAAATCAAGACAACAAAACCGGTATTTTAAGGGCTAATAATGTCATTTTTGATTTGAATTAATTCATTTGTAAAACTAATCATACATTATTCAATTGAAATTGATCAACTAAATATCTCTTGAAATGTTTTTCTCTTTTCCAAAATCGAGGCCTTAGCAAGAAAATATATTCATGAAAAGAATATCATCGTCTCAGAAAACTTAGTGTGCCCCAGCCAGATAGAAAGGGTCACCAAAGCAAACGTTTTTGTTCTTACTTGAAAAAAAAAGATTATTGGGAAAGATTGTTGTGGTAGTCACAATTTCAAATCTGTTCTTTAAATGACCATGCACTTCCGTTTACCATGTGTCAACTTGAGATGATTAAGAGTGTAGTTTTCCTTATTTCTACACTTACAGGTGGGACACCCTAATTTCTTTGTTTCTACATTCACTCCTGTCGACTCTGAATAAAGAAAAACCTCCGAGATTTTTCTCACCAATGACTAAAGGTTTCTTTCATTTCATTTCCTAGTTCGCTCTTTATCTATAATGTCTTGATGAGCAAGGTGCAATTATTTTACATAAAAAGTGTATGTATGAAAGTTTGTAATTTGTTTTGACTCAATGTCTTACCTGTTTCGCAATCGTTTCCAGTATAGCCCAGTACGCAGGCACAAGTATAGTCGTTCACTCCATCAGTACAAGTTCCTCCATTCTGACAGGGGTCAGGAGTACAATCGTCGATATCTGTGCAAAATGAGTTCCAAACACAATAAATGGGATAAAAGTGACGAGAATAACATTTCATTGTTGACATATTTATTTTCATTTAGCGGATAACAGGAAAATCAAGACAACAAAACCGGCATTTTAAGGGCTAATAATGTCATTTTTTATTTGAATTAATTCATTTGTAAAACTATTCATACATTATTCAATTGAAATTGATCAACTAAATATCTATTGAAATGTTTTTCTCTTTTCCAAAATCGAGGCCTTAGCAAGAAAATATATTCATGAAAAGAATATCATCGTCTCAGAAAACTTAGTGTGCCCCAGCCAGATAGAAAGGGTCACCAAAGCAAACGTTTTTGTTCTTACTTGAAAACAAAAGATTATTGGGAAAGATTGTTGTGGTAATCACAATTTCAAATCTGTTCTTTAAATGACCATGCACTTCCGTTTACCATGTGTCAACTTGAGATGATTAAGAGTGTAGTTTTCCTTATTTCTACACTAACAGGTGGGACACCCTAATTTCTTTGTCTCTACATTCACTCCTGTTGACTCTGAATAAAGAAAAACCTCCGAGATTTTTCTCACCAATGACTAAAGGTTTCTTTCATTTCATTTCCTAGTTCGCTCTTTATCTATAATGTCTTGATGAGCAAGGTGCAATTACTTTACATAAAAAGTGTATGTATGAAAGTTTGTAATTTGTTTTGACTCAATGTCTTACCTGTTTCGCAATCGTTTCCAGTATAGCCCAGTACGCAGGCACAAGTATAGTCGTTCACTCCATCAGTACAAGTTCCTCCATTCTGACAGGGGTCAGGAGTACAATCGTCGATATCTGTGCAAAATGAGTTCCAAACACAATAAATGGGATAAAAGTGACGAGAATAACATTTCATTGTTGACATATTTATTTTCATTTAGCGGATAACAGGAAAATCAAGACAACAAAACCGGCATTTTAAGGGCTAATAATGTCATTTTTGATTTGAATTAATTAATTTGTAAAACTAATCATACATTATTCAATTGAAATTGATCAACTAAATATCTCTTGAAATGTTTTTCTCTTTTCCAAAATCGAGGCCTTAGCAAGAAAATATATTCATGAAAAGAATATCATCGTCTCAGAAAACTTAGTGTGCCCCTGCCAGATAGAAAGGGTCACCAAAGCAAACGTTTTTGTTCTTACTTGAAAAAAAAAGATTATTGGGAAAGATTGTTGTGGTAGTCACAATTTCAAAACTGTTCTTTAAATGACCATGCACTTCCGTTTACCATGTGTCAACTTGAGATGATTAAGAGTGTAGTTTTCCTTATTTCTACACTTACAGGTGGGACACCCTAATTTCTTTGTCTCTACATTCACTCCTGTCGACTCTGAATAAAGAAAAACCTCCGAGATTTTTCTCACCAATGACTAAAGGTTTCTTTCATTTCATTTCCTAGTTCGCTCTTTATCTATAATGTCTTGATGAGCAAGGTGCAATTATTTTACATAAAAAGTGTATGTATGAAAGTTTGTAATTTGTTTTGACTCAATGTCTTACCTGTTTCGCAATCGTTTCCAGTATAGCCCAGTACGCAGGCACAAGTATAGTCGTTCACTCCATCAGTACAAGTTCCTCCATTCTGACAGGGGTCAGGAGTACAATCGTCGATATCTGTGCAAAATGAGTTCCAAACACAATAAATAGGATAAAAGTGACGAGAATAACATTTCATTGTTGACATATTTATTTTCATTTAGCGGATAACAGGAAAATCAAGACAACAAAACCGACATTTTAAGGGCTAATAATGTCATTTTTTATTTGAATTAATTCATTTGTAAAACTATTCATACATTATTCAATTGAAATTGATCAACTAAATATCTATTGAAATGTTTTTCTCTTTTCCAAAATCGAGGCCTTAGCAAGAAAATATATTCATGAAAAGAATATCATCGTCTCAGAAAACTTAGTGTGCCCCAGCCAGATAGAAAGGGTCACCAAAGCAAACGTTTTTGTTCTTACTTGAAAACAAAAGATTATTGGGAAAGATTGTTGTGGTAATCACAATTTCAAATCTGTTCTTTAAATGACCATGCACTTCCGTTTACCATGTGTCAACTTGAGATGATTAAGAGTGTAGTTTTCCTTATTGCTACACTAACAGGTGGGACACCCTAATTTCTTTGTCTCTACATTCACTCCTGTTGACTCTGAATAAAGAAAAACCTCCGAGATTTTTCTCACCAATGAATAAAGGTTTCTTTCATTTCATTTCCTTGTTCGCTCTTTATCTATAATGTCTTGATGAGCAAGGTGCAATTACTTTACATAAAAAGTGCATGTATGAAAGTTTGTAATTTGTTTGACTCAATGTCTTACCTGTTTCGCAATCGTTTCCAGTATAGCCCAGTACGCAGGCACAAGTATAGTCGTTCACTCCATCAGTACAAGTTCCTCCATTCTGACAGGGGTCAGGAGTACAATCGTCGATATCTGTGCAAAATGAGTTCCAAACACAATAAATAGGATAAAAGTGACGAGAATAACATTTCATTGTTGACATATTTATTTTCATTTAGCGGATAACAGGAAAATCAAGACAACAAAACCGGCATTTTAAGGGCTAATAATGTCATTTTTGATTTGAATTAATTCATTTGTAAAACTAATCATACATTATTCAATTGAAATTGATCAACTAAATATCTCTTGAAATGTTTTTCTCTTTTCCAAAATCGAGGCCTTAGCAAGAAAATATATTCATGAAAAGAATATCATTGTCTCAGAAAACTTAGTGTGCCCCAGCCAGATAGAAAGGGTCACCAAAGCAAACGTTTTTGTTCTTACTTGAAAAAAAAAGATTATTGGGAAAGATTGTTGTGGTAGTCACAATTTCAAATCTGTTCTTTAAATGACCATGCACTTCCGTTTACCATGTGTCAACTTGAGATGATTAAGAGTGTAGTTTTCCTTATTTCTACACTTACAGGTGGGACACCCTAATTTCTTTGTCTCTACATTCACTCATGTCGACTCTGAATAAAGAAAAACCTCCGAGATTTTTCTCACCAATGACTAAAGGTTTCTTTCATTTCATTTCCTAGTTCGCTCTTTATCTATAATGTCTTGATGAGCAAGGTGCAATTACTTTACATAAAAAGTGTATGTATGAAAGTTTGTAATTTGTTTTGACTCAATGTCTTACCTGTTTCGCAATCGTTTCCAGTATAGCCCAGTACGCAGGCACAAGTATAGTCGTTCACTCCATCAGTACAAGTTCCTCCATTCTGACAGGGGTCAGGAGTACAATCGTCGATATCTGTGCAAAATGAGTTCCAAACACAATAAATGGGATAAAAGTGACGAGAATAACATTTCATTGTTGACATATTTATTTTCATTTAGCGGATAACAGGAAAATCAAGACAACAAAACCGGCATTTTAAGGGCTAATAATGTCATTTTTGATTTGAATTAATTCATTTGTAAAACTAATCATACATTATTCAATTGAAATTGATCAACTAAATATCTCTTGAAATGTTTTTCTCTTTTCCAAAATCGAGGCCTTAGCAAGAAAATATATTCATGAAAAGAATATCATCGTCTCAGAAAACTTAGTGTGCCCCTGCCAGATAGAAAGGGTCACCAAAGCAAACGTTTTTGTTCTTACTTGAAAAAAAAAGATTATTGGGAAAGATTGTTGTGGTAGTCACAATTTCAAAACTGTTCTTTAAATGACCATGCACTTCCGTTTACCATGTGTCAACTTGAGATGATTAAGAGTGTAGTTTTCCTTATTTCTACACTTACAGGTGGGACACCCTAATTTCTTTGTCTCTACATTCACTCCTGTCGACTCTGAATAAAGAAAAACCTCCGAGATTTTTCTCACCAATGACTAAAGGTTTCTTTCATTTCATTTCCTAGTTCGCTCTTTATCTATAATGTATTGATGAGCAAGGTGCAATTACTTTACATAAAAAGTGCATGTATGAAAGTTTGTAATTTGTTTTGACTCAATGTCTTACCTGTTTCGCAATCGTTTCCAGTATAGCCCAGTACGCAGGCACAAGTATAGTCGTTCACTCCATCAGTACAAGTTCCTCCATTCTGACAGGGGTCAGGAGTACAATCGTCGATATCTGTGCAAAATGAGTTCCAAACACAATAAATGGGATAAAAGTGACGAGAATAACATTTCATTGTTGACATATTTATTTTCATTTAGCGGATAACAGGAAAATCAAGACAACAAAACCGGCATTGTAAGGGCTAATAATGTCATTTTTGATTTGAATTAATTCATTTGTAAAACTAATCATACATTATTCAATTGAAATTGATCAACTAAATATCTCTTGAAATGTTTTTCTCTTTTCCAAAATCGAGGCCTTAGCAAGAAAATATATTCATGAAAAGAATATCATCGTCTCAGAAAACTTAGTGTGCCCCTGCCAAACAGAAAGGGTCACTAAAGCAAACGTTTTTGCTCTTACTTGAAAACAAATGATTATTGGGAAAGATTGTTGTGGTAATCACAATTTCAAATCTGTTCTTTAAATGACCATGCACTTCCGTTTACCATGTGTCAACTTGAGATGATTAAGAGTGTAGTTTTCCTTATTTCCAAACTAACAGGTGGGACACCCTAATTTCTTTGTCTCTACATTCACTCCTGTCGACTCTGAATAAAGAAAAACATCCGAGATTTTTCTCACCAATGACTAAAGGTTTCTTTCATTTCATTTCCTAGTTCGCTCTTTATCTATAATGTCTTGATGAGCAAGGTGCAATTACTTTACATAAAAAGTGTATGTATGAAAGTTTGTAATTTGTTTTGACTCAATGTCTTACCTGTTTCGCAATCGTTTCCAGTATAGCCCAGTACGCAGGCACAAGTATAGTCGTTCACTCCATCAGTACAAGTTCCTCCATTCTGACAGGGGTCAGGAGTACAATCGTCGATATCTGTGCAAAATGAGTTCCAAACACAATAAATGGGATAAAAGTGACGAGAATAACATTTCATTGTTGACATATTTATTTTCATTTAGCGGATAACAGGAAAATCAAGACAACAAAACCGGCATTTTAAGGGCTAATAATGTCATTTTTGATTTGAATTAATTCATTTGTAAAACTAATCATACATTATTCAATTGAAATTGATCAACTAAATATCTCTTGAAATGTTTTTCTCTTTTCCAAAATCGAGGCCTTAGCAAGAAAATATATTCATGAAAAGAATATCATCGTCTCAGAAAACTTAGTGTGCCCCTGCCAAACAGAAAGGGTCACTAAAGCAAACGTTTTTGCTCTTACTTGAAAACAAATGATTATTGGGAAAGATTGTTGTGGTAATCACAATTTCAAATCTGTTCTTTAAATGACCATGCACTTCCGTTTACCATGTGTCAACTTGAGATGATTAAGAGTGTAGTTTTCCTTATTTCCAAACTAACAGGTGGGACACCCTAATTTCTTTGTCTCTACATTCACTCCTGTCGACTCTGAATAAAGAAAAACCTCCGAGATTTTTCTCACCAATGACTAAAGGTTTCTTTCATTTCATTTCCTAGTTCGCTCTTTATCTATAATGTCTTGATGAGCAAGGTGCAATTACTTTACATAAAAAGTGTATGTATGAAAGTTTGTAATTTGTTTTGACTCAATGTCTTACCTGTTTCGCAATCGTTTCCAGTATAGCCCAGTACGCAGGCACAAGTATAGTCGTTCACTCCATCAGTACAAGTTCCTCCATTCTGACAGGGGTCAGGAGTACAATCGTCGATATCTGTGCAAAATGAGTTCCAAACACAATAAATGGGATAAAAGTGACGAGAATAACATTTCATTGTTGACATATTTATTTTCATTTAGCGGATAACAGGAAAATCAAGACAACAAAACCGGCATTTTAAGGGCTAATAATGTCATTTTTGATTTGAATTTATTCATTTGTAAAACTAATCATACATTATTCAATTGAAATTGATCAACTAAATATCTCTTGAAATGTTTTTCTCTTTTCCAAAATCGAGGCCTTAGCAAGAAAATATATTCATGAAAAGAATATCATCGTCTCAGAAAACTTAGTGTGCCCCTGCCAGACAGAAAGGGTCACTAAAGCAAACGTTTTTGCTCTTACTTGAAAACAAATCATTATTGGGAAAGATTGTTGGGGTAGTCACAATTTCAAATCTGTTCTTTAAATGACCATGCACTTCCGTTTACCATGTGTCAACTTGAGATGATTAAGAGTGTAGTTTTCCTTATTTCTACACTAACAGGTGGGACACCCTAATTTCTTTGTCTCTACATTCACTCCTGTCGACTCTGAATAAAGAAAAACCTCCGAGATTTTTCTCACCAATGACTAAAGGTTTCTTTCATTTCATTTCCTAGTTCGCTCTTTATCTATAATGTCTTGATGAGCAAGGTGCAATTACTTTACATAAAAAGTGTATGTATGAAAGTTTGTAATTTGTTTTGACTCAATGTCTTACCTGTTTCGCAATCGTTTCCAGTATAGCCCAGTACGCAGGCACAAGTATAGTCGTTCACTCCATCAGTACAAGTTCCTCCATTCTGACAGGGGTCAGGAGTACAATCGTCGATATCTGTGCAAAATGAGTTCCAAACACAATAAATGGGATAAAAGTGACGAGAATAACATTTCATTGTTGACATATTTATTTTCATTTAGCGGATAACAGGAAAATCAAGACAACAAAACCGGCATTTTAAGGGCTAATAATGTCATTTTTGATTTGAATTAATTCATTTGTAAAACTAATCATACATTATTCAATTGAAATTGATCAACTAAATATCTCTTGAAATGTTTTTCTCTTTTCCAAAATCGAGGCCTTAGCAAGAAAATATATTCATGAAAAGAATATCATCGTCTCAGAAAACTTAGTGTGCCCCTGCCAAACAGAAAGGGTCACTAAAGCAAACGTTTTTGCTCTTACTTGAAAACAAATGATTATTGGGAAAGATTGTTGTGGTAATCACAATTTCAAATCTGTTCTTTAAATGACCATGCACTTCCGTTTACCATGTGTCAACTTGAGATGATTAAGAGTGTAGTTTTCCTTATTTCCAAACTAACAGGTGGGACACCCTAATTTCTTTGTCTCTACATTCACTCCTGTCGACTCTGAATAAAGAAAAACCTCCGAGATTTTTCTCACCAATGACTAAAGGTTTCTTTCATTTCATTTCCTAGTTCGCTCTTTATCTATAATGTCTTGATGAGCAAGGTGCAATTACTTTACATAAAAAGTGTATGTATGAAAGTTTGTAATTTGTTTTGACTCAATGTCTTACCTGTTTCGCAATCGTTTCCAGTATAGCCCAGTACGCAGGCACAAGTATAGTCGTTCACTCCATCAGTACAAGTTCCTCCATTCTGACAGGGGTCAGGAGTACAATCGTCGATATCTGTGCAAAATGAGTTCCAAACACAATAAATGGGATAAAAGTGACGAGAATAACATTTCATTGTTGACATATTTATTTTCATTTAGCGGATAACAGGAAAATCAAGACAACAAAACCGGCATTTTAAGGGCTAATAATGTCATTTTTGATTTGAATTTATTCATTTGTAAAACTAATCATACATTATTCAATTGAAATTGATCAACTAAATATCTCTTGAAATGTTTTTCTCTTTTCCAAAATCGAGGCCTTAGCAAGAAAATATATTCATGAAAAGAATATCATCGTCTCAGAAAACTTAGTGTGCCCCTGCCAGACAGAAAGGGTCACTAAAGCAAACGTTTTTGCTCTTACTTGAAAACAAATCATTATTGGGAAAGATTGTTGGGGTAGTCACAATTTCAAATCTGTTCTTTAAATGACCATGCACTTCCGTTTACCATGTGTCAACTTGAGATGATTAAGAGTGTAGTTTTCCTTATTTCTACACTAACAGGTGGGACACCCTAATTTCTTTGTCTCTACATTCACTCCTGTCGACTCTGAATAAAGAAAAACCTCCGAGATTTTTCTCACCAATGACTAAAGGTTTCTTTCATTTCATTTCCTTGTTCGCTCTTTATCTATAATGTCCTGATGAGCAAGGTGCAATTACTTTACATAAAAAGTGTATGTATGAAAGTTTGTAATTTGTTTGACTCAATGTCTTACCTGTTTCGCAATCGTTTCCAGTATAGCCCAGTACGCAGGCACAAGTATAGTCGTTCACTCCATCAGTACAAGTTCCTCCATTCTGACAGGGGTCAGGAGTACAATCGTCGATATCTGTGCAAAATGAGTTCCAAACACAATAAATGGGATAAAAGTGACGAGAATAACATTTCATTGTTGACATATTTATTTTCATTTAGCGGATAACAGGAAAATCAAGACAACAAAACCGGCATTTTAAGGGCTAATAATGTCATTTTTGATTTGAATTTATTCATTTGTAAAACTAATCATACATTATTCAATTGAAATTGATCAACTAAATATCTCTTGAAATGTTTTTCTCTTTTCCAAAATCGAGGCCTTAGCAAGAAAATATATTCATGAAAAGAATATCATCGTCTCAGAAAACTTAGTGTGCCCCAGCCAGATAGAAAGTGTCACTAAAGCAAACGTTTTTGTTCTTACTTGAAAACAAATGATTATTGGGAAAGATTGTTGTGGTAATCACAATTTCAAATCTGTTCTTTAAATGACCATGCACTTCCGTTTACCATGTGTCAACTTGAGATGATTAAGAGTGTAGTTTTCCTTATTTCTACACTAACAGGTGGGACACCCTAATTTCTTTGTCTCTACATTCACTCCTGTCGACTCTGAATAAAGAAAAACCTCCGAGATTTTTCTCACCAATGACTAAAGGTTTCTTTCATTTCATTTCCTTGTTCGCTCTTTATCTATAATGTCTTGATGAGCAAGGTGCAATTACTTTACATAAAAAAGTGTATGTATGAAAGTTTGTAATTTGTTTTGACTCAATGTCTTACCTGTTTCGCAATCGTTTCCAGTATAGCCCAGTACGCAGGCACAAGTATAGTCGTTCACTCCATCAGTACAAGTTCCTCCATTCTGACAGGGGTCAGGAGTACAATCGTCGATATCTGTGCAAAATGAGTTCCAAACACAATAAATGGGATAAAAGTGACGAGAATAACATTTCAATGTTGACATATTTATTTTCATTTAGCGGATAACAGGAAAATCAAGACAACAAAACCGGCATTTTAAGGGCTAATAATGTCATTTTTTATTTGAATTAATTCATTTGTAAAACTAATCATACATTATTCAATTGAAATTGATCAACTAAATATCTCTTGAAATGTTTTTCTCTTTTCCAAAATCGAGGCCTTAGCAAGAAAATATATTCATGAAAAGAATATCATCGTCTCAGAAAACTTAGTGTGCCCCCAGCCAAATAGAAAGGGTCACCAAAGCAAACGTTTTTGTTCTTACTTGAAAAAAAAAGATTATTGGGAAAGATTGTTGTGGTAGTCACAATTTCAAATCTGTTCTTTAAATGACCATGCACTTCCGTTTACCATGTGTCAACTTGAGATGATTAAGAGTGTAGTTTTCCTTATTTCTACACTAACAGGTGGGACACCCTAATTTCTTTGTCTTTACATTCACTCCTGTCGACTCTGAATAAAGAAAAAACCTCCGAGATTTTTCTCACCAATGACTAAAGGTTTCTTTCATTTCATTTCCTTGTTCGCTCTTTATCTATAATGTCTTGATGAGCAAGGTGCAATTACTTTACATAAAAAGTGTATGTATGAAAGTTTGTAATTTATTTTGACTCAATGTCTTACCTGTTTCGCAATCGTTTCCAGTATAGCCCAGTACGCAGGCACAAGTATAGTCGTTCACTCCATCAGTACAAGTTCCTCCATTCTGACAGGGGTCAGGAGTACAATCGTCGATATCTGTGCAAAATGAGTTCCAAACACAATAAATGGGATAAAAGTGACGAGAATAACATTTCATTGTTGACATATTTATTTTCATTTAGCGGATAACAGGAAAATCAAGACAACAAAACCGGCATTTTAAGGGCTAATAATGTCATTTTTGATTTGAATTAATTCATTTGTACAACTAATCATACATTATTCAATTGAAATTGATCAACTAAATATCTCTTGAAATGTTTTTCTCTTTTCCAAAATCGAGGCCTTAGCAAGAAAATATATTCATGAAAAGAATATCATCGTCTCAGAAAACTTAGTGTGCCCCTGCCAGACAGAAAGGGTCACTAAAGCAAAGTTTTTGCTCTTACTTGAAAACAAATCATTATTGGGAAAGATTGTTGGGGTAGTCACAATTTCAAATCTGTTCTTTAAATGACCATGCACTTCCGTTTACCATGTGTCAACTTGAGATGATTAAGAGTGTAGTTTTCCTTATTTCTACACTAACAGGTGGGACACCCTAATTTCTTTGTCTCTACATTCACTCCTGTCGACTCTGAATAAAGAAAAACCTCCGAGATTTTTCTCACCAATGACTAAAGGTTTCTTTCATTTCATTTCCTTGTTCGCTCTTTATCTATAATGTCCTGATGAGCAAGGTGCAATTACTTTACATAAAAAGTGTATGTATGAAAGTTTGTAATTTGTTTGACTCAATGTCTTACCTGTTTCGCAATCGTTTCCAGTATAGCCCAGTACGCAGGCACAAGTATAGTCGTTCACTCCATCAGTACAAGTTCCTCCATTCTGACAGGGGTCAGGAGTACAATCGTCGATATCTGTGCAAAATGAGTTCCAAACACAATAAATGGGATAAAAGTGACGAGAATAACATTTCATTGTTGACATATTTATTTTCATTTAGCGGATAACAGGAAAATCAAGACAACAAAACCGGCATTTTAAGGGCTAATAATGTCATTTTTGATTTGAATTAATTCATTTGTAAAACTAATCATACATTATTCAATTGAAATTGATCAACTAAATATCTCTTGAAATGTTTTTCTCTTTTCCAAAATCGAGGCCTTAGCAAGAAAATATATTCATGAAAAGAATATCAACGTCTCAGAAAACTTAGTGTGCCCCAGCCAGATAGAAAGTGTCACTAAAGCAAACGTTTTTGTTCTTACTTGAAAACAAATGATTATTGGGAAAGATTGTTGTGGTAATCACAATTTCAAATCTGTTCTTTAAATGACCATGCACTTCCGTTTACCATGTGTCAACTTGAGATGATTAAGAGTGTAGTTTTCCTTATTTCTACACTAACAGGTGGGACACCCTAATTTCTTTGTCTTTACATTCACTCCTGTCGACTCTGAATAAAGAAAAAACCTCCGAGATTTTTCTCACCAATGACTAAAGGTTTCTTTCATTTCATTTCCTTGTTCGCTCTTTATCTATAATGTCTTGATGAGCAAGGTGCAATTACTTTACATAAAAAGTGTATGTATGAAAGTTTGTAATTTATTTTGACTCAATGTCTTACCTGTTTCGCAATCGTTTCCAGTATAGCCCAGTACGCAGGCACAAGTATAGTCGTTCACTCCATCAGTACAAGTTCCTCCATTCTGACAGGGGTCAGGAGTACAATCGTCGATATCTGTGCAAAATGAGTTCCAAACACAATAAATGGGATAAAAGTGACGAGAATAACATTTCATTGTTGACATATTTATTTTCATTTAGCGGATAACAGGAAAATCAAGACAACAAAACCGGCATTTTAAGGGCTAATAATGTCATTTTTGATTTGAATTAATTCATTTGTACAACTAATCATACATTATTCAATTGAAATTGATCAACTAAATATCTCTTGAAATGTTTTTCTGTTTTCCAAAATCGAGGCCTTAGCAAGAAAATATATTCATGAAAAGAATATCATCGTCTCAGAAAACTTAGTGTGCCCCAGCCAGATAGAAAGGGTCACCAAAGCAAACGTTTTTGCTCTTACTTGAAAAAAAAAGATTATTGGGAAAGATTGTTGTGGTAGTCACAATTTCAAATCTGTTCTTTAAATGACCATGCACTTCCGTTTACCATGTGTCAACTTGAGATGATTAAGAGTGTAGTTTTCCTTATTTCTACACTTACAGGTGGGACACCCTAATTTCTTTGTCTCTACATTCACTCCTGTCGACTCTGAATAAAGAAAAACCTCCGAGATTTTTCTCACCAATGACTAAAGGTTTCTTTCATTTCATTTCCTTGTTCGCTCTTTATCTATAATGTCTTGATGAGCAAGGTGCAATTACTTTACATAAAAAGTGTATGTATGAAAGTTTGTAATTTGTTTGACTCAATGTCTTACCTGTTTCGCAATCGTTTCCAGTATAGCCCAGTACGCAGGCACAAGTATAGTCGTTCACTCCATCAGTACAAGTTCCTCCATTCTGACAGGGGTCAGGAGTACAATCGTCGATATCTGTGCAAAATGAGTTCCAAACACAATAAATAGGATAAAAGTGACGAGAAAAACATTTCATTGTTGACATATTTATTTTCATTTAGCGGATAACAGGAAAATCAAGACAACAAAACCGGCATTTTAAGGGCTAATAATGTCATTTTTGATTTGAATTAATTAATTTGTAAAACTAATCATACATTATTCAATTGAAATTGATCAACTAAATATCTCTTGAAATGTTTTTCTCTTTTCCAAAATCGAGGCCTTAGCAAGAAAATATATTCATGAAAAGAATATCATCGTCTCAGAAAACTTAGTGTGCCCCAGCCAGATAGAAAGTGTCACTAAAGCAAACGTTTTTGTTCTTACTTGAAAACAAATGATTATTGGGAAAGATTGTTGTGGTAATCACAATTTCAAATCTGTTCTTTAAATGACCATGCACTTCCGTTTACCATGTGTCAACTTGAGATGATTAAGAGTGTAGTTTCCCTTATTTTTGCACTAACAGGTGGGACACCCTAATATCTTTGTCTCTACATTCACTCCTGTCGACTCTAAATATAGAAAAATGTCTGAGATTTTTCTCACCAATGACTAAAGGTTTCTTTCATTTCATTTCCTTGTTTTCTCTTTATCTATAATGTCTTGATGAGCAAGGTGCAATTACTTTACATAAAAAGTGTATGTGTGAAAGTTTGTAATTTGTTTTGACTCAATGTCTTACCTGTTTCGCAATCGTTTCCAGTATAGCCCAGTACGCAGGCACAAGTATAGTCGTTCACTCCATCAGTACAAGTTCCTCCATTCTGACAGGGGTCAGGAGTACAATCGTCGATATCTGTGCAAAATGAGTTCCAAACACAATAAATGGGATAAAAGTGACGAGAATAACATTTAATTGTTGACATATTTATTTTCATTTAGCGGATAAAAGGAAAATCAAGACAACAAAACTGGCATTTTAAGGGCTAATAATGTCATTTTTTATTTGAATTAATTCATTTGTAAAGCTAATCATACATTATTCAATTGAAATTGATCAACTAAATATCTCTTGAAATGTTTTTCTCTTTTCCAAAATCGAGGCCTTAGCAAGAAAATATATTCATGAAAAGAATATCATCGTCTCAGAAAACTTAGTGTGCCCCTGCCAGACAGAAAGGGTCACTAAAGCAAACGTTTTTGCTCTTACTTGAAAACAAATGATTATTGGGAAAGATTGTTGTGGTAATCACAATTTCAAATCTGTTCTTTAAATGACCATGCACTTCCGTTTACCATGTGTCAACTTGAGATGATTAAGAGTGTAGTTTTCCTTATTTCTACACTAACAGGTGGGACACCCTAATTTCTTTGTCTCTACATTCACTCCTGTCGACTCTAAATATAGAAAAATGTCTGAGATTTTTCTCACCAATGACTAAAGGTTTCTTTCATTTCATTTCCTTGTTTTCTCTTTATCTATAATGTCTTGATGAGCAAGGTGCAATTACTTTACATAAAAAGTGTATGTGTGAAAGTTTGTAATTTGTTTTGACTCAATGTCTTACCTGTTTCGCAATCGTTTCCAGTATAGCCCAGTACGCAGGCACAAGTATAGTCGTTCACTCCATCAGTACAAGTTCCTCCATTCTGACAGGGGTCAGGAGTACAATCGTCGATATCTGTGCAAAATGAGTTCCAAACACAATAAATGGGATAAAAGTGACGAGAATAACATTTAATTGTTGACATATTTATTTTCATTTAGCGGATAAAAGGAAAATCAAGACAACAAAAATGGCATTTTAAGGGCTAATAATGTCATTCTTTATTTGAATTAATTCATTTGTAAAGCTAATCATACATTATTCAATTGAAATTGATCAACTAAATATCTCTTGAAATGTTTTTCTCTTTTCCAAAATCGAGGCCTTAGCAAGAAAATATATTCATGAAAAGAATATCATCGTCTCAGAAAACTTAGTGTGCCCCTGCCAGACAGAAAGGGTCACTAAAGCAAACGTTTTTGCTCTTACTTGAAAAAAAAAGATTATTGGGAAAGATTGTTGTGGTAGTCACAATTTCAAATCTGTTCTTTAAATGACCATGCACTTCCGTTTACCATGTGTCAACTTGAGATGATTAAGAGTGTAGTTTCCCTTATTTTTGCACTAACAGGTGGGACACCCTAATATCTTTGTCTCTACATTCACTCCTGTCGACTCTAAATATAGAAAAATGTCTGAGATTTTTCTCACCAATGACTAAAGGTTTCTTTCATTTCATTTCCTTGTTTTCTCTTTAATGTCTTGATGAGCAAGGTGCAATTACTTTACATAAAAAGTGTATGTGTGAAAGTTTGTAATTTGTTTTGACTCAATGTCTTACCTGTTTCGCAATCGTTTCCAGTATAGCCCAGTACGCAGGCACAAGTATAGTCGTTCACTCCATCAGTACAAGTTCCTCCATTCTGACAGGGGTCAGGAGTACAATCGTCGATATCTGTGCAAAATGAGTTCCAAACACAATAAATGGGATAAAAGTGACGAGAATAACATTTAATTGTTGACATATTTATTTTCATTTAGCGGATAAAAGGAAAATCAAGACAACAAAACTGGCATTTTAAGGGCTAATAATGTCATTCTTTATTTGAATTAATTCATTTGTAAAGCTAATCATACATTATTCAATTGAAATTGATCAACTAAATATCTCTTGAAATGTTTTTCTCTTTTCCAAAATCGAGGCCTTAGCAAGAAAATATATTCATGAAAAGAATATCATCGTCTCAGAAAACTTAGTGTGCCCCTGCCAGACAGAAAGGGTCACTAAAGCAAACGTTTTTGCTCTTACTTGAAAAAAAAAGATTATTGGGAAAGATTGTTGTGGTAGTCACAATTTCAAATCTGTTCTTTAAATGACCATGCACTTCCGTTTACCATGTGTCAACTTGAGATGATTAAGAGTGTAGTTTCCCTTATTTTTGCACTAACAGGTGGGACACCCTAATATCTTTGTCTCTACATTCACTCCTGTCGACTCTAAATATAGAAAAATGTCTGAGATTTTTCTCACCAATGACTAAAGGTTTCTTTCATTTCATTTCCTTGTTTTCTCTTTATCTATAATGTCTTGATGAGCAAGGTGCAATTACTTTACATAAAAAGTGTATGTGTGAAAGTTTGTAATTTGTTTTGACTCAATGTCTTACCTGTTTCGCAATCGTTTCCAGTATAGCCCAGTACGCAGGCACAAGTATAGTCGTTCACTCCATCAGTACAAGTTCCTCCATTCTGACAGGGGTCAGGAGTACAATCGTCGATATCTGTGCAAAATGAGTTCCAAACACAATAAATGGGATAAAAGTGACGAGAATAACATTTAATTGTTGACATATTTATTTTCATTTAGCGGATAAAAGGAAAATCAAGACAACAAAACTGGCATTTTAAGGGCTAATAATGTCATTTTTTATTTGAATTAATTCATTTGTAAAGCTAATCATACATTATTCAATTGAAATTGATCAACTAAATATCTCTTGAAATGTTTTTCTCTTTTCCAAAATCGAGGCCTTAGCAAGAAAATATATTCATGAAAAGAATATCATCGTCTCAGAAAACTTAGTGTGCCCCTGCCAGACAGAAAGGGTCACTAAAGCAAACGTTTTTGCTCTTACTTGAAAACAAATGATTATTGGGAAAGATTGTTGTGGTAATCACAATTTCAAATCTGTTCTTTAAATGACCATGCACTTCCGTTTACCATGTGTCAACTTGAGATGATTAAGAGTGTAGTTTTCCTTATTTCTACACTAACAGGTGGGACACCCTAATTTCTTTGTCTCTACATTCACTCCTGTCGACTCTAAATATAGAAAAATGTCTGAGATTTTTCTCACCAATGACTAAAGGTTTCTTTCATTTCATTTCCTTGTTTTCTCTTTATCTATAATGTCTTGATGAGCAAGGTGCAATTACTTTACATAAAAAGTGTATGTGTGAAAGTTTGTAATTTGTTTTGACTCAATGTCTTACCTGTTTCGCAATCGTTTCCAGTATAGCCCAGTACGCAGGCACAAGTATAGTCGTTCACTCCATCAGTACAAGTTCCTCCATTCTGACAGGGGTCAGGAGTACAATCGTCGATATCTGTGCAAAATGAGTTCCAAACACAATAAATGGGATAAAAGTGACGAGAATAACATTTAATTGTTGACATATTTATTTTCATTTAGCGGATAAAAGGAAAATCAAGACAACAAAACTGGCATTTTAAGGGCTAATAATGTCATTCTTGATTTGAATTAATTCATTTGTAAAGCTAATCATACATTATTCAATTGAAATTGATCAACTAAATATCTCTTGAAATGTTTTTCTCTTTTCCAAAATCGAGGCCTTAGCAAGAAAATATATTCATGAAAAGAATATCATCGTCTCAGAAAACTTAGTGTGCCCCTGCCAGACAGAAAGGGTCACTAAAGCAAACGTTTTTGCTCTTACTTGAAAACAAATGATTATTGGGAAAGATTGTTGTGGTAATCACAATTTCAAATCTGTTCTTTAAATGACCATGCACTTCCGTTTACCATGTGTCAACTTGAGATGATTAAGAGTGTAGTTTTCCTTATTTCTACACTAACAGGTGGGACACCCTAATTTCTTTGTCTCTACATTCACTCCTGTTGACTCTGAATAAAGAAAAACCTCCGAGATTTTTCTCACCAATGACTAAAGGTTTCTTTCATTTCATTTCCTTGTTCGCTCTTTATCTATAATGTCTTGATGAGCAAGGTGCAATTACTTTACATAAAAAGTGCATGTATGAAAGTTTGTAATTTGTTTGACTCAATGTCTTACCTGTTTCGCAATCGTTTCCAGTATAGCCCAGTACGCAGGCACAAGTATAGTCGTTCACTCCATCAGTACAAGTTCCTCCATTCTGACAGGGGTCAGGAGTACAATCATCGATATCTGTGCAAAATGAGTTCCAAACACAATAAATAGGATAAAAGTGACGAGAATAACATTTCATTGTTGACATATTTATTTTCATTTAGCGGATAACAGGAAAATCAAGACAACAAAACCGACATTTTAAGGGCTAATAATGTCATTTTTGATTTGAATTAATTCATTTGTAAAACTAATCATACATTATTCAATTGAAATTGATCAACTAAATATCTCTTGAAATGTTTTTCTCTTTTCCAAAATCGAGGCCTTAGCAAGAAAATATATTCATGAAAAGAATATCATTGTCTCAGAAAACTTAGTGTGCCCCAGCCAGATAGAAAGGGTCACCAAAGCAAACGTTTTTGTTCTTACTTGAAAAAAAAAGATTATTGGGAAAGATTGTTGTGGTAGTCACAATTTCAAATCTGTTCTTTAAATGACCATGCACTTCCGTTTACCATGTGTCAACTTGAGATGATTAAGAGTGTAGTTTTCCTTATTTCTACACTTACAGGTGGGACACCCTAATTTCTTTGTCTCTACATTCACTCCTGTCGACTCTGAATAAAGAAAAACCTCCGAGATTTTTCTCACCAATGACTAAAGGTTTCTTTCATTTCATTTCCTTGTTCGCTCTTTATCTATAATGTCTTGATGAGCAAGGTGCAATTACTTTACATAAAAAGTGTATGTATGAAAGTTTGTAATTTGTTTTGACTCAATGTCTTACCTGTTTCGCAATCGTTTCCAGTATAGCCCAGTACGCAGGCACAAGTATAGTCGTTCACTCCATCAGTACAAGTTCCTCCATTCTGACAGGGGTCAGGAGTACAATCGTCGATATCTGTGCAAAATGAGTTCCAAACACAATAAATGGGATAAAAGTGACGAGAATAACATTTCATTGTTGACATATTTATTTTCATTTAGCGGATAACAGGAAAATCAAGACAACAAAACCGGCATTTTAAGGGCTAATAATGTCATTTTTGATTTGAATTAATTAATTTGTAAAACTAATCATACATTATTCAATTGAAATTGATCAACTAAATATCTCTTGAAATGTTTTTCTCTTTTCCAAAATCGAGGCCTTAGCAAGAAAATATATTCATGAAAAGAATATCATCGTCTCAGAAAACTTAGTGTGCCCCTGCCAGATAGAAAGGGTCACCAAAGCAAACGTTTTTGTTCTTACTTGAAAAAAAAAGATTATTGGGAAAGATTGTTGTGGTAGTCACAATTTCAAAACTGTTCTTTAAATGACCATGCACTTCCGTTTACCATGTGTCAACTTGAGATGATTAAGAGTGTAGTTTTCCTTATTTCTACACTTACAGGTGGGACACCCTAATTTCTTTGTCTCTACATTCACTCCTGTCGACTCTGAATAAAGAAAAACCTCCGAGATTTTTCTCACCAATGACTAAAGGTTTCTTTCATTTCATTTCCTAGTTCGCTCTTTATCTATAATGTCTTGATGAGCAAGGTGCAATTACTTTACATAAAAAGTGCATGTATGAAAGTTTGTAATTTGTTTGACTCAATGTCTTACCTGTTTCGCAATCGTTTCCAGTATAGCCCAGTACGCAGGCACAAGTATAGTCGTTCACTCCATCAGTACAAGTTCCTCCATTCTGACAGGGGTCAGGAGTACAATCGTCGATATCTGTGCAAAATGAGTTCCAAACACAATAAATGGGATAAAAGTGACGAGAATAACATTTCATTGTTGACATATTTATTTTCATTTAGCGGATAACAGGAAAATCAAGACAACAAAACCGGCATTTTAAGGGCTAATAATGTCATTTTTTATTTGAATTAATTCATTTGTAAAACTATTCATACATTATTCAATTGAAATTGATCAACTAAATATCTATTGAAATGTTTTTCTCTTTTCCAAAATCGAGGCCTTAGCAAGAAAATATATTCATGAAAAGAATATCATCGTCTCAGAAAACTTAGTGTGCCCCAGCCAGATAGAAAGGGTCACCAAAGCAAACGTTTTTGTTCTTACTTGAAAACAAAAGTTTATTGGGAAAGATTGTTGTGGTAATCACAATTTCAAATCTGTTCTTTAAATGACCATGCACTTCCGTTTACCATGTGTCAACTTGAGATGATTAAGAGTGTAGTTTTCCTTATTTCTACACTAACAGGTGGGACACCCTAATTTCTTTGTCTCTACATTCACTCCTGTTGACTCTGAATAAAGAAAAACCTCCGAGATTTTTCTCACCAATGACTAAAGGTTTCTTTCATTTCATTTCCTTGTTCGCTCTTTATCTATAATGTCTTGATGAGCAAGGTGCAATTACTTTACATAAAAAGTGCATGTATGAAAGTTTGTAATTTGTTTGACTCAATGTCTTACCTGTTTCGCAATCGTTTCCAGTATAGCCCAGTACGCAGGCACAAGTATAGTCGTTCACTCCATCAGTACAAGTTCCTCCATTCTGACAGGGGTCAGGAGTACAATCGTCGATATCTGTGCAAAATGAGTTCCAAACACAATAAATAGGATAAAAGTGACGAGAATAACATTTCATTGTTGACATATTTATTTTCATTTAGCGGATAACAGGAAAATCAAGACAACAAAACCGGCATTTTAAGGGCTAATAATGTCATTTTTGATTTGAATTAATTCATTTGTAAAACTAATCATACATTATTCAATTGAAATTGATCAACTAAATATCTCTTGAAATGTTTTTCTCTTTTCCAAAATCGAGGCCTTAGCAAGAAAATATATTCATGAAAAGAATATCATTGTCTCAGAAAACTTAGTGTGCCCCAGCCAGATAGAAAGGGTCACCAAAGCAAACGTTTTTGTTCTTACTTGAAAAAAAAAGATTATTGGGAAAGATTGTTGTGGTAGTCACAATTTCAAATCTGTTCTTTAAATGACCATGCACTTCCGTTTACCATGTGTCAACTTGAGATGATTAAGAGTGTAGTTTTCCTTATTTCTACACTTACAGGTGGGACACCCTAATTTCTTTGTCTCTACATTCACTCCTGTCGACTCTGAATAAAGAAAAACCTCCGAGATTTTTCTCACCAATGACTAAAGGTTTCTTTCATTTCATTTCCTAGTTCGCTCTTTATCTATAATGTCTTGATGAGCAAGGTGCAATTATTTTACATAAAAAGTGTATGTATGAAAGTTTGTAATTTGTTTTGACTCAATGTCTTACCTGTTTCGCAATCGTTTCCAGTATAGCCCAGTACGCAGGCACAAGTATAGTCGTTCACTCCATCAGTACAAGTTCCTCCATTCTGACAGGGGTCAGGAGTACAATCGTCGATATCTGTGCAAAATGAGTTCCAAACACAATAAATAGGATAAAAGTGACGAGAATAACATTTCATTGTTGACATATTTATTTTCATTTAGCGGATAACAGGAAAATCAAGACAACAAAACCGGCATTTTAAGGGCTAATAATGTCATTTTTGATTTGTATTAATTCATTTGTAAAACTAATCATACATTATTCAATTGAAATTGATCAACTAAATATCTCTTGAAATGTTTTTCTCTTTTCCAAAATCGAGGCCTTAGCAAGAAAATATATTCATGAAAAGAATATCATTGTCTCAGAAAACTTAGTGTGCCCCAGCCAGATAGAAAGGGTCACCAAAGCAAACGTTTTTGTTCTTACTTGAAAAAAAAAGATTATTGGGAAAGATTGTTGTGGTAGTCACAATTTCAAATCTGTTCTTTAAATGACCATGCACTTCCGTTTACCATGTGTCAACTTGAGATGATTAAGAGTGTAGTTTTCCTTATTTCTACACTTACAGGTGGGACACCCTAATTTCTTTGTCTCTACATTCACTCATGTCGACTCTGAATAAAGAAAAACCTCCGAGATTTTTCTCACCAATGACTAAAGGTTTCTTTCATTTCATTTCCTAGTTCGCTCTTTATCTATAATGTCTTGATGAGCAAGGTGCAATTACTTTACATAAAAAGTGTATGTATGAAAGTTTGTAATTTGTTTTGACTCAATGTCTTACCTGTTTCGCAATCGTTTCCAGTATAGCCCAGTACGCAGGCACAAGTATAGTCGTTCACTCCGTCAGTACAAGTTCCTCCATTCTGACAGGGGTCAGGAGTACAATCGTCGATATCTGTGCAAAATGAGTTCCAAACACAATAAATGGGATAAAAGTGACGAGAATAACATTTCATTGTTGACATATTTATTTTCATTTAGCGGATAACAGGAAAATCAAGACAACAAAACCGGCATTTTAAGGGCTAATAATGTCATTTTTGATTTGAATTAATTCATTTGTAAAACTATTCATACATTATTCAATTGAAATTGATCAACTAAATATCTATTGAAATGTTTTTCTCTTTTCCAAAATCGAGGCCTTAGCAAGAAAATATATTCATGAAAAGAATATCATCGTCTCAGAAAACTTAGTGTGCCCCAGCCAGATAGAAAGGGTCACCAAAGCAAACGTTTTTGTTCTTACTTGAAAACAAAAGTTTATTGGGAAAGATTGTTGTGGTAATCACAATTTCAAATCTGTTCTTTAAATGACCATGCACTTCCGTTTACCATGTGTCAACTTGAGATGATTAAGAGTGTAGTTTTCCTTATTTCTACACTAACAGGTGGGACACCCTAATTTCTTTGTCTCTACATTCACTCCTGTTGACTCTGAATAAAGAAAAACCTCCGAGATTTTTCTCACCAATGACTAAAGGTTTCTTTCATTTCATTTCCTTGTTCGCTCTTTATCTATAATGTCTTGATGAGCAAGGTGCAATTACTTTACATAAAAAGTGCATGTATGAAAGTTTGTAATTTGTTTGACTCAATGTCTTACCTGTTTCGCAATCGTTTCCAGTATAGCCCAGTACGCAGGCACAAGTATAGTCGTTCACTCCATCAGTACAAGTTCCTCCATTCTGACAGGGGTCAGGAGTACAATCGTCGATATCTGTGCAAAATGAGTTCCAAACACAATAAATAGGATAAAAGTGACGAGAATAACATTTCATTGTTGACATATTTATTTTCATTTAGCGGATAACAGGAAAATCAAGACAACAAAACCGGCATTTTAAGGGCTAATAATGTCATTTTTGATTTGAATTAATTCATTTGTAAAACTAATCATACATTATTCAATTGAAATTGATCAACTAAATATCTCTTGAAATGTTTTTCTCTTTTCCAAAATCGAGGCCTTAGCAAGAAAATATATTCATGAAAAGAATATCATTGTCTCAGAAAACTTAGTGTGCCCCAGCCAGATAGAAAGGGTCACCAAAGCAAACGTTTTTGTTCTTACTTGAAAAAAAAAGATTATTGGGAAAGATTGTTGTGGTAGTCACAATTTCAAAACTGTTCTTTAAATGACCATGCACTTCCGTTTACCATGTGTCAACTTGAGATGATTAAGAGTGTAGTTTTCCTTATTTCTACACTTACAGGTGGGACACCCTAATTTCTTTGTCTCTACATTCACTCCTGTCGACTCTGAATAAAGAAAAACCTCCGAGATTTTTCTCACCAATGACTAAAGGTTTCTTTCATTTCATTTCCTAGTTCGCTCTTTATCTATAATGTCTTGATGAGCAAGGTGCAATTATTTTACATAAAAAGTGTATGTATGAAAGTTTGTAATTTGTTTTGACTCAATGTCTTACCTGTTTCGCAATCGTTTCCAGTATAGCCCAGTACGCAGGCACAAGTATAGTCGTTCACTCCATCAGTACAAGTTCCTCCATTCTGACAGGGGTCAGGAGTACAATCGTCGATATCTGTGCAAAATGAGTTCCAAACACAATAAATGGGATAAAAGTGACGAGAATAACATTTCATTGTTGACATATTTATTTTCATTTAGCGGATAACAGGAAAATCAAGACAACAAAACCGGCATTTTAAGGGCTAATAATGTCATTTTTGATTTGAATTAATTCATTTGTAAAACTATTCATACATTATTCAATTGAAATTGATCAACTAAATATCTATTGAAATGTTTTTCTCTTTTCCAAAATCGAGGCCTTAGCAAGAAAATATATTCATGAAAAGAATATCATCGTCTCAGAAAACTTAGTGTGCCCCAGCCAGATAGAAAGGGTCACCAAAGCAAACGTTTTTGTTCTTACTTGAAAACAAAAGTTTATTGGGAAAGATTGTTGTGGTAATCACAATTTCAAATCTGTTCTTTAAATGACCATGCACTTCCGTTTACCATGTGTCAACTTGAGATGATTAAGAGTGTAGTTTTCCTTATTTCTACACTAACAGGTGGGACACCCTAATTTCTTTGTCTCTACATTCACTCCTGTTGACTCTGAATAAAGAAAAACCTCCGAGATTTTTCTCACCAATGACTAAAGGTTTCTTTCATTTCATTTCCTTGTTCGCTCTTTATCTATAATGTCTTGATGAGCAAGGTGCAATTACTTTACATAAAAAGTGCATGTATGAAAGTTTGTAATTTGTTTGACTCAATGTCTTACCTGTTTCGCAATCGTTTCCAGTATAGCCCAGTACGCAGGCACAAGTATAGTCGTTCACTCCATCAGTACAAGTTCCTCCATTCTGACAGGGGTCAGGAGTACAATCGTCGATATCTGTGCAAAATGAGTTCCAAACACAATAAATAGGATAAAAGTGACGAGAATAACATTTCATTGTTGACATATTTATTTTCATTTAGCGGATAACAGGAAAATCAAGACAACAAAACCGGCATTTTAAGGGCTAATAATGTCATTTTTGATTTGAATTAATTCATTTGTAAAACTAATCATACATTATTCAATTGAAATTGATCAACTAAATATCTCTTGAAATGTTTTTCTCTTTTCCAAAATCGAGGCCTTAGCAAGAAAATATATTCATGAAAAGAATATCATTGTCTCAGAAAACTTAGTGTGCCCCAGCCAGATAGAAAGGGTCACCAAAGCAAACGTTTTTGTTCTTACTTGAAAAAAAAAGATTATTGGGAAAGATTGTTGTGGTAGTCACAATTTCAAATCTGTTCTTTAAATGACCATGCACTTCCGTTTACCATGTGTCAACTTGAGATGATTAAGAGTGTAGTTTTCCTTATTTCTACACTTACAGGTGGGACACCCTAATTTCTTTGTCTCTACATTCACTCCTGTCGACTCTGAATAAAGAAAAACCTCCGAGATTTTTCTCACCAATGACTAAAGGTTTCTTTCATTTCATTTCCTAGTTCGCTCTTTATCTATAATGTCTTGATGAGCAAGGTGCAATTACTTTACATAAAAAGTGTATGTATGAAAGTTTGTAATTTGTTTTGACTCAATGTCTTACCTGTTTCGCAATCGTTTCCAGTATAGCCCAGTACGCAGGCACAAGTATAGTCGTTCACTCCATCAGTACAAGTTCCTCCATTCTGACAGGGGTCAGGAGTACAATCGTCGATATCTGTGCAAAATGAGTTCCAAACACAATAAATGGGATAAAAGTGACGAGAATAACATTTCATTGTTGACATATTTATTTTCATTTAGCGGATAACAGGAAAATCAAGACAACAAAACCGGCATTTTAAGGGCTAATAATGTCATTTTTGATTTGAATTAATTAATTTGTAAAACTAATCATACATTATTCAATTGAAATTGATCAACTAAATATCTCTTGAAATGTTTTTCTCTTTTCCAAAATCGAGGCCTTAGCAAGAAAATATATTCATGAAAAGAATATCATCGTCTCAGAAAACTTAGTGTGCCCCTGCCAGATAGAAAGGGTCACCAAAGCAAACGTTTTTGTTCTTACTTGAAAAAAAAAGATTATTGGGAAAGATTGTTGTGGTAGTCACAATTTCAAAACTGTTCTTTAAATGACCATGCACTTCCGTTTACCATGTGTCAACTTGAGATGATTAAGAGTGTAGTTTTCCTTATTTCTACACTTACAGGTGGGACACCCTAATTTCTTTGTCTCTACATTCACTCCTGTCGACTCTGAATAAAGAAAAACCTCCGAGATTTTTCTCACCAATGACTAAAGGTTTCTTTCATTTCATTTCCTAGTTCGCTCTTTATCTATAATGTCTTGATGAGCAAGGTGCAATTATTTTACATAAAAAGTGTATGTATGAAAGTTTGTAATTTGTTTTGACTCAATGTCTTACCTGTTTCGCAATCGTTTCCAGTATAGCCCAGTACGCAGGCACAAGTATAGTCGTTCACTCCATCAGTACAAGTTCCTCCATTCTGACAGGGGTCAGGAGTACAATCGTCGATATCTGTGCAAAATGAGTTCCAAACACAATAAATAGGATAAAAGTGACGAGAATAACATTTCATTGTTGACATATTTATTTTCATTTAGCGGATAACAGGAAAATCAAGACAACAAAACCGGCATTTTAAGGGCTAATAATGTCATTTTTGATTTGTATTAATTCATTTGTAAAACTAATCATACATTATTCAATTGAAATTGATCAACTAAATATCTCTTGAAATGTTTTTCTCTTTTCCAAAATCGAGGCCTTAGCAAGAAAATATATTCATGAAAAGAATATCATTGTCTCAGAAAACTTAGTGTGCCCCAGCCAGATAGAAAGGGTCACCAAAGCAAACGTTTTTGTTCTTACTTGAAAAAAAAAGATTATTGGGAAAGATTGTTGTGGTAGTCACAATTTCAAATCTGTTCTTTAAATGACCATGCACTTCCGTTTACCATGTGTCAACTTGAGATGATTAAGAGTGTAGTTTTCCTTATTTCTACACTTACAGGTGGGACACCCTAATTTCTTTGTCTCTACATTCACTCCTGTCGACTCTGAATAAAGAAAAACCTCCGAGATTTTTCTCACCAATGACTAAAGGTTTCTTTCATTTCATTTCCTAGTTCGCTCTTTATCTATAATGTCTTGATGAGCAAGGTGCAATTACTTTACATAAAAAGTGTATGTATGAAAGTTTGTAATTTGTTTTGACTCAATGTCTTACCTGTTTCGCAATCGTTTCCAGTATAGCCCAGTACGCAGGCACAAGTATAGTCGTTCACTCCATCAGTACAAGTTCCTCCATTCTGACAGGGGTCAGGAGTACAATCGTCGATATCTGTGCAAAATGAGTTCCAAACACAATAAATGGGATAAAAGTGACGAGAATAACATTTCATTGTTGACATATTTATTTTCATTTAGCGGATAACAGGAAAATCAAGACAACAAAACCGGCATTTTAAGGGCTAATAATGTCATTTTTGATTTGAATTAATTAATTTGTAAAACTAATCATACATTATTCAATTGAAATTGATCAACTAAATATCTCTTGAAATGTTTTTCTCTTTTCCAAAATCGAGGCCTTAGCAAGAAAATATATTCATGAAAAGAATATCATCGTCTCAGAAAACTTAGTGTGCCCCTGCCAGATAGAAAGGGTCACCAAAGCAAACGTTTTTGTTCTTACTTGAAAAAAAAAGATTATTGGGAAAGATTGTTGTGGTAGTCACAATTTCAAAACTGTTCTTTAAATGACCATGCACTTCCGTTTACCATGTGTCAACTTGAGATGATTAAGAGTGTAGTTTTCCTTATTTCTACACTTACAGGTGGGACACCCTAATTTCTTTGTCTCTACATTCACTCCTGTCGACTCTGAATAAAGAAAAACCTCCGAGATTTTTCTCACCAATGACTAAAGGTTTCTTTCATTTCATTTCCTAGTTCGCTCTTTATCTATAATGTCTTGATGAGCAAGGTGCAATTATTTTACATAAAAAGTGTATGTATGAAAGTTTGTAATTTGTTTTGACTCAATGTCTTACCTGTTTCGCAATCGTTTCCAGTATAGCCCAGTACGCAGGCACAAGTATAGTCGTTCACTCCATCAGTACAAGTTCCTCCATTCTGACAGGGGTCAGGAGTACAATCGTCGATATCTGTGCAAAATGAGTTCCAAACACAATAAATAGGATAAAAGTGACGAGAATAACATTTCATTGTTGACATATTTATTTTCATTTAGCGGATAACAGGAAAATCAAGACAACAAAACCGGCATTTTAAGGGCTAATAATGTCATTTTTGATTTGTATTAATTCATTTGTAAAACTAATCATACATTATTCAATTGAAATTGATCAACTAAATATCTCTTGAAATGTTTTTCTCTTTTCCAAAATCGAGGCCTTAGCAAGAAAATATATTCATGAAAAGAATATCATTGTCTCAGAAAACTTAGTGTGCCCCAGCCAGATAGAAAGGGTCACCAAAGCAAACGTTTTTGTTCTTACTTGAAAAAAAAAGATTATTGGGAAAGATTGTTGTGGTAGTCACAATTTCAAATCTGTTCTTTAAATGACCATGCACTTCCGTTTACCATGTGTCAACTTGAGATGATTAAGAGTGTAGTTTTCCTTATTTCTACACTTACAGGTGGGACACCCTAATTTCTTTGTCTCTACATTCACTCATGTCGACTCTGAATAAAGAAAAACCTCCGAGATTTTTCTCACCAATGACTAAAGGTTTCTTTCATTTCATTTCCTAGTTCGCTCTTTATCTATAATGTCTTGATGAGCAAGGTGCAATTACTTTACATAAAAAGTGTATGTATGAAAGTTTGTAATTTGTTTTGACTCAATGTCTTACCTGTTTCGCAATCGTTTCCAGTATAGCCCAGTACGCAGGCACAAGTATAGTCGTTCACTCCGTCAGTACAAGTTCCTCCATTCTGACAGGGGTCAGGAGTACAATCGTCGATATCTGTGCAAAATGAGTTCCAAACACAATAAATGGGATAAAAGTGACGAGAATAACATTTCATTGTTGACATATTTATTTTCATTTAGCGGATAACAGGAAAATCAAGACAACAAAACCGGCATTTTAAGGGCTAATAATGTCATTTTTGATTTGAATTAATTCATTTGTAAAACTATTCATACATTATTCAATTGAAATTGATCAACTAAATATCTATTGAAATGTTTTTCTCTTTTCCAAAATCGAGGCCTTAGCAAGAAAATATATTCATGAAAAGAATATCATCGTCTCAGAAAACTTAGTGTGCCCCAGCCAGATAGAAAGGGTCACCAAAGCAAACGTTTTTGTTCTTACTTGAAAACAAAAGTTTATTGGGAAAGATTGTTGTGGTAATCACAATTTCAAATCTGTTCTTTAAATGACCATGCACTTCCGTTTACCATGTGTCAACTTGAGATGATTAAGAGTGTAGTTTTCCTTATTTCTACACTAACAGGTGGGACACCCTAATTTCTTTGTCTCTACATTCACTCCTGTTGACTCTGAATAAAGAAAAACCTCCGAGATTTTTCTCACCAATGACTAAAGGTTTCTTTCATTTCATTTCCTTGTTCGCTCTTTATCTATAATGTCTTGATGAGCAAGGTGCAATTACTTTACATAAAAAGTGCATGTATGAAAGTTTGTAATTTGTTTGACTCAATGTCTTACCTGTTTCGCAATCGTTTCCAGTATAGCCCAGTACGCAGGCACAAGTATAGTCGTTCACTCCATCAGTACAAGTTCCTCCATTCTGACAGGGGTCAGGAGTACAATCGTCGATATCTGTGCAAAATGAGTTCCAAACACAATAAATAGGATAAAAGTGACGAGAATAACATTTCATTGTTGACATATTTATTTTCATTTAGCGGATAACAGGAAAATCAAGACAACAAAACCGGCATTTTAAGGGCTAATAATGTCATTTTTGATTTGAATTAATTCATTTGTAAAACTAATCATACATTATTCAATTGAAATTGATCAACTAAATATCTCTTGAAATGTTTTTCTCTTTTCCAAAATCGAGGCCTTAGCAAGAAAATATATTCATGAAAAGAATATCATTGTCTCAGAAAACTTAGTGTGCCCCAGCCAGATAGAAAGGGTCACCAAAGCAAACGTTTTTGTTCTTACTTGAAAAAAAAAGATTATTGGGAAAGATTGTTGTGGTAGTCACAATTTCAAATCTGTTCTTTAAATGACCATGCACTTCCGTTTACCATGTGTCAACTTGAGATGATTAAGAGTGTAGTTTTCCTTATTTCTACACTTACAGGTGGGACACCCTAATTTCTTTGTCTCTACATTCACTCATGTCGACTCTGAATAAAGAAAAACCTCCGAGATTTTTCTCACCAATGACTAAAGGTTTCTTTCATTTCATTTCCTAGTTCGCTCTTTATCTATAATGTCTTGATGAGCAAGGTGCAATTACTTTACATAAAAAGTGTATGTATGAAAGTTTGTAATTTGTTTTGACTCAATGTCTTACCTGTTTCGCAATCGTTTCCAGTATAGCCCAGTACGCAGGCACAAGTATAGTCGTTCACTCCATCAGTACAAGTTCCTCCATTCTGACAGGGGTCAGGAGTACAATCGTCGATATCTGTGCAAAATGAGTTCCAAACACAATAAATGGGATAAAAGTGACGAGAATAACATTTCATTGTTGACATATTTATTTTCATTTAGCGGATAACAGGAAAATCAAGACAACAAAACCGGCATTTTAAGGGCTAATAATGTCATTTTTGATTTGAATTAATTCATTTGTAAAACTAATCATACATTATTCAATTGAAATTGATCAACTAAATATCTCTTGAAATGTTTTTCTCTTTTCCAAAATCGAGGCCTTAGCAAGAAAATATATTCATGAAAAGAATATCATCGTCTCAGAAAACTTAGTGTGCCCCTGCCAGATAGAAAGGGTCACCAAAGCAAACGTTTTTGTTCTTACTTGAAAAAAAAAGATTATTGGGAAAGATTGTTGTGGTAGTCACAATTTCAAAACTGTTCTTTAAATGACCATGCACTTCCGTTTACCATGTGTCAACTTGAGATGATTAAGAGTGTAGTTTTCCTTATTTCTACACTTACAGGTGGGACACCCTAATTTCTTTGTCTCTACATTCACTCCTGTCGACTCTGAATAAAGAAAAACCTCCGAGATTTTTCTCACCAATGACTAAAGGTTTCTTTCATTTCATTTCCTAGTTCGCTCTTTATCTATAATGTCTTGATGAGCAAGGTGCAATTATTTTACATAAAAAGTGTATGTATGAAAGTTTGTAATTTGTTTTGACTCAATGTCTTACCTGTTTCGCAATCGTTTCCAGTATAGCCCAGTACGCAGGCACAAGTATAGTCGTTCACTCCATCAGTACAAGTTCCTCCATTCTGACAGGGGTCAGGAGTACAATCGTCGATATCTGTGCAAAATGAGTTCCAAACACAATAAATAGGATAAAAGTGACGAGAATAACATTTCATTGTTGACATATTTATTTTCATTTAGCGGATAACAGGAAAATCAAGACAACAAAACCGACATTTTAAGGGCTAATAATGTCATTTTTTATTTGAATTAATTCATTTGTAAAACTATTCATACATTATTCAATTGAAATTGATCAACTAAATATCTATTGAAATGTTTTTCTCTTTTCCAAAATCGAGGCCTTAGCAAGAAAATATATTCATGAAAAGAATATCATCGTCTCAGAAAACTTAGTGTGCCCCAGCCAGATAGAAAGGGTCACCAAAGCAAACGTTTTTGTTCTTACTTGAAAACAAAAGATTATTGGGAAAGATTGTTGTGGTAATCACAATTTCAAATCTGTTCTTTAAATGACCATGCACTTCCGTTTACCATGTGTCAACTTGAGATGATTAAGAGTGTAGTTTTCCTTATTTCTACACTAACAGGTGGGACACCCTAATTTCTTTGTCTCTACATTCACTCCTGTTGACTCTGAATAAAGAAAAACCTCCGAGATTTTTCTCACCAATGAATAAAGGTTTCTTTCATTTCATTTCCTTGTTCGCTCTTTATCTATAATGTCTTGATGAGCAAGGTGCAATTACTTTACATAAAAAGTGCATGTATGAAAGTTTGTAATTTGTTTGACTCAATGTCTTACCTGTTTCGCAATCGTTTCCAGTATAGCCCAGTACGCAGGCACAAGTATAGTCGTTCACTCCATCAGTACAAGTTCCTCCATTCTGACAGGGGTCAGGAGTACAATCGTCGATATCTGTGCAAAATGAGTTCCAAACACAATAAATAGGATAAAAGTGACGAGAATAACATTTCATTGTTGACATATTTATTTTCATTTAGCGGATAACAGGAAAATCAAGACAACAAAACCGGCATTTTAAGGGCTAATAATGTCATTTTTGATTTGAATTAATTCATTTGTAAAACTAATCATACATTATTCAATTGAAATTGATCAACTAAATATCTCTTGAAATGTTTTTCTCTTTTCCAAAATCGAGGCCTTAGCAAGAAAATATATTCATGAAAAGAATATCATTGTCTCAGAAAACTTAGTGTGCCCCAGCCAGATAGAAAGGGTCACCAAAGCAAACGTTTTTGTTCTTACTTGAAAAAAAAAGATTATTGGGAAAGATTGTTGTGGTAGTCACAATTTCAAATCTGTTCTTTAAATGACCATGCACTTCCGTTTACCATGTGTCAACTTGAGATGATTAAGAGTGTAGTTTTCCTTATTTCTACACTTACAGGTGGGACACCCTAATTTCTTTGTCTCTACATTCACTCATGTCGACTCTGAATAAAGAAAAACCTCCGAGATTTTTCTCACCAATGACTAAAGGTTTCTTTCATTTCATTTCCTAGTTCGCTCTTTATCTATAATGTCTTGATGAGCAAGGTGCAATTACTTTACATAAAAAGTGTATGTATGAAAGTTTGTAATTTGTTTTGACTCAATGTCTTACCTGTTTCGCAATCGTTTCCAGTATAGCCCAGTACGCAGGCACAAGTATAGTCGTTCACTCCATCAGTACAAGTTCCTCCATTCTGACAGGGGTCAGGAGTACAATCGTCGATATCTGTGCAAAATGAGTTCCAAACACAATAAATGGGATAAAAGTGACGAGAATAACATTTCATTGTTGACATATTTATTTTCATTTAGCGGATAACAGGAAAATCAAGACAACAAAACCGGCATTTTAAGGGCTAATAATGTCATTTTTGATTTGAATTAATTTATTTGTAAAACTAATCATACATTATTCAATTGAAATTGATCAACTAAATATCTCTTGAAATGTTTTTCTCTTTTCCAAAATCGAGGCCTTAGCAAGAAAATATATTCATGAAAAGAATATCATCGTCTCAGAAAACTTAGTGTGCCCCTGCCAGATAGAAAGGGTCACCAAAGCAAACGTTTTTGTTCTTACTTGAAAAAAAAAGATTATTGGGAAAGATTGTTGTGGTAGTCACAATTTCAAAACTGTTCTTTAAATGACCATGCACTTCCGTTTACCATGTGTCAACTTGAGATGATTAAGAGTGTAGTTTTCCTTATTTCTACACTTACAGGTGGGACACCCTAATTTCTTTGTCTCTACATTCACTCCTGTCGACTCTGAATAAAGAAAAACCTCCGAGATTTTTCTCACCAATGACTAAAGGTTTCTTTCATTTCATTTCCTAGTTCGCTCTTTATCTATAATGTATTGATGAGCAAGGTGCAATTACTTTACATAAAAAGTGTATGTATGAAAGTTTGTAATTTATTTTGACTCAATGTCTTACCTGTTTCGCAATCGTTTCCAGTATAGCCCAGTACGCAGGCACAAGTATAGTCGTTCACTCCATCAGTACAAGTTCCTCCATTCTGACAGGGGTCAGGAGTACAATCGTCGATATCTGTGCAAAATGAGTTCCAAACACAATAAATGGGATAAAAGTGACGAGAATAACATTTCATTGTTGACATATTTATTTTCATTTAGCGGATAACAGGAAAATCAAGACAACAAAACCGGCATTTTAAGGGCTAATAATGTCATTTTTGATTTGAATTAATTCATTTGTAAAACTAATCATACATTATTCAATTGAAATTGATCAACTAAATATCTCTTGAAATGTTTTTCTCTTTTCCAAAATCGAGGCCTTAGCAAGAAAATATATTCATGAAAAGAATATCATCGTCTCAGAAAACTTAGTGTACCCCCAGCCAGATAGAAAGGGTCACCAAAGCAAACGTTTTTGTTCTTACTTGAAAAAAAAAGATTATTGGGAAAGATTGTTGTGGTAGTCACAATTTCAAATCTGTTCTTTAAATGACCATGCACTTCCGTTTACCATGTGTCAACTTGAGATGATTAAGAGTGTAGTTTTCCTTATTTCTACACTAACAGGTGGGACACCCTAATTTCTTTGTCTCTACATTCACTCCTGTCGACTCTGAATAAAGAAAAACCTCCGAGATTTTTCTCACCAATGACTAAAGGTTTCTTTCATTTCATTTCCTTGTTCGCTCTTTATCTATAATGTCTTGATGAGCAAGGTGCAATTACTTTAGATAAAAAAGTGTATGTATGAAAGTTTGTAATTTGTTTTGACTCAATGTCTTACCTGTTTCGCAATCGTTTCCAGTATAGCCCAGTACGCAGGCACAAGTATAGTCGTTCACTCCATCAGTACAAGTTCCTCCATTCTGACAGGGGTCAGGAGTACAATCGTCGATATCTGTGCAAAATGAGTTCCAAACACAATAAATGGGATAAAAGTGACGAGAATAACATTTCAATGTTGACATATTTATTTTCATTTAGCGGATAACAGGAAAATCAAGACAACAAAACCGGCATTTTAAGGGCTAATAATGTCATTTTTGATTTGAATTAATTCATTTGTAAAACTAATCATACATTATTCAATTGAAATTGATCAACTAAATATCTCTTGAAATGTTTTTCTCTTTTCCAAAATCGAGGCCTTAGCAAGAAAATATATTCATGAAAAGAATATCATCGTCTCAGAAAACTTAGTGTGCCCCCAGCCAAATAGAAAGGGTCACCAAAGCAAACGTTTTTGTTCTTACTTGAAAAAAAAAGATTATTGGGAAAGATTGTTGTGTTAGTCACAATTTCAAATCTGTTCTTTAAATGACCATGCACTTCCGTTTACCATGTGTCAACTTGAGATGATTAAGAGTGTAGTTTTCCTTATTTCTACACTAACAGGTGGGACACCCTAATTTCTTTGTCTCTACATTCACTCCTGTCGACTCTGAATAAAGAAAAAACCTCCGAGATTTTTCTCACCAATGACTAAAGGTTTCTTTCATTTCATTTCCTTGTTCGCTCTTTATCTATAATGTCTTGATGAGCAAGGTGCAATTACTTTACATAAAAAGTGTATGTATGAAAGTTTGTAATTTATTTTGACTCAATGTCTTACCTGTTTCGCAATCGTTTCCAGTATAGCCCAGTACGCAGGCACAAGTATAGTCGTTCACTCCATCAGTACAAGTTCCTCCATTCTGACAGGGGTCAGGAGTACAATCGTCGATATCTGTGCAAAATGAGTTCCAAACACAATAAATGGGATAAAAGTGACGAGAATAACATTTCATTGTTGACATATTTATTTTCATTTAGCGGATAACAGGAAAATCAAGACAACAAAACCGGCATTTTAAGGGCTAATAATGTCATTTTTGATTTGAATTAATTCATTTGTAAAACTAATCATACATTATTCAATTGAAATTGATCAACTAAATATCTCTTGAAATGTTTTTCTCTTTTCCAAAATCGAGGCCTTAGCAAGAAAATATATTCATGAAAAGAATATCATCGTCTCAGAAAACTTAGTGTACCCCCAGCCAGATAGAAAGGGTCACCAAAGCAAACGTTTTTGTTCTTACTTGAAAAAAAAAGATTATTGGGAAAGATTGTTGTGGTAGTCACAATTTCAAATCTGTTCTTTAAATGACCATGCACTTCCGTTTACCATGTGTCAACTTGAGATGATTAAGAGTGTAGTTTTCCTTATTTCTACACTTACAGGTGGGACACCCTAATTTCTTTGTCTCTACATTCACTCCTGTCGACTCTGAATAAAGAAAAACCTCCGAGATTTTTCTCACCAATGACTAAAGGTTTCTTTCATTTCATTTCCTTGTTCGCTCTTTATCTATAATGTCTTGATGAGCAAGGTGCAATTACTTTAGATAAAAAAGTGTATGTATGAAAGTTTGTAATTTGTTTTGACTCAATGTCTTACCTGTTTCGCAATCGTTTCCAGTATAGCCCAGTACGCAGGCACAAGTATAGTCGTTCACTCCATCAGTACAAGTTCCTCCATTCTGACAGGGGTCAGGAGTACAATCGTCGATATCTGTGCAAAATGAGTTCCAAACACAATAAATGGGATAAAAGTGACGAGAATAACATTTCAATGTTGACATATTTATTTTCATTTAGCGGATAACAGGAAAATCAAGACAACAAAACCGGCATTTTAAGGGCTAATAATGTCATTTTTGATTTGAATTAATTCATTTGTAAAACTAATCATACATTATTCAATTGAAATTGATCAACTAAATATCTCTTGAAATGTTTTTCTCTTTTCCAAAATCGAGGCCTTAGCAAGAAAATATATTCATGAAAAGAATATCATCGTCTCAGAAAACTTAGTGTGCCCCCAGCCAAATAGAAAGGGTCACCAAAGCAAACGTTTTTGTTCTTACTTGAAAAAAAAAGATTATTGGGAAAGATTGTTGTGTTAGTCACAATTTCAAATCTGTTCTTTAAATGACCATGCACTTCCGTTTACCATGTGTCAACTTGAGATGATTAAGAGTGTAGTTTTCCTTATTTCTACACTAACAGGTGGGACACCCTAATTTCTTTGTCTCTACATTCACTCCTGTCGACTCTGAATAAAGAAAAAACCTCCGAGATTTTTCTCACCAATGACTAAAGGTTTCTTTCATTTCATTTCCTTGTTCGCTCTTTATCTATAATGTCTTGATGAGCAAGGTGCAATTACTTTACATAAAAAGTGTATGTATGAAAGTTTGTAATTTATTTTGACTCAATGTCTTACCTGTTTCGCAATCGTTTCCAGTATAGCCCAGTACGCAGGCACAAGTATAGTCGTTCACTCCATCAGTACAAGTTCCTCCATTCTGACAGGGGTCAGGAGTACAATCGTCGATATCTGTGCAAAATGAGTTCCAAACACAATAAATGGGATAAAAGTGACGAGAATAACATTTCATTGTTGACATATTTATTTTCATTTAGCGGATAACAGGAAAATCAAGACAACAAAACCGGCATTTTAAGGGCTAATAATGTCATTTTTGATTTGAATTAATTCATTTGTAAAACTAATCATACATTATTCAATTGAAATTGATCAACTAAATATCTCTTGAAATGTTTTTCTCTTTTCCAAAATCGAGGCCTTAGCAAGAAAATATATTCATGAAAAGAATATCATCGTCTCAGAAAACTTAGTGTACCCCCAGCCAGATAGAAAGGGTCACCAAAGCAAACGTTTTTGTTCTTACTTGAAAAAAAAAGATTATTGGGAAAGATTGTTGTGGTAGTCACAATTTCAAATCTGTTCTTTAAATGACCATGCACTTCCGTTTACCATGTGTCAACTTGAGATGATTAAGAGTGTAGTTTTCCTTATTTCTACACTAACAGGTGGGACACCCTAATTTCTTTGTCTCTACATTCACTCCTGTCGACTCTGAATAAAGAAAAAACCTCCGAGATTTTTCTCACCAATGACTAAAGGTTTCTTTCATTTCATTTCCTTGTTCGCTCTTTATCTATAATGTCTTGATGAGCAAGGTGCGATTACTTTACATAAAAAGTGTATGTATGAAAGTTTGTAATTTATTTTGACTCAATGTCTTACCTGTTTCGCAATCGTTTCCAGTATAGCCCAGTACGCAGGCACAAGTATAGTCGTTCACTCCATCAGTACAAGTTCCTCCATTCTGACAGGGGTCAGGAGTACAATCGTCGATATCTGTGCAAAATGAGTTCCAAACACAATAAATGGGATAAAAGTGACGAGAATAACATTTCATTGTTGACATATTTATTTTCATTTAGCGGATAACAGGAAAATCAAGACAACAAAACCGGCATTTTAAGGGCTAATAATGTCATTTTTGATTTGAATTAATTCATTTGTAAAACTAATCATACATTATTCAATTGAAATTGATCAACTCAATATCTCTTGAAATGTTTTTCTCTTTTCCAAAATCGAGGCCTTAGCAAGAAAATATATTCATGAAAAGAATATCATCGTCTCAGAAAACTTAGTGTGCCCCTGCCAGACAGAAAGGGTCACTAAAGCAAACGTTTTTGCTCTTACTTGAAAACAAATCATTATTGGGAAAGATTGTTGGGGTAGTCACAATTTCAAAACTGTTCTTTAAATGACCATGCACTTCCGTTTACCATGTGTCAACTTGAGATGATTAAGAGTGTAGTTTTCCTTATTTCCAATCTAACAGGTGGGACACCCTAATTTCTTTGTCTCTACATTCACTCCTGTCGACTCTGAATAAAGAAAAACCTCCGAGATTTTTCTCACCAATGACTAAAGGTTTCTTTCATTTCATTTCCTTGTTCGCTCTTTATCTATAATGTCTTGATGAGCAAGGTGCAATTACTTTACATAAAAAGTGTATGTATGAAAGTTTGTAATTTGTTTTGACTCAATGTCTTACCTGTTTCGCAATCGTTTCCAGTATAGCCGAGTACGCAGGCACAAGTATAGTCGTTCACTCCATCAGTACAAGTTCCTCCATTCTGACAGGGGTCAGGAGTACAATCGTCGATATCTGTGCAAAATGAGTTCCATACAACAATAAATCGGATAAAAGTGACGAGAATAACATTTCATTGTTGACATATTTATTTTCATTTAGCGGATAACAGGAAAATCAAGACAACAAAACCGGCATTTTAAGGGCTAATAATGTCATTTTTGATTTGAATTAATTCATTTGTAAAACTAATCATACATTATTCAATTGAAATTGATCAACTAAATATCTCTTGAAATGTTTTTCTCTTTTCCAAAATCGAGGCCTTAGCAAGAAAATATATTCATGAAAAGAATATCATCGTCTCAGAAAACTTAGTGTACCCCCAGCCAGATAGAAAGGGTCACCAAAGCAAACGTTTTTGTTCTTACTTGAAAAAAAAAGATTATTGGGAAAGATTGTTGTGGTAGTCACAATTTCAAATCTGTTCTTTAAATGACCATGCACTTCCGTTTACCATGTGTCAACTTGAGATGATTAAGAGTGTAGTTTTCCTTATTTCTACACTAACAGGTGGGACACCCTAATTTCTTTGTCTCTACATTCACTCCTGTCGACTCTGAATAAAGAAAAAACCTCCGAGATTTTTCTCACCAATGACTAAAGGTTTCTTTCATTTCATTTCCTTGTTCGCTCTTTATCTATAATGTCTTGATGAGCAAGGTGCGATTACTTTACATAAAAAGTGTATGTATGAAAGTTTGTAATTTATTTTGACTCAATGTCTTACCTGTTTCGCAATCGTTTCCAGTATAGCCCAGTACGCAGGCACAAGTATAGTCGTTCACTCCATCAGTACAAGTTCCTCCATTCTGACAGGGGTCAGGAGTACAATCGTCGATATCTGTGCAAAATGAGTTCCAAACACAATAAATGGGATAAAAGTGACGAGAATAACATTTCATTGTTGACATATTTATTTTCATTTAGCGGATAACAGGAAAATCAAGACAACAAAACCGGCATTTTAAGGGCTAATAATGTCATTTTTGATTTGAATTAATTCATTTGTAAAACTAATCATACATTATTCAATTGAAATTGATCAACTCAATATCTCTTGAAATGTTTTTCTCTTTTCCAAAATCGAGGCCTTAGCAAGAAAATATATTCATGAAAAGAATATCATCGTCTCAGAAAACTTAGTGTGCCCCTGCCAGACAGAAAGGGTCACTAAAGCAAACGTTTTTGCTCTTACTTGAAAACAAATCATTATTGGGAAAGATTGTTGGGGTAGTCACAATTTCAAAACTGTTCTTTAAATGACCATGCACTTCCGTTTACCATGTGTAAACTTGAGATGATTAAGAGTGTAGTTTTCCTTATTTCCAATCTAACAGGTGGGACACCCTAATTTCTTTGTCTCTACATTCACTCCTGTCGACTCTGAATAAAGAAAAACCTCCGAGATTTTTCTCACCAATGACTAAAGGTTTCTTTCATTTCATTTCCTAGTTCGCTCTTTATCTATAATGTCTTGATGAGCAAGGTGCAATTACTTTACATAAAAAGTGCATGTATGAAAGTTTGTAATTTGTTTTGACTCAATGTCTTACCTGTTTCGCAATCGTTTCCAGTATAGCCCAGTACGCAGGCACAAGTATAGTCGTTCACTCCATCAGTACAAGTTCCTCCATTCTGACAGGGGTCAGGAGTACAATCGTCGATATCTGTGCAAAATGAGTTCCAAACACAATAAATGGGATAAAAGTGACGAGAATAACATTTCATTGTTGACATATTTATTTTCATTTAGCGGATAACAGGAAAATCAAGACAACAAAACCGGCATTTTAAGGGCTAATAATGTCATTTTTGATTTGAATTAATTCATTTGTAAAACTAATCATACATTATTCAATTGAAATTGATCAACTAAATATCTCTTGAAATGTTTTTCTCTTTTCCAAAATCGAGGCCTTAGCAAGAAAATATATTCATGAAAAGAATATCATCGTCTCAGAAAACTTAGTGTGCCCCTGCCAAACAGAAAGGGTCACTAAAGCAAACGTTTTTGCTCTTACTTGAAAACAAATGATTATTGGGAAAGATTGTTGTGGTAATCACAATTTCAAATCTGTTCTTTAAATGACCATGCACTTCCGTTTACCATGTGTCAACTTGAGATGATTAAGAGTGTAGTTTTCCTTATTTCCAAACTAACAGGTGGGACACCCTAATTTCTTTGTCTCTACATTCACTCCTGTCGACTCTGAATAAAGAAAAACATCCGAGATTTTTCTCACCAATGACTAAAGGTTTCTTTCATTTCATTTCCTAGTTCGCTCTTTATCTATAATGTCTTGATGAGCAAGGTGCAATTACTTTACATAAAAAGTGTATGTATGAAAGTTTGTAATTTGTTTTGACTCAATGTCTTACCTGTTTCGCAATCGTTTCCAGTATAGCCCAGTACGCAGGCACAAGTATAGTCGTTCACTCCATCAGTACAAGTTCCTCCATTCTGACAGGGGTCAGGAGTACAATCGTCGATATCTGTGCAAAATGAGTTCCAAACACAATAAATGGGATAAAAGTGACGAGAATAACATTTCATTGTTGACATATTTATTTTCATTTAGCGGATAACAGGAAAATCAAGACAACAAAACCGGCATTTTAAGGGCTAATAATGTCATTTTTGATTTGAATTAATTCATTTGTAAAACTAATCATACATTATTCAATTGAAATTGATCAACTAAATATCTCTTGAAATGTTTTTCTCTTTTCCAAAATCGAGGCCTTAGCAAGAAAATATATTCATGAAAAGAATATCATCGTCTCAAAAATCTTAGTGTGCCCCTGCCAGACAGAAAGGGTCACTAAAGCAAACGTTTTTGCTCTTACTTGAACAAAAAAGATTATTGGGAAAGATTGTTGTGGTAGTCACAATTTCAAATCTGTTCTTTAAATGACCATGCACTTCCGTTTTTCCATGTGTCAACTTGAAATGATTAAGAGTGTAGTTTTCCTTATTTCTACACTAACAGGTGGGACACCCTAATTTCTTTGTCTCTACATTCACTCATGTCGACTCTGAATAAAGAAAAACCTCCGAGATTTTTCTCACCAATGACAAAAGGTTTCTTTCATTTCATTTCCTTGTTCGCTCTTTATCTATAATGTCTTGATGAGCAAGGTGCAATTACTTTACATAAAAAGTGTATGTATGAAAGTTTGTAATTTGTTTGACTCAATGTCTTACCTGTTTCGCAATCGTTTCCAGTATAGCCCAGTACGCAGGCACAAGTATAGTCGTTCACTCCATCAGTACAAGTTCCTCCATTCTGACAGGGGTCAGGAGTACAATCGTCGATATCTGTGCAAAATGAGTTCCAAACACAATAAATGGGATAAAAGTGACGAGAATAACATTTCATTGTTGACATATTTATTTTCATTTAGCGGATAACAGGAAAATCAAGACAACAAAACCGGCATTTTAAGGGCTAATAATGTCATTTTTTATTTGAATTAATTCATTTGTAAAACTAATCATACATTATTCAATTGAAATTGATCAACTAAATATCTCTTGAAATGTTTTTCTCTTTTCCAAAATCGAGGCCTTAGCAAGAAAATATATTCATGAAAAGAATATCATCGTCTCAGAAAACTTAGTGTGCCCCAGCCAGACAGAAAGGGTCACCAAAGCAAACGTTTTTGTTCTTACTTGAAAACAAATGATTATTGGGAAAGATTGTTGTGGTAATCACAATTTCAAATCTGTTCTTAAAATGACCATGCACTTCCGTTTTTCCATGTGTCAACTTGAGATGATTAAGAGTGAAGTTTTCCTTATTTCTACACTAACAGGTGGGACACCCTAATTTTTTTGTCTCTACATTCACTCATGTCGACTCTGAATAAAGAAAAACCTCCGAGATTTTTCTCACCAATGACAAAAGGTTTCTTTCATTTCATTTCCTTGTTCGCTCTTTATCTATAATGTGTTGATGAGCAAGGTGCAATTACTTTACATAAAAAAGTGTATGTATGAAAGTTTGTAATTTGTTTTGACTCAATGTCTTACCTGTTTCGCAATCGTTTCCAGTATAGCCCAGTACGCAGGCACAAGTATAGTCGTTCACTCCATCAGTACAAGTTCCTCCATTCTGACAGGGGTCAGGAGTACAATCGTCGATATCTGTGCAAAATGAGGTCCAAACACAATAAATGGGATAAAAGTGACGAGAATAACATTTCATTGTTGACATATTTATTTTCATTTAGCGGATAACTGGAAAATCAAGACAACAAAACCGGCCTTTTAAGGGCTAATAATGTCATTTTTGATTTGAATCAATTCATTTGTAAAACTAATCATATATTATTCAATTGAAATTGATCAACTAAATATCTCTTGAAATGTTTTTCTCTTTTCCAAAATCGAGGCCTTAGCAAGAAAATATATTCATGAAAATAATATCATCGTCTCAGAAAACTTAGTGTGCCCCAGCCAGACAGAAAGGGTCACCAAAGCAAACGTTTTTGTTCTTACTTGAAAACAAATGATTATTGGGAAAGATTGTTGTGGTAATCACAATTTCAAATCTGTTCTTAAAATTACCATGCACTTCCGTTTTTCCATGTGTCAACTTGAGATGATTAAGAGTGTAGTTTTCCTTATTTCTACACTAACAGGTGGGACACCCTAATATCTTTGTCTCTACATTCACTCCTGTCGACTCTGAATAAAGAAAAACCTCCGAGATTTTTCTCACCAATGACTAAAGGTTTCTTTCATTTCATTTCCTTGTTCGCTCTTTATCTATAATGTCTTGATGAGCAAGGTGCAATTACTTTACATAAAAAGTGTATGTATGAAAGTTTGTAATTTGTTTTGACTCAATGTCTTACCTGTTTCGCAATCGTTTCCAGTATAGCCGAGTACGCAGGCACAAGTATAGTCGTTCACTCCATCAGTACAAGTTCCTCCATTCTGACAGGGGTCAGGAGTACAATCGTCGATATCTGTGCAAAATGAGTTCCATACAACAATAAATCGGATAAAAGTGACGAGAATAACATTTCATTGTTGACATATTTATTTTCATTTAGCGGATAACAGGAAAATCAAGACAACAAAACAGGCATTTTAAGGGCTAATAATGTCATTTTTTATTTGAATTAATTCATTTGTAAAACTAATCATACATTATTCAATTGAAATTGATCAACTAAATATCTCTTGAAATGTTTTTCTCTTTTCCAAAATCGAGGCCTTAGCAAGAAAATATATTCATGAAAAGAATATCATCGTCTCAGAAAACTTAGTGTGCCCCAGCCAGATAGAAAGGGTCACCAAAGCAAACGTTTTTGTTCTTACTTGAAAAAAAAAAAGATTATTGGGAAAGATTGTTGTGGTAGTCACAATTTTAAATCTGTTCTTTAAATGACCATACACTTCCGTTTACCATGTGTCAACTTGAGATGATTAAGAGTGAAGTTTTCCTTATTTCTACACTAACAGGTGGGACACCCTAATTTTTTTGTCTCTACATTCACTCATGTCGACTCTGAATAAAGAAAAACCTCCGAGATTTTTCTCACCAATGACAAAAGGTTTCTTTCATTTCATTTCCTTGTTCGCTCTTTATCTATAATGTCTTGATGAGCAAGGTGCAATTACTTTACATAAAAAAGTGTATGTATGAAAGTTTGTAATTTGTTTTGACTCAATGTCTTACCTGTTTCGCAATCGTTTCCAGTATAGCCCAGTACGCAGGCACAAGTATAGTCGTTCACTCCATCAGTACAAGTTCCTCCATTCTGACAGGGGTCAGGAGTACAATCGTCGATATCTGTGCAAAATGAGGTCCAAACACAATAAATGGGATAAAAGTGACGAGAATAACATTTCATTGTTGACATATTTATTTTCATTTAGCGGATAACTGGAAAATCAAGACAACAAAACCGGCCTTTTAAGGGCTAATAATGTCATTTTTGATTTGAATCAATTCATTTGTAAAACTAATCATATATTATTCAATTGAAATTGATCAACTAAATATCTCTTGAAATGTTTTTCTCTTTTCCAAAATCGAGGCCTTAGCAAGAAAATATATTCATGAAAATAATATCATCGTCTCAGAAAACTTAGTGTGCCCCAGCCAGACAGAAAGGGTCACCAAAGCAAACGTTTTTGTTCTTACTTGAAAACAAATGATTATTGGGAAAGATTGTTGTGGTAATCACAATTTCAAATCTGTTCTTAAAATTACCATGCACTTCCGTTTTTCCATGTGTCAACTTGAGATGATTAAGAGTGTAGTTTTCCTTATTTCTACACTAACAGGTGGGACACCCTAATATCTTTGTCTCTACATTCACTCCTGTCGACTCTGAATAAAGAAAAACCTCCGAGATTTTTCTCACCAATGACTAAAGGTTTCTTTCATTTCATTTCCTTGTTCGCTCTTTATCTATAATGTCTTGATGAGCAAGGTGCAATTACTTTACATAAAAAGTGTATGTATGAAAGTTTGTAATTTGTTTTGACTCAATGTCTTACCTGTTTCGCAATCGTTTCCAGTATAGCCGAGTACGCAGGCACAAGTATAGTCGTTCACTCCATCAGTACAAGTTCCTCCATTCTGACAGGGGTCAGGAGTACAATCGTCGATATCTGTGCAAAATGAGTTCCATACAACAATAAATCGGATAAAAGTGACGAGAATAACATTTCATTGTTGACATATTTATTTTCATTTAGCGGATAACAGGAAAATCAAGACAACAAAACCGGCATTTTAAGGGCTAATAATGTCATTTTTGATTTGAATTAATTCATTTGTAAAACTAATCATACATTATTCAATTGAAATTGATCAACTAAATATCTCTTGAAATGTTTTTCTCTTTTCCAAAATCGAGGCCTTAGCAAGAAAATATATTCATGAAAAGAATATCATCGTCTCAGAAAACTTAGTGTGCCCCAGCCAGATAGAAAGGGTCACCAAAGCAAACGTTTTTGTTCTTACTTGAAAAAAAAAAAGATTATTGGGAAAGATTGTTGTGGTAGTCACAATTTTAAATCTGTTCTTTAAATGACCATGCACTTCCGTTTACCATGTGTCAACTTGAGATGATTAAGAGTGTAGTTTTCCTTATTTCTACACTAACAGGTAGGACACCCTAATTTCTTTGTATCTACATTCACTCCTGTCGACTCTGAATAAAGAAAAACCTCCGAGATTTTTCTCACCAATGACTAAAGGTTTCTTTCATTTCATTTCATTGTTCGCTCTTTATCTATAATGTCTTGATGAGCAAGGTGCAATTACTTTACATAAAAAGTGTATGTATGAAAGTTTGTAATTTGTTTTGACTCAATGTCTTACCTGTTTCGCAATCGTTTCCAGTATAGCCGAGTACGCAGGCACAAGTATAGTCGTTCACTCCATCAGTACAAGTTCCTCCATTCTGACAGGGGTCAGGAGTACAATCGTCGATATCTGTGCAAAATGAGTTCCATACAACAATAAATCGGATAAAAGTGACGAGAATAACATTTCATTGTTGACATATTTATTTTCATTTAGCGGATAACAGGAAAATCAAGACATCAAAACTGGCATTTTAAGGGCTAATAATGTCATTTTTGATTTGAATTAATTCATTTGTAAAACTATTCATACATTATTCAAATTAACTTAATCAACTAAAAATCTCATTTCACATTAAGACGAAGGTTATGAAAATGTTCACAAATGATGTTCCACCTTTACCTGAACTAAACTTCTTTTTTAACGAAAACATATCGTAGGAGTTTAGAAGAAATATTACCTGTTCCACAGTTTGTACCAGTAAATCCGGGAAGACAGGTGCACTCCAATGTATCACAAGTTCCTCCGTTGCACTCCGAGTCCATGGTACAGGCACCTGTAACGATACATTTATAATTTTTAACACGTAAGAGATGGTCTGTATTCAAGTTCTTTCAATGACAATGAGGTTGCCGATAAAGAACATGAACACGATGATGACGATAACTTAAAGATAACTGTATTGATATCGACATTTATGTTTATTAAGACGATGGTGATGATATATAATGATGACTTTAATGTAATTACACCATGTTTAGTATTCTGTTCTAATCTTCATTTTGATTGACCGTGCCATTTTTAAAGAATTATATGGACATAATGTCGGAACATAGTTTTGACACTCTGCTGACGTTATTGACCTTCATTGAGCTGAGTCGCACTATTTGAGGCGATAAGTATGTGTGCCAAGCTACAAAGGGATTGACCATGCCATTGGTGTACATATAACATGTTGTAGGTATGTGAATTATTAAATGTCCATAGGTATCACAAGCCATTTGTAAACCATCCTAAAGTATAAACCTTTTCATTTGAAAGTTGACAGTTTTAGGCAAGATAAGGCAAAGGGAGGCAAAACACAACGCGCGTATCTTTTCGAGAAAAGCTATGAATCTTCATTCAGCGTTTAGGCGTATAAAAATAATAATATCGAATATTCAGGAGCGCTAAAAACAATACAAACCATAGCGCTTACAAATATATGAAAAGAGGACAACAAATGTACAGTCTCACAGGAGGTAGATCACATAGATCACTGGGGGAAAAGGTAAGTTTTGAGGGATCTTTTGAAGGTGGCAAGACAGGTAATTTCCATTATGGAAAGAGGGATGCTGTTCCAAGTCTTTGATGCAGCTACTGCAAATCGTTTTCAGCTATTGGGAGTCTAGATTTGGGAATGATAGGTTTACATGTGTCAGTTGCTGAGCAAAGATTACGAGATGGTGTATATATTTTGAGGGTGTCATTAGGATATTAAGGTGCCAAATGATTGAGTGAGGGGCCCGTGCTCCATCCTTTGAAATTATAGCCATTATTATACAGTGCGTCCCAGAAAAAACGAAACCGAGAAGTATCGATGTTTTATCATAACTTAATCACAACCATAATTAATGAATGATACATATTTGGAAAGCTTAGAGTCTTCTCTTTCAGTTGATGCTACTCATGTGATGCATATTTCACGCATGAGTGATTAAAAGCAATTTGAAGGAAGGAAACCAAAAAGTAATTTGGCGGGCGGTATCTGAATTTCAAAGAAAAATTCATATTTCTAGAAAGTTCATTTTCTGCTCTTTCATATGATACCTCAATCATGACAAATGAGCCAGGAATAACAAAGTTCTGTTTGTTTAAAGTAGCCCTTACATTTTCATAATTTTAACAAACGAACTCGTTTTCACTGGGTGCCTGTCGTAGCAAAGAGCAGATTTGACAAAAGACTTAACTCCGTTTCGTTGACAATCAGCCAGGCATGAAGACTCTCGTCTACGGCTGATTGTCAACGAAACGGAGTTAAGTCTTTTGTCAATTTTGCTTGTTGCTACTGCAGGCAGCCAGTGAAAACGAATTCGTTTAATAAAATTATGGAAATGCAAGCACTACTTTAAACAAACAGAACTTTGTCATTCCTCGCTCTTTTTTCCTGATTGAGGTGTCATATGAAAGGGCAGAAACTCAACTTTCTAGAAATGTGATTTTTTTCTTCGAAATTCAGATACCGCCCGCCAAATGTCTTTTCGGTTTCCTTCCTTCAAATTGCTTTTAATCAATCATGCGTGAAATATGCATTATCTGAGTAGCATCACATGAAAGAGGAGACTCTAAGCTTTCCAAATATGTATCATTCATTAATTATAGTTGTGATTAAGTTATGATAAAACATCGATACTTCTCGGTTTCGTTTTTTCTGGGACGCAGGTAAGGAAAAACTACGTCATCAGTTGTACCCATGCTGTGGAGCTCGTAAGGACACCTCATACACAGTCAGACCGCAGCCGGTGCGAAAACCCTCTATTTTATTCAGCACGTATGCAAGAATTTACGTGTCTTGCATACGTAATGAGTAGTGCAAACGGTCTTTTCGATCGGCAGTTTTTGCCTTTATAATTGTTCATTTCTCATGAAATTGGTCTTATTTTACAGATAAGACGCTGCACTTTCTGTATACTTATATAACAATCATGTTAAACATATTTTGGGAACAGATATTTCGCTTAGAAAATGTTTTTTTTTAACGATAAATCTATCTTAAGAGTAGGGCTGATTTTCACATAGAAATCATTCTTGCGTCACGAAGATGTTATAATCAGCATAAAACATAGATATTTTTCTTTACAATGATAACAAAATTATTATTTTTTATGCTGTACCAGAGTCAGGAACCAAGAAAAATCACGCGAATGTTTATGAATAATTAATAGAAGTAGTCAATTTTGCCGATATGATAATAGAGAGTTCTGATTGGTCAAATACGTCAACTACGTCACATATGTTCCGCTTTGGTCCTTCAACATTCTGAATAACAAGGCTGAGTAAGCATGCCTTGTGGCGTGCGCCGGTAATGCTCGTGCGCGCATGAAGTCATGACAAAAAATCTAAGAACCCTGGATCAAATACGTCCACCTGTCTTTCAGATACTTATTTTCTACAATATTTCTTTTTAAATCATTTTTCTTATTTTTTTCGGCCAGTCGGTGGCGCGGCGGAGCTCACTGGAGTTTATTAATCAGTTATGCATTGCCATTTCTCAGACGGCGAGCGTACATGAGTATCAAATCACACAATTTCGCGCCATCATAGAAAGAACAAATTGGTAATTTCCGGGTTTTTAGGGTCTTAATTACTATGACTATAAAGAGAACATGATTTGCGTCAATTAGGTTTTGACATTATTTTGACCAGTGACTTTTCATCTTTCCAACGAATCTCAAAGTAAACAAATCAATTATGTACCAGAGTCAGGAACCAAAAGCGAAATTCCGGGTACAAAATAGCTGTTGAAATGTTACAAAAATAACGTCAATAAAAGTGGTGAAAAAGGATTGTTTCAAAATTGTGAAATATGGCAAGTTACATATCAAACTGAAGCTGAAAATATCGAGAGTAATTACCGTTGCGTGCTGCCATGTTGACTGAAGTTATCGACCACAAAAGCAGCTGCATGTACACCCTTACAAATCTCACGGAAAATCTCGTGAATTTCAGCACACGTGAATGTACGAGATCACCAAAGAGACGCTGAATAAAAATCAGCGTACAGCCTCATTATCGCGCACGCTGTGGTCTGACTGTACATCATCAGCTATATAAAAGCTGCAACACAAACAGGCTAACTTGACAGCGTCAATTAAACATGGTGCGTGATGAAACTACCGGCTTCGTTTAAAGGCACACTGTACTACTTGTAGCTACTTGCTCCCTCTATATAGAAAACAATGCATAATCGGTGACCATTTGTCCCCAATGATCCTCTTTTTCTTATGTTAATTGAGAGCTGATGATGAGATAACCACCTGTCCAGTGACCTTGCAGGGTAGTCTAATCTCTCCTATAAACTAGTACAGATGAGCTTTAATGTAAGTGGACGGATGTCGGTTATTAAAAATGCCCATCAGGGCCTTGCCTGACATACTCCAATTCCAAAAGGAATAATGTTCATGCATGAATGCATATCCTTCTGAATTAGATAGAATAATCAATTTTTGTTTAAATTTTTTTTTTTTTAAACACACATGAGAAAATATCATAATTTCATTATGATAAATTTTACATTACCTACAAACAATTTATGAGAGATAATCAAGGGACTACTTTGTCCTTAGAGTAGGTACACCAGAAACACGTGACCATTAAAGTAATTAATGCAAGGCTTGTTACTCTCTCGAGAAAATTTGAGCACATAACCCCAATATTGCGTTCTCTCCATTGGCTTCCCATACACCATCGTACAACATTTAAAGTTCTTCTTCTGACATACAAAATTCTCCATGGCCAAGCCCCTAAATATCTTTCAGATTTGATTTCCTTACGTTCTTCTAGTTCTTTAAGATCTCTACGATCATCATCAACCTTGCAGTTAACCCTTGGACCTCGTTCTGTTACAAAATATGGCGATCGAGCTTTTTCAGTAAATGATCCTATCCTTTGGAATAAATTACCAGCGCATATTCATAATACTCATTCTCTTGACCAGTTTAAGTCCTTACTGAAAACGCACCTTTTTAATTCATGAATGCCATTATGCAGTTGTGAGTCGGTCAAAGGAGGTGCACACCATCTTATTCTTTGTTTGTTTGATATTTTGTTTGATCTCATGTTTGACCTTATGTTTGATCTCATTTTTATTTTTGTTATTATATATGTATGATTTATTGAATAAAGAACATATTTATATTTTGTGTGTTTATAACAAGTTTTAGTTGGTAATTTTAAGTCAGACAATGGTGCGCTTAGAAACACCTGTATTAAGCGCCTAATAAATGTTATATATTATTATTATTATTATTATTAGGATTTTCAGTCTAACACCTTTGTATAATTCAAACACACCCAAAATGCTGTAGGGTGTTCTTACATGAAAACCTAACTTTCGAAAAGGTCGAAACGAGTTTGGTCACAACAGAATAATTTTATATTAATCTACTGGCAGTTTAGATGGATACGAGGTATTTTCAGATGAAATTCATACAAGTTAAAGGGAAGTGCATATTTTACAAAAACCTATTCGATAAATATGTATATATATATAAAATCAATAAATGATATTGTAGAACAAAAAAATCTACATACAATTTCTTAAACATAAATCGGTAACGCAAAATGTTTTTTGAAAGAATGAAAGATAAACATGTTTTTTTTCTAATATAAAGGCATTGCAAATGTTTATAAGAGATCAAACCAAGACAAGGTACATTAGAAGCCAGTTAAAAGATTTCCAATTTAAAGTACTACATGGAATTGTTTACACAAATAATCATTTGTATCGAATTGGAATTGCCCAAACTAATTTATGTTCCTTCTGCAAAATGGAAGAGGAGATATGTCGTCATTTTGTTCGTTTGATATGGAACGACTGGAATAATAAATAAGACATTATATCCATACCTAATCTAAGTTATGAGGAGATATATTTTTTTGGAATAACATGAATTGACCAAGGAAAGAAGCAATGGGTAAATCACTCTTTAATTATTGTTAAGTATTTGATGTTCATGGGAAGAGAACGTAGTTCATTTATAACCATGATGGAATTTCAAAGAGGATGAATAGGAGGGAAAGAAATTGGCATTGATGAGAAACAAATTTTTCCCTACATCTGAACAATGGGAAAACTAGCTGGAAGTTTAAGGGAGAGCGAGGTAGAGGTGGAAAGAGATCAACAACTTAAGTCATTTCGATATTGTAAAGAAACCTGTCCCAGAATGCATTCCCTATCCGCCCAAGTACACGGGCTAGGAAGGGGGGAGGGAGATAAGTCAAAGGAGTTAGAAAGGAGGAACGGAGGGAGGAGGATTTTGAAGGAGTGTTACACCCACAAATGTAATAACGCCCACAAATGTAATAACGACCACAAATGTAATAACACTTTACCCACAAATGTAATAACACCCACAAATGTAATAACACTTTACCCACAAATGTAATAATTTCACCCAAAAATGTAATAACCACTTTACCCACAAATGTAATAATTTTGAATCACCCACAAATGTAATAATGACTTTACCCACAAATGTAATAAATTTGAAGTGATATTTTGTCGAATCTGTTCAAAACTAAAACCCTGTAATAAAGCATGGGTATAGCGAACTACCATCTAGCTAACTACCCCCCGGACATCTACCCCCAGTCAACTACCCCCTCCCCGGACATCTACGCCGTTTTATATCAAGTTCAGTTGATGTTATCAGGTTCAATATTGCCCAAATTATAACCTTGTTTGCTTGTAAAAGACATGTGAGTTACTCCACCTTTTTATACGTAATAATTATTTTGGTTCTGTTACCGTCTGTATATTAATGAAACAACCTCTTCATTCGTTTGGAATAAAATACTTTCTTTCTTACAAAATCTATGTATCCATCATTGCATCACTATAAAACCATAACCTCTGCAATTTACTCACATTGATTGAGAGAGTATATAGATATTTTATCAGTCAAAGGGTTCTGCAATCGTTCATTCAAAACATGCAAATATGTTTCGCGTGATCTCGTTATACGGCTATTTATGATTTGTTATATGGAGGTATGCGTTGTTATTTGCTTGTTAACCGATTATCATTTCAGACTTGTTCTTGTTTATATAGCTGCTTGAGTGTTTCAGAAGTAGGGAAAACTGTAATATAAATGTGTTTTGTTTGTATTTGCCTTTGAATAAATTTCGTTCTCATGAATTCAAACCGTGTACCGCGTACCAATTGGTAGTCCTCAGTATAAGTAATTGATACGTTCATCACATGAAGAAAGGTAATTCATTCACGCACTCATGAAAATATAACATCGCAATCCAACGTTTCAATGTCACTAATAGCGTACATATATATATATATATATGTTACATATCGTGAACATATTTCATAATCACATGCATAAAAACAATCAGGGTCAATATTTAAATACATTTAAGGTCACTTATTCGATTACTTTTTTTTTCCACGAACATTGAATTCCAGGATATTTGTTGGCGTTAGAATATTTACATGATTAAAAAATCGTCGACGGTCAACGAACCATCGAATCGGTCCCTCCTCTATGTGTTATATATATGGACCATTTTGACTGATTCGTCAGTTCGTGTGACCGCCGACCAATCATTTATTTGTGACGTGTTGTATCCACACATGTAATAATGTAATTTATTTTTAAATGAAAAAAAAAGAGGAATAAGGTCTTAGTTTCGAAGATTTGTTTAAATTTATATTTCTTTTGAAATAACCGGGTCTGGAGGAAAGACTACGCTCTATATCCATGCGTAAATATTCATAATTGAATGACACACGCCCTTAAAACTAAAACAACAACAACAACACAGTTATTCCACAGGAATGAGATGGTGAGGTCTTAGTTTGAAGATTTTTTTTTTTTTTTGAATAACCGAGTCTGAAGTAAAGACTACGCTCTAATCCCATGCTTTATTACCGGGTCTTAATTTGGAAGATGGAGGGGTCTTAGTTTAAAAGGTTTTTTTTTTTTTTAAACTTTTGAATAACCGGGTCTGGAGGAAAGACTACGCTCAATACTTCCACAGAAATAAGAAGATGGGGGTCTTAGTTTTGAAGATTTTTTTAAAAGGTTTTGAAATAACCGGGTCTGGAAGAAAAACTATGCTCTAAACCCATGCTTTATTACCGGGTCTTAGTTTAAAAGTGTTTTTTTGGTATACTTTTGAATAACCGGTCTGGAGGAAAGACTACGCTCAATACTTCCACAGGAATAAGATGATGGGGTCCTAGTTTTGAAGTTTTTTAAAACGTTTTGAAATAACCGGGTCTGGAAGAAAAACTACGCTCTAAACCCACGCTTTATAACCGGGTCTTAGTTTGAAAGATGGTGGGGTCTTAGTTTAAAAGTTTTTTTTTTTTTTTTTTTATACTTTCGAATAACAGGGTCTGGAGGAAAGACTACGCTCGATTCTCATGTTATTCCACAGGAAAAGGATTATGGGGTCTTAGTTTTGAAGATTTTTTAAATTTTTGAAATAACCGGGTCTGGAGTAAAGACTGCGCGCTATACCCATGCTTTATTACAGGGTTTTAGTGTTGAACAAATTCGACAAAATATCCCTTCAAATTTATTACATTTGTGGGTAAAGTCATTATTACATTTGTGGGTGATTCAAAATTATTACATTTGTGGGTAAAGTGGTTATTACATTTGTGGGTGAAATTATTACATTTGTTGGTAAAGTGTTATTACATTTGTGGGCGTTATTACATTTGTGGGTGTAACAAGGAGATTGTGGTTTAATAAAATATGAACTCATAATTTCAATTCCGGATAATAATATGTTGAGAAATATGAAACTCATTTTTCAAATATTTTTAAGTATTCAGTCTATTAAAAAAAAAAAGCAATATCGTAGCCTGGGGTATGAAATAACTGTGAGGTGCGGTACTGTTTTCTTCTTATGTGATTGTGATATATTTTAGACCTATTCATTCATAGAATATCATAAGAGAAGATGATAGAAGGATAAACAAAGAATAGCATAAGAAATGGTAGGAGAAAAAAAATGATAGAATGATAAAAAACAAAGAATGACATAAGAAAAGGTTAAGGTAGGAAGAAATAAAGAATAACATGAAGAAGGATCAAAAGAAAAATTAAAGAATAACACAAAAAAGGGTAACAGAAGAGATAATACAAAAGGAAAAAAAAAGGATTACATAAGGAAAGAAAGAAAGATAAAATGATAAAGAATAGATAAAGGAAAGATAGAAGAGAATATACAAGAAAGAAAAATAAAGAATAAGAAAAGCAAAACATGAAGAGAAAATGACAAAAGGAAAATTAAAGAATAACATGAGAAAGGTAAAAAGAAAACATGATAGAATGATTATCATTAAAGAATATCAAAAGAGATGAAAGAAGGAAAAACAAAAGTCAGATTAGGAAGGATAGAACGAAAAAAGGTGACAGAATAGCAAAGATACAGATTGCGAAAGGGAAATATAATAATAATACAAAATAGATGAGAACAAAACAAGCCATGACTTATTACAGGCCGCCGAACATACATTTTGATTACGCGTGAAAATTACCCGTGCTATTATAGCAAATGGAACCGTTCATGTTGCTATGGAATAACGTGTCTCATCAGGGTAAGAACTACGATGAGTGTGAACATAAACGAACCGTACCTCTGGAGCGGTCCAGTGGATCGGTCTAGCGTAGATCGGTCCAGCAAAGTGAGTGAGAATAAGGTCATACATTGTGAAAGTTGTAATTTTGTATTTGCCAATTAAAGTCAATTTATTTAGAATTTATTGATTTAGCTTGATATTGCAATAATAGAACTACAGAGGGCGTTTGGTCTAAGATTACTTTGACATTTCTCATGTATTTCTAGTATAAAGGACATAAACTGGTTTAGCGCCACCTGTTGTTGGCTGATTTGCAATGATTATGTTTGCAACATGATTTCTGTTTGTGAGGAAATTCTGTGGTTTTCTGGAGCATCCTTTGTTCCTGAGAGCTGCTTCTACAGTATTATGAAGGAACAGGGGTTAGTTATAACCCATATTTGAACGTTATGAAAATGAAAGTAGGAATGGTAGTTTTTAAGATGTTTACATTGTATGAAACTTACACAGTACAGCAGTAATTTGTATGGCAAATGTATAACATGTGTAAACTGTGTACCCACACATATGATAGTGAAACTTATATTCATGAACACATACGTATTATGCATTCCTGTTAAGCTTGATCATGTACAGTTTTCACGGAGTTAAAGGTACTATGTCCCATTTGCAGGCCCACAAAATGAAAAGGTTAAATTCCAACGGCATTTGAAAGATAATACTAATTTAGAACTTCCCTAAAAAAAGGGGGGGGGGGCTTGAAAATGTCTTTAAGTGGGAAAATAACAACTATTAGTTGTCGAATCTACTTAAGAGCTATAGAGCCAGTAAGAAAGAGTCTGATTTTCAGACCATTGTACCGAATGGTTATGTTTTATGCTGCGCAAAGATTCAATCAGTTTAATTTTGGCCATTACAAGAAGTGGGTTATTGATGTAGACAAATGCTCATGTACCCTTTATAGCTCATGTTATGTATGTTATTACCAGAGAAGAAACAAAGCCAGTCAGTCACTCAATAGTGTCTGACAGTGAATGCTAGCAATTAAACGGGTTTCCTTGCATAATTCGAATATTAGGACACTGCTAGCGTTTAAATTTTACAGACGGGACATACATGACATATTCATAATTCCTGCAAAGTTCTACATAATTCGATGTTGGCTGCAAACGGGACATGGTATCCTTAAAGTAGAGCGAATGATTAAAGGCCTTGAAGACGAAACTGAGTCATTGTAATTATTCAGCCTCACAAGCAGTCACATCGATTTTCAATTATCTTTTAAAATCCAAAACTCTCGCTCCCTATTCTAAAAATGTATCGATAGCAAACTGGTGTTGTGCCCCTAAAGATGAAAATCTATAAGATCGTACCTCTTTTTAAGAAAGGGAACGCACAATATATTGATTATTATCGCCCTATGTCTCTTTCGACATCTCTCTCCAAAGTAATTGAAATCTTATTCAATCCCGAACTATGATTATTTTCATTTTACTTGATTTTAACACTCTACCTAACAAACAAATTGGCTACGGACAAAAGCGCTCAAAAACACATGTATCACTTATGTATTAGATTACAGCTCATGTAATTGATAATTTGTCAAATACCGTCAGAATTTTCCTATACTTCTCGGCCTTCAATGCTATCAATCATAATGCTTAGTTGCATAAATTATCCCATTATGGGATTTGAGGGAAGGCCTTGAAGTGGTCTGGAAATTATCTCACTGACAGAAAATAATTTGTTAATATAAATGTTCAAAATTATTACTTAGACCAGCCGAGAAATGGTTAGATTGTGTAAAGGCTGATTGTGCTACTAGATGGGATCCCTCACACAAGCGACCAGAACGTCACAAGATAGGAAGATCTGGCTTGAGGTCATGAAGTAGAAGCCATAACACATCTCCCGGATGGTGTGAAAGGCTTAGGTCAAGGTCAAGGGTTCCTGAAAGTTCCCTGTTAGTTGCTTTGTTATTTATTTTGTTATATAACATTGACTTTCAAAATTAATCTGAAATTCTGTTAATATTTTTTGCCGATGACTCAAACATTTTCTTCTCACATCGCACCCCTCAAATTCTCCTGGAATATATTTGAATATTAAAATGGAACTAGTCCAAGCTTGGATAAATGCAAACAGATTATATTTTAATGTTAGGGAAGACTCATCATTTTGTTCAGTGATTCTATTAAATCCCTACTAAAACAAATATTAATTGAAAATACAAATTTAAGTCAAATTAAATCCACAAAGTTTCTTGCCATCTATATTGAAAGTGATTTGTCATGGACAGTACACCATATTTTGTATGTAAACTGATGACTAAAAATACAGGCACCTTAAATAAACTCAAATATCAGTTCCCTCCCAAAATCGAATTTTGCATTAGTTCAATTGCGGTATTCTAACCTTGGGAAATGGAAGCAAAACCCAAACAGAAATTCCCATTTAAAAACAAACCATAAGAAATATTAATCATGCTGGATTTCGTTCGCATACTAGCAATTTATTTTTATTATAAGAACAAACCCTGACGAATTTCATATATATATATATATATAAATATATATACATGTAAAACTTAGGGATATTCAACAATCTATACTACCAGCGAATGTTTCAGCACCAATGCTATCCACTCATATCCCAGGCAAAAGTAACTCCTTCCATTTTCCCCAAAACTCGTACAATATTTGCCAAAACTATTACTTTTTCAGGTCCAGAATATTAGAATAAACTCCTAACTAAAATCTCTGAATCTATCTCATTATTTGTATTTAAAAGGAAACTGTATGTTTTCCTCTCAAACGACTATGCTTTACAGGCAGAAGCATCAATTTAATGCTTCTAGCCAGTGGCGTACGCAAGATTTTTTCTAGGGGGGGGGGGGGGGGGGTTAACATTTTGAAATCGGGCCAAAAATTTCGTAAGGGGGGGGGGAGGGGGAAGTAAGCATATATATATATCTTTTTTTTTTTTTCCAAAATTGGAAAATTTCACCGATCGACATTTTGTTCCGTTGGGGGGGGGGGGGGGGGATAAGGTCATCTTTTTTTAGGTCATCTATTAGGATATTTTTATATTTTTTTTTTAATTCAAATAAAAAAAAAATCTTTAAAAAAAATAATCAAAACTCAAAAAGGGGGGGGGGATTAAACCCCCCCCCCCCTTGCGTACGCGCCTGCCAATAATTTATCTTTAAAGAAACATTTTCAATGGGAAAATTTCAATTATTCCCCTGCGGCGAAGCGAGTTGCTGTGCCCCAGTAGCCACGGCTCATTGTTTCTTGCTGGATCGGTTAATAATAGTAGCCTGACTGGTGAAGTGGTGGTGGTAGTGTTTGGTGTGTGTTCTGCATGCGGGGGGAAGTGACTTGTCGCGAGGGGCTCCGTTCATAATGTTTATCGGAGTGAGGGCTTTTAGTACATTTCTTTTTTAAACACCAAACGACTGACATTTGGATCCCGTCAGTTTAACGTGACTACATTATTGTTATTTTTCTGATCTTGTGGTTGTTCAAGTTGTTGCTACGTGTAATGAAGTAATTTGTTACACTATTATAATAAAAGTGACTCTAACATTGTCCTTTCCTGGCAATAAGAATGACATTTCACGTTTCTTGTTGATGCTCATTACATATTTAGATTAAACGTAATTTTCATTTAATTCGTTTTGTAAAGCGTACAGTATGGGTATACCAGCGCTATATAAATCTTAGATATTATTATTATTATTATTTTTTGTTTTGTTTTACTACGATTGACATTAAATGCTCATTCCCTCTATTATCTAAGGCTGTTATGAAATTAACATAACCTTCCTGGCCTAAAAATCGCAAGCTGAGCTTTCACTATATTATGCTCCTAAATATTGCACTCTTTTTCTTAGTTCAGTCTTTAAATGTAATGCATTCGAACTAATTGATATAAGGAACCTACTTTCTGCTTTTTCTCTTTTAATAGAGTGCACGCTTATTTTTATATTCATTTTTTGGAGAAAAAAATGCAAACAAAATGATATAATTATGTGAAATATGAAACAATAAACTGAAGCTAAAAATAAATTTGTTGACAACTTTATAAATCATTTACAAACATTTATAAAATATACAGTAATAAACTAAATAATTTGTACCCATTGTAAACAAAGATTTGAATCAATGATTGTAATATAAGAATGAAGGGTGGACTGATTGAATTAGGGTAGTTATTGAATACTTTAAGATGTAAGCTTTGACGTGTTACATTCTCAAGAAACAAACATTGGGACAAATCAGTTTCACATACTTGAAACAATACTAAACCTGGTAAAGGGTATGACTTATTTCTTCGTTAACTGTACTATATTGAAAAAATATCCGCCATTTTAAAAAGGCCAAGTCCGTGGCTTATGAACACCCACAATCTGTTCGTTTTATTTTTTAATTGTGTAGCTCAATCTCAATCCCCTACCTGCTGCACACCAAATCCGCAAGCTCAGCCTGGCCAAACTATCCCCCCGCCCATAATCTGTCCGTTTGTGTTAATCTAATATCGCGATCTCAATCCCCTACCACATGCACGCCGAAGATGGCGTACGCCCAGCCTGGCCAACCTTGGCTTGCAGTAAATAGGGGGAGATTGGATTGGCGGTCTTACCTGATACTCTGACTGTTTGAACACCAATCAGTATCCCAACGATTGCTGCAAATAGCTTCAGTATGGACCCCATATTTGAGGGCATCCTTCCTCCACCAGAGGCAATTCCACAGACTCCTACATGAACAGAAAATGATGTAAACGATGTAATATACAATGTTTCATTGCTTTATGGGGTGGGGAGAGACTTGATGTTCAATTTCTAAAATGACCTGATTTTTTAGAGTCACCGATATTTTATTAATAATACTAATAATAATACAATATTTATAAAGCGCATAATAAACAAAAGTTTTTCTATGCGCTGTACAAGTATGAAATGACGAGAAATATAATGACATAACAGGAATCAACAAAGAGAAATATTCAAATCTTATAACTACTAAATTGACTATCTTAACATAGTAAACAAATATACCATGCGCTGAGAGGCTCTAGTTGAAAATATGGATCGAGGTGGCAGGAAGAGCACTATTTTCTGAGGGGCGTAGTCCCGAAGAAAATAGTGCTATTTCTGTCGCCGAGGAATCTATAATTTCACTAGTGGCTTGAGATTGTGCATGATATATTTGTTTTATATTTTTCAAACCAACCTTCATACAAAAAATAATAATAATGTTTACTGTCACAGACGTACGGTAGAGTGCAGTGAGAACAGCGCAGACGACCGTACCACGACCGCCGACACCGATATCACATTGATCTTGATCGATCGCATATCTATGACGTCATCCATGGTATAGTGACATGGTAAAGTGCACTATACCATAGATGACGTCACTGTATAGCACATTTTCGTATCGGTAACATCATAGCAATGTTACGAAACAAAAACAAATGTTATGTTTGGTCACATGATGCTATGTTGATCAATCACATTGATCAAAATATAATAAATAACATAATAAAAAGATGGCTAACATGGTCAAAACAAATAACGTAAGTAAAGATAGTTTAAGCTAATTCATTTAAGCCAAAGAGGTGCGTTTTTAGGAAAGATTTGAACATTGCAGAACGTTCATAAACAGGATTGAGGCACTGCAATAATTTGGTATGAAATTTAAAAGTAGACATCAGCATTAAAGATGACACCAAGTACACATTTGTAAAACGTTTCAGTAAGAAGTCATGGGTTAACACATGGGTTAACAAAAACAACATTTCCCTCAATAGAATGCGTAAAATAAAAAAGGATACCCAACATTGGTAGCTTATGGTGAACATTTTATCAATTTCACCTTGAAACCTATTTCATGATAATAAATTTCTTCTCAATTTCTTTTTTTCTAAAACATTTAAGGCAAGCAAGCAAGCCAAAAACAAGAGTCTTTTCTGCTTGTTCGTGCGCTTTTGCAGGTTTTTATTGAGGCTTATAACCTAAATATTCTCCATTGTCAATAATTATTATGCAAATACGAGACAAACATCATGATATCCCGCGAAGGATCGATACGGAACGCGGGACAAACGGGACAATCCCAACAAATACGGGATGTCTGGTGAAAGCAATCCCTTAACATGGACCTTACTCGACGACCTGTTGGTAAGGTCCGATTGGAACCAGTAGAGGAAATTATCGAGAAGGAAAAAAAGGCGATTTGTTAGCTTATGTCAAAGATTTATATGCCCACCAGGTCAAAGGTAGACAAAAGTTCAAGCATTCACAGGAAGACAGCTTGTCTGTTATAAATGGCACATAGCTTGTCATTCGGCATTAGAATATAAGTGCAGTCTTAGTAGAAATATGCTAGTGAGTGTGAGGACTGTATATGATCAAGCAAATCAATGTGGTTTTAAAATGTGGATACCTGTTTAAAACTAGCCTTTTCAATACATTTTCGTAGATATTCTATACTAGAAACAGGTCAATAAGTACTTAAAAAACTTCTGTCCAGACAGAATTTCTTCAATAACGGAGTTATAACAGAAGATATTAGTGCCTCTGTAAACACACCAGTAGACAATGATAGATTCAGAATGCATAATAGTACTACAGTGTATAATTAGATCTGACACATGTCTCCTATAACCAGTCAAGTAGGCTTGATAAATCAACATCAAGATTTTGAATTAGATTTCAAAATCATACATTAGTAAAGACATTTTCACTCAGAGGATCAAACTGAGCGAGCTGGAGTCAGGTTTATTTGTATTTGAGGATACACTTGACACAGAACCGTGCTCTCAGTATCATCCCTTATCTACTGGCAGTTAGCAATTTATTATCAGTCGTATGCAGGTCCCTTGCGTTATACGATGAAAGTCTGTTACGATAACATTCTTTCTTGACAGAAGCAATAATATCACAGGCATCCCGCTGACATTCTGTGTCGCAGGATGATGTTAAGATTATCTAGGAAACTACAACCCCCATCCCTCCATCGATTATACTCCAGTAATACCCTCTTCATGAAGTAAATTTTGGTCTCTATAAAACTGCTGCTAGCAGAATGTCACCATCACCATCGTAAATAATTTCTGAAAACAAGTCCGAAACCGGACTAAAGATTTCACTAGGTGCAGCCTAAATGATGTAGAAAGTTAAAACCCGACGTCGACTTAATAAAGTTGAAGTAAAACTGGACTCCACTCGAGAGACTGAGTAATAGAAGGCAGATTTGAGGAGCTCAGTGATTTGGGGGTTTAACTCTAACCGAATTTTAAGTTAAAGTTCCGAATATGGTAATTCAATTTCAATTCAAGACTTTATTCCAGACTCAGCTGCAAAGCAGAGGTTAAAACAATGAACAAGAATAAGAAGGGATCATATCATTAAAAACTGACATATTTAAATGTATATAATAATTAAAGAGTTTAATTCCACTCTTGATGAAAGTAGAGTTATCAATATCAGAACATTATTCACAAGTACCCTTCTATCACCATCATTATTTACCTACATTTTGGGAGCAATTTTGCGCCTTCTAATATTACTTTTATATAGACGCCTGTACAAAATCTGGTAAACAGTTTTTGTTTCTCCGAAGTTACAAAAATGGATTAAGCTCCTTTTTAATTAAACTCTTCTATAAACAATGGACTGAAAAAGAGAAGAACACATATGGATATACGAGAAACAAAATTAACTATTTTACTCAACCTCTGCCGACTGTGACAGTAAAGCTATGGTCACAATTCAGAGCGGCGACCGACCGATTAGTAGCCTGCTCGGTCGCCGCTGGAATTTAGGCATCGACCAACGATTTTTTTTGTTTGAGAAATCGAGCAGGCTGTAGAGCCCCAGCGATGCCTGGCCGGAGACCAGGCGGCGACTGCTCGGCAGCCTTTGACCTAGCTTTTTTGATTTCTGACCTAAATCGCTCGACGGCGAATGCTCGATTAGATCGGTGCCCGGGCTGTGACCGCCCTGTCACCGAGCGTACTTTGGGCGGCGAGTGAAAGTGAGCAGGCGCCGCCCGAATTTTAACTCCGCGCTAAAACTTCAGCAGCGACCGAGCGATGCCCTAAAAACAAGCGGCGCCCGGGCGGCCCCCACTCGGCGCCCTGGCGAAATTGGCGAAAAACTCGCCGCCCCGCCGCCGAGCAGGCTACTTTTTGGTGACCATTTTGTAACCATAGCTTAAGCTACATACCCAGAACTTGTACTTCTATGCAATGGGTCAACCAACACTTCAACAATCATATTTTCCAAAGTGTCAATTCTCTGAATAAACTTGAAAATTAGAATTCTTACAACAGCTTGACATGCATGTATATTCACATCTGCAAACATTTTGCTTGCATTAGAGTGCCTAGGTATTCGTAAAATAATCCCCATATCATCATTATAGGCTACCGTGAGTTTATTTATACTGCTCTTGTTATACCTACTCCTAATATGTGCAGTATATAACGGTGCATAAGCTCAAAATAATTCAACCTTATCTCTACGAAAGCACATATGAAACTTTCTGCACAATGTCGTACCCTTTGCATAAAGTTTACGACACTCACTGTCTACAAATATCTCTATCATCACACATGTCCATAGTAAGATAATGACCCAGGTACTTGGCCTCTTCAAAAACGACAAGTCTAGCACTACACAAATACAAATCTGGAAATACCAACTTACAATGTTCTTTATAATTCACAATTATAACGTGAATCTTTTTCGCATTATATTTAACATCATTGTCTATACCAAACTGAGAACAAACATTAAGCAAGTTCTGTGATATTGTCCTTGATGGACTAACAATAACAAGATCATCAGCATACATTAAATGATTAACGCACAATGTGCACCATCTCCACTCCCGAGGTACTATCAACAAAACAGCCAGTACCACAGTTATTCAATTTGACAGATAAATCATCCATATACAAATGAAATAAGTATGGAGACGATATACCTTCTGACCGGACACCATTCTCAGAATGAAAGGTGCCAGAAAGGCAGTTACCCCATCTAACCACAGTCCGGTGACCATACCAAAATATAAATGTTGTAATAAAATAAAGGGGAATTCCCATGTATGATGTTACTCATTTTCTTGAATAACAATCCATGATTCACTCTATTAAATGCTTTTGAGGCATCAAGAAAACACAAAAATATCGAGGAGTTTCTCCTACGATAACTAGCAATAATCACTTTTAGAGCGAAAATACACATATGCTTCGCTTAAAAGCCAAACTGATTATCATTCATATAAATAATTTAAAAAAAATTCTTACCTAGACAATAATAATTTCTCCAGTACTTTAGGAAGTACAGTGGCCAATGCAATTGGTCTATAATTGTCCTTACTAGAAATGCGACCAGCTTTGTCTTTAATACTGGAACCAAGATGACATATACCATCCTATCTGGCAAAATACACTGAATTAGAAAACCAGAAAAACATACAGCAAGTAGAGACAATTTTTGAACTTGCATACCTTAAATGCTCTGCAGTTAAAGTATCTATCGGAGGTTGTTGAAGAATTGTCCTGCACCAGAAGGCTAGCCTGACTAAAAAAGACTTAAGGATTAAATGTATAACAATTAACAGATACTCTTTGCGTTTTGGTATTAAAAAGCACTGCTGTACTTTAAACGCATATTCTATATCAAGCAGGTTAGGTGTCTTACCTTTATAGAAAAGTACACTCTTGATAACGTCCAGTTCCTCACAAAATTGAAATAACTGAGAGATGCAAAGAAAGTAAGTCCAAGCTCGAGGTAAGCTGAATTTAAACTGACACTGATCAGCTAACCAGTCTATCACCCCTCAACGCGCGTTTGTGGTTCGGCGACCCTGAACCAAAAAATGGGGCGGGGTTTCCTCATCAGACGAACGTTGATTGGACGAATCTTGTTGAGATTTGTCTGTTTCACGTGCCGCTGAATACAGCTACCAACCCATCTTTTCGAACGTGAGGATGAATCTCCTGCTGAGAGGGTGTGTCATTGAGGACCAGTAATCTGGACCACGAACGAATATTGTATACAGTGCGTCCCAGAAAAAACGAAACGGAGAATTATCAATGTTTTATCATATCTTAATCACAGTTACAATTAACAAATTTCACGCATGAGTGATTAAAAGCAATTTGAAGAGAGGGAACCAGAAAGTCATTTGGCGGACGATATCTGAATTTGAAAGAGAAAATCACATTTCTAGAAAGCTTAGTTTCTGACCTTTCATATGACACCTCAATCAGGAAAAGGGAGCAAGGAATAAAAGAGTCTGTTTGTTTAAAGTGATGCTTGCAAATGACTTTTTGGTTTCCTCTCTTCAAATTGATTTTAATCACTCATGCGTGAAATGTGCGTCATATGAGTTGCATCAAATGAAAGAGGAGGATTTAAGCTTTACAAATATATGTCATTTATTAATTATAATTGTGATTAAGTTATGATAAAACATCGACAATTCTCGGTTTCGTTTTTTTCTGGGACGCACTGTATAACCGGAGATATATCTTTGGTGTAATTTGTTTTGGTCACAAACCTTATTCTTTCCACATAACAGCAGAAATCAACTTCCAACGACTGACATAAGTAGATGGGTGTAACAGTCCAGTCCCACCAGCGACACATAACCAAGACTGACACCAAACCGACAACAGAAATTTACAAGCAATTACATTACCCCGAATGGTCATGAATTGGTCCGTCTGATTCGGAGTGAGGTATTTTTGGCGGTGTGACTGAGGTATAACCACATCTTATTATTCTGAGGCCTCCTCTCAACGAGTTGAAGGTTGCTGTGCTTTTGATGGGAATTATTGGCCTGCACGAAGCATTTAGGAAAATCGATGAATAGAGGATGATACAAAAGAAAATACCCAAATCTCTACAAAAAATCTTTCTTTTCATTAACTGGTGTATTGCGCACAACGCACAACGCCTAACCGAAATTGTTCACACTGAAAGCAGGAAAGATAAATGCTGAAAATGACGAAGTCCTTCACTCGCTGACGTAAATAAGTCTACCTTTTTTTAAGTCAAACATCATTCTGAAAGTTCAAAATGAATAGTATTAAACTGAACCACTAAGCAGGTATAAGGTTCACAATTTCGTTATGTAAGCTGTAATTTTTTGCTTGTTAAAAATGATGTTTTAATCGTCTTTGGCTGCATACCCTATTACGATAGCGATCAACCTTCTTCTAAAATCGTTGAAAACGTACTTTAAACACTGTAACAAAAATCTGTTTTTTATCTAATATAAAGGCTACCTTGGTAAGGTAACTATAAGAAAAAAAGTCAGGATAATGAAAATATTATCTCACTTAACCCTAATAAGGCCGGGGGGGGGGCCATTATGGCCCCCCCCCTCCACGATTTTTCTGATTGTTCGAGAACGCATATGGATGGCGCCTCGCCGCTCGCTGACTTTTTTCTTTAGAGTCTTGCGCATCTTTAAAAAAAAAAAAAAAAAAAATCGGACCTATAGTTACAAGGTCACGTGACCTTTTGTCTTTGCATGTCAGCCCGAAAATCGCTCATTTTTGTGATTTGTGTACAAAACATATGGAAATGTCATTTTTCCTAAAAATAGATCAAACATTGGTTATTGGGTCTTGTTTTACAGTTTAGGTGGTTGTTTTGGGAGTCAAAATAGTTGAATTGTAGGAAGAAATGAAAAAAAAAAAAAAAAAATAACATAAATAAGTTAAAAAAAAATGAAATACTTAAGAAATTATCAAAACAAGAGATAACATAAGGAATAAGCTGGCTCTTCCAATTTTTTTTGTCGTATTATTGTTCCAAATGGTCTAATGAATATATGTAGTGAAAAAGAATGCTTAAATATGAATAATATAGGATTTATGGGTAAAAATGTGATTTTATGACGTTATTTGCATAAATTACCATAAATATGCAAATTAGGGATTTTTTTCAAAAAATTGAAATTATCATATTGTTCTATACACTTCACTTGACACGCGTGCAAATTTTCGCGGAGATCGGCCGTTTCACGGCCGAGATCTTAGGGGGGGGCCATAATGGCCCCCCCCCCCGGCCGTAGTAAGACTTCAAATAGCCCGGCCTTATTAGGGTTAAAGGTACTATGTCCCATTTGCAGGCCAAAATAATCAACAGATTTAATTCCAACGACATTTGAAAGACAATACTAATTTAGAACTTTCCTAAAAAAGAGGGGCTTGAAAATGTCTTTAAAGTAGGAAAATAACGACTATTAGTTGTCAAATCGACTTACGAGCTATAGAGCCAGTAAGTAGTAGTCTGATTTCTCAGACCATTGTACGGAATGGTCGTACGTTTTATGCTGCGCAAAGATTCAATCAGTTTAATTTTGGCCATTACAAGAAGTGGGTTATTGATGTAGACAAATGCTCATGTACCCTTTACAGCTCATTTTATGTATGTTATTACCAAAGATGAAAAAAGCCAGTCAGTCACTCAACAGTGTTCGACAGCGAAGTCTAGCAAGTAAACGGGTTTCCTTGCATAATTTGAATATTAGGGCACTGCTAAAGTTTAAATTTCACAGATAGGACATGCATGACATATTCATAATTCCTGCAAAGTTCTACAGAATTTGATGCTGGCTGCAAAAGGTATCTTTAACATGGATACTGTTATCTTTAGAATTCTTTAGCAAATTCCTTGAAATTACACTGCTGCCCCTTAAGTAAGAGTAACTTTTATTACCACATTTCAGGACATGTTTTTGACAAACTGGTCCATGACTCTTTAGATTGTATTATAAGAAAATCGAAAAGATACAAAATGTATTTATCAAGATGAAACCATATCGTCACAATCGATTCATGACGAGAGGTGATATGAATTTATTTTATCTTTTGGGGCAACAGTTTATTATTACCTCACCATTGCTGCTTGGTACCCATGGGATGAACGTTGTTCGACAGGGACAACAAAATGTGGACAACACCCTGCGATTTCAGGATGCAAGCAACGACCAAGTACGAATTCGCCGACATTAAAACGAGTACATGTATATGCAAAACAACACGAGTATAAATGGGATGCCGGTGAACTTAAACTTGTGAGGGTTTTTAAATGATGTCATTGACTCTCCTATGAATTTTTTAGACCTTTTGCCAGGGAAGTAGGAGCGTCTTTCATATTGGGGATACCCCCCCCCCCCCCCAAAAAAAAGGGTACTTTCTGGAGAAAAAAAAAGGGCACCTACAAGGGAAACCTAGTTTTACAAAATTTATACTATTTTTAGAAATTGGATTATACCCCTTCATTGTGATTATAATTATCAGGGATGATTTCATTATTTGTTTCTCTCTTTACATGCTCCAATATACGGCTGGAGCATCATACTTTGCTGTTTGGAGTGGTAGTCTTAATATTTTTGAGCGAGAGTGATGCCAGTGATTTGTTGATTTATAAGGTCGCAGTGCGGATCCTGATAAAGAACAACCAATCATAACCTAATGACAAGACCTTTAATAAGTAACATAATGATATCAACTGTAAATGCTAGCTAGCGCAGCTACTTTACTTATGGGCACACTTTATGGTGAAAGGAAATGGGGTGATTGTCGAAAGGGAGAAGGACAGCATTGGAGCACGTGTCAAAGTTTTAAAAAAATGAAATTACCACAGCTGCAAATAGGGACACTTCTGGCACCTGAAAAGGGACACTTATTAGAGATGAAAAAGGGCACTTATTAAAAGGGAAAAGGGGCATTTGTCAAAGGAAAAAGGGCACTTATCACATTTTAATAGGGGTATTTATCAGATGCGAAAAGGGGCCTTCATAAAAAGGCACAAGAGCCAAACAAATCCAAACGAAATTACACAAGAATGTAAGAATTTATATTACAAATCGTTTTGTTATAAAGACTCTGTTTTGGATATTGAAGTTATTCAAGATACGTTATTTTTGTTTAAACAAATCAGAAGATCATACAATAAATGCACTAGGTGGACCTTAAACTTTTGAAGAAGTGACTGAAACTTTAAGAAACATGAAGAATGAAAAGGCTCTTGGTTCGGAAGGTTTCACAACGGAATTGTATAAATATCATGGAAAACATTGGCACATTTTTATGTTAGAGCAATCAGTTATCCCTTTAAGTTCAAAAAGCTTTTTATTTCTCAAACAAAATGGGGATTATTTATTTGATACCCAAAGGAGATAAACCTAGGCAATTTTTACCACATTTGAGACCCATACCTCTTCAAAATACATCCCATGAAGATGCATCTTCGGCTTATTCACCTGCCATGAATAAAGCATCTCTATAGATGGAACCCATTTTGCATACAAGATTTAGTGCTATGTCGAAGAAGCCTCCTGCAAGATTCTTAGTTGCCATGACCATCTTATTATCAAAAAATGTTCCAAAAGGAATGCATATTATTTGTATACAGGTATGTTTTTATATTAACATGGTACCAAAGGCAATGGGGACATGCTTTTGCAAGATTTTCTTCTCATGTAGTTAAATCAAACACAAATGTTTTTCTTCATGATTCTAGTAGAGGTGTCGTGGTTTAGTGGATACGTCACGGGTCGATGTATTAAATGGTTCGCGGTTCGAGTCCTGCCACGGTTTTGATGTCCATCGGCAAGACTTTCATCTAAATGTGCCACTCTCCACCCAAGTGTTAGATTTGTACCCGATAAGGTTGTCACAAGATATGTGCCATTTTTTAAAAACTTCTATATGTGTGTTATTGTTTAAAGGATAACGTCATGGTTAAACAGAAGGAATGTATATTTTAATCAAGTCTATGCGTATGCGTAGTTTGCCGGTAACCTATGACCGCAGCGTCATGCTTTTTGTTTTGAATCGCATATTTCGTGTCCTTAGCTGTGTATTGGTTCAGCGGTTTGCCAACGAGCTACGCAAATTAACGCAGTTGCGGATCCATGGAGGAACCCGAAACGGCAAAAATTTATAAGCATGCTTGTTTATGAAAAGCCGTAGTGCCTGAAAAGGTTAGTGTAAAAACACTTCTTAAAAAAGACCGCGCCAGCCCGCCCGCCCCTACCCCCCCCCCCCCCACAAAGAACGCCAGAATGTTAATCAGGAAATGTTGGGGTCATTCCCGAAGGCTTGGGAGATGTTAGTGAAGAAAGGGCCGGCCCTACGTAAATGGCAGTGACGATAACGATGACCGATTGACCGATTTTTATTCGCCAAGCTTCCAACATACAATATATAAGAATAACAGATCAAAATTAAGTCAGCTTCAACAGGATAACCCACGAAAGCTCGAGAGCTTTTTTCCAGTGGGGTCCCCGACAGGCATGTACAACATTAATAAGTTAAAATAGTAATATTTACAGATACAAAAACAAAGAATTATTAAAGATAATAATGATGATAACGATAATAACAACATTAAACTGATGATAGAAATGATAATAAGTACAAGAACAACAAGAAGGAGAAGACGAAAAATAGAAGGAGGAAGAAGAGGAAAATAATGATGAATATGTATGATTTCTAAAATGTATGATTTCTAAAACGTACAAAAACATAAGTATATACAAAAAGAAACAGTATAAACCGGCATTAGAATAACAAATTCAATCATATAACATGCCATCCGCTTCTCTTCTCTGATTCTCAAGCGTTAGGTATTCCTTTAATTTCCTCTTAAAATGAGTTAAATGTTAAAAACAGCCCCGCCGCTACTAAGGCCATCACTATTTAGTGAACAAATTGAAAAGGGCATAATTATTGTTGATGTCTTTAGAAGCTATATACTCAACAGTCAAATTAAATTAATGGTAGAGGGGCCGTTAAACAACTCTTATTATCCCCTTCATTTAGCATCAGCTCGTGTCAACTCGCTTGTGCTTGTATTTGAACTCCTGTTGGTAGTAATCATGAACAGGGGCGGCGATCCAGGGCCCAATTGGGGAACAAGTCCCTCCGGAAATTTAGAAATATGGCTCGAAAGAAATATAGCGGAAAGAACGTACATATTGGATTTGGGGTTCTCTAGAATGCACAATTTCAGCATTCAACCTTGCAAAATCTAGTTAGGTCGCTACGCTCCCTGGCCCAATAAAAATAAAAAATAATATGACATTCGACCCACGCTCCCGACCGTGATTTATTGATGGTAGTATGCTGGAATGAACTACAAAAGCCAGAGTGAATGCGCTAGTATGCGTTTTGGCCAATGCTAAGTTCGAGTCCCTTGCGTTTGCCATACTTTATTATTTTTTATTTAAAATAATTATAGGGAGTTGCCTGTGACGGGGAGGGGAAAAAAAGGATTCAATCAATTAATCCTTCGGATTTTTCGTCCTGGAGGGATCGAGATGTCATTAATGGTTTCATGGTTTCAACCACCACCCCCTGACTAAACAGTCAGTCTGCAGCGTCCGCGAATTCGCACGTATTTACACAAGTCGTATGCAAGCTATGTACGGTAAAAACGGACATGAAGCAGAAAACATTGGTACATGAAAATTACGATTGCATCAATGTTTCTCTATGGATTTTTTTTCATTTATGTACCAATATAAAGAAGATAGACCAAATAATCCATCTTAACAAAACATCAAGATATTTTTTTAACGTTAACATGCTCTACAAAGAGCATTTAAAATAGTCTAAAAAACATAGCAACTTAACGATATGCAGCATTAAAAAATATATGAAAACGCTACTGCATCAAAAAGTAATTTGGTTCATTGTGATGATAATTATACACACTTTCAAACCATCACTGTTTCCTTTGTTTTACTTCTTTATACCAGTCAGGAACACGGTAAACACAACACCATGTTTATTCCAACATATTCAACAGCGGTGACACAGACGATATGCGTGGATGATCAGAGTATGGCGTCATGTGCCAACCGGGGGATACTACGTTATATCTAGCTTTGCGTCGATTATCGATGTTCTGTGTCCGTGCGCTGTACATGAACCCGCACGGAGGATAGACGGTGATTAGGGATATCCACGTATTACACTCTGGTGCGTAACCCCCGAACGTAGAGGTTTTGTACTGCCCCACATACTCATTATTGTGTATCATACTCATGCGCTACTTAATAATAGAAGTCTACATAGCTGCAGAGTACAAGTTGGATGCAGATACGTACTCAAGTACAATCAAGTACACTATAGAATACCACCTCTAGAATGAATAGGGGACAGTGGGGAGGGTTTAAGTGTCTTTATGTGCTATTTTTGACCAGGCTTTGATATCATTTATCAAAGAAGACACATTTTCTTTCTCAAATGTATATTTGTGAAAATACAAACTTTCGGGAGGGGGGGAGCGATTGGCATTGGTATTGTGATTGAAAAATGAAAATATGATTGTTCCCATCCCTGCTTATAAATGTCATGGCTGTATTGCAGGCGGTTGGTTGTAAAATTTCTGAAATGTGTTTTTATTTAAATTGTAAACCATGGACTAATCAATGAGAAGAGCCTTAAACATTAATTTATTTTGGTAATCCCCAGGCATTCTTTGATAGTAATATTTTATTTGATGTTTCTTTTGTCAATTAATGTAACTCCAGTTCATGTGTATTTTTAGAAATAAAATAATTACAAAATTCTTTCCCTTATTCTCTTTTCTGTTTGTTTTTGTTTTATAGTGACCCGCAAAATATATATCATATCATTTATTTTCTGTTTTTGTTTATATGGTAATAACCATCGGATAGAAATGTTAATGTGTGGTGGGTTGAAAGGGCACAAATGAAATTAATAATATTCTAATTTTCACCTTCAACATCATTATCACAATCATCAAAGTCATCATCGCCATCACGATCATTATCATCACCATCACGATCATTATCATCACCATCATAATCACTGTCATGATCATCGCCACCACCATTGCCATCATCATAATCACCATCAGTATTATCACCATAGCCATCATGATCATCCCCATCACAATCATCATAATCACCGTCAGCATTATCACCATAGCCACCACCATCATCATTATCACCATAGCCATCATGATCATCGCCATCACCATTGCCATCATCATAATCACCAAAGCCATCAAGATCATCACCATCAGTATTATCACCATAGCCATCACAATCATCATCCTAATCACTGTCAGCATTATTACCATAGCCATCACAATCATCATCATAATCACCGTCAGCATTATCACCATTGCCATCATCATAATCACCATCAGCATTATCACCATAGCCATCACCATCATCATAATCACAGTCATCACCATAGCCATCATGATCATCGCCATCGTCATCATTATCACCATAGCCGGTTAAACAAAAAATATATTATTAAGACTACTACTAATGATAAATAATTATAAATGAAATTGGACTAGAATAATATTTCCATTTTATAATATTCATATTTTATTTATAAACTGACTTTGACATGTATGTTGAGAACTTGAGACCAGTGAAAAAAATACAAGGGGCTCAGGACGAAATAGCCCCCGAAGGTCAGAAAGAGCCCCCATAAATTTGCATAGAGTTCAATGCAAATCAAATTTTAGAGTGTTATTTTTATGCAGGCAAGCTTGAAAAGTAGCCCCCGAAAATAAATATTAATTTTTTCCCTGCTTGAGACCATTACTTGCATAACATGTGTCGCTGAGAATAAAAGTATTATCAGAGTAAAACATCTTTAAATTGTATAACGGTGACAGTTCAATCAGTTTTTTATTATAATAAATGCTTTGTTCATGTGAAGCTCTGGAATCCCACCTTCGAAGTATCAGAGATACAAAAATGTAATCACTTGAAATGGATTTTTCTTTTACTGAAAGAATAAGCTGAACAAAATCCTTCTCATCCTTCTCCCAAACTCCGCTTTCAAGATTGTTTGTTCCTATGTGAAGTCCAGCAAATGCTGATCCAGGAATGCAATGGAGACTGATGTGTGAAGTCTGTGTCTTAGATAATTTGTTGTCAATGTTCCGCAAGTTCGATGGTTGAGTGCATCCATCAGAAAAACAACAACATCTACATCTAAGGTGGTACTGGACAGGACCAATTGGTATATACGTCCAGACTTCCGTGGCGTCGCAAACTGTCAACAAACATCAAAACTGAGGGTGCAGAGTTCAAAAATAAAAATAAAAAGGTGCTCATAAAAATACAGTGGGTTGCAGACATCATCTAATTTTTAGATGAAGTAGAGCCACATCGACGCTCTAGCCCGCCTGTGTACAGCTGCGCTGAGTGGTCATTCTGCATGTAGCTCAAAACTTTGGTATTGAAAGACTTGGCTGATGTTGACATTGATGATGGTGGCTGCCGGCTGGTAGTTGATTCCATTGCGTAATGGTACTACGAGGATAGAAGCTGTTCTTGTATTCTTCGGTCCTGGCAAATGACAAATGATAAGAAGGAATATAAAATGGCTTAGTTCAGGTATGGGGATTTTAAAAGATCTGATCAAAGTAGCTAGCCATTTATGGTAGACAAAACCTGCTTGCATTAAAATTTTTTTTTTTTAATGAAAACAAATTACAGGTGTCAAATTCATGAAGTTTTCCCTTCATTTTTCCACATGTGCACAAGTTGTAAAATGTAAGTGTTAAACTTTGGCTTTTTGTTTCAATTCTGCTTTGTTCATAATCATAATACAACTCGCACAAGGGAAATGTTGCTTAGTTCTATGGCTGGTTGTAAACTCTGCGTTTTTTCACTTCTGCCAACATTGTTCTTGTGAAAAATCAAACAATTGGGGAAAAACATCGCTTATACCAGTCAGGAACACGCTAAATGCAAGGTAATGTCAGAATACCTCCTACGAAAGAAGGAAAATATGGACACATTTCAATGAATATTTACAATCACTTATATGCGGTAAAATTAGGAAAATTTCATATCAAAATACGTAGAAAAGTATGGAGATACACTTATCCCTACATGCTACGCAGCACAGTGAAAGACATAGCAGCTGTGATAAAGTTTGTTGACCTGTGCAAAAGTCTCGCGAAATCTCGCAAATCGCGGGACACGAAATACGACGGTTTATCGCACTTCCGGGTGCTGTGTAAATTTGGGCATTCTGCCTAATTATCGCGGGCGTTGCGGACTGACTGAAAGTCAACCAACCCATAATCTCTTATGAAGAGTACAGTGGGTTTTTCTTTTAAATCGCATAATAACATTTATAGGTTGAGAACTCTTCTACACGTTATGCCTCCATTAGTATCCTACTCCATGGATGAAGAGTTTTCTACCATGACCTAGCCCATGTCTATAATGTAGTACCACAGGAATTTAATTGTTCTTGGGTACGTTTATGCTCAACTTTTTCGGCCAGAATGAGGCATTTGTTACACGTTTAGTTAAAAAAAACGGTTGCGTCCTTTCTCATTTTTGTACAATCACAGAAAAACGGCGATCGTAATTGCCGATCGTAAACTCACAAATAGGTGCGTTTTGGATCGGCGATTCTGCAAAATCAGCGATTCTGGGGAAGCATAAACGCACAATCATTTGTAAACGCGTTTAAATGGGGTCAACGTAGCATGCGCAGTGCAGGTTTGCGAATCCAGCTGCAGACTCTGCACTGCACTTCTCTGGCTCCTCCAGGCATGATTCTGGTTCTGATCCAGAATCATGCCTGGAGGAGCCAGAGAAGTGAGCATAAACAGTACACCATGGAACTGCGATTACGATGAGCGTTTCAAATCGCTCATTTTGCCTTCAAAATTGAACATAAACGTACCCCTTGTCCTTCATTTCCAAATAAACGGAAGTCTTCATTGCAATCATGGTTGTAGCAAATGACTCAGCACATTGGTATTTTTGGAGCGAACGAGAGTGATAAAGTCATTCATGAATATAAATATGTAAAGATAAGAAAGTGTTTGATATATTTCGACAGTCATGAAACACAATTACGTAGTACCACTTGAGTTTAATTGTTCGGGAATGCCAAATAAATGGAAATTTTCATTACAATCATGGTTGTAGCACGAGCTGTTTCTTTGTTTACCCCACAAGTTTTCAAATTTCATTTCATAACACCTGAAGTTAATGCAGGATGTGGTTGCAGCCTCTCTTTCCTCGGAAATTTGAAAATTACCAATATTCAGGCAGCGAGACATTTACAAATAATTACATATCCCCCGCACGGTCATATATTGGTCGATCTGATTCGGAGTGAAGTATTTGTGGGCGATGTTACTGAGGTATAACGACAACCCATTATTTTGATACCTCGTTAAAAAATGGTCAAGGTTTCTGGCTTTTAGATTTGAATTCCTTGCCTGCACCTAGCATATATGGAATTTGATGAATGAAGAGGATAATACAAAAGTAAATACCAAAATCTCTATAAAAAATCTTCTATTCATTAAATGGTGTACAACGCACGAAGCCTATTAACAGAAATCGTTCTAGTGGAAAGCAAGAAAGACAAATGCTTCACTCGCTACCCTTTTTTAAAAGTCATACATCATTCTGAAAGTTCAATATGAGTAGTATTAAACTGAACCAGGTATAAGGTTCACAATTTCGTTATGTAAGCTGTAAACTTTTACTTTTTAAAAAATGGTGTTTTAATGATTAGTGGTTGCATACCCTATCTTGATAGCGATCAACCTTCTTCTAAAATCGTTGAAAATGTACTTTAACCACAGACTTACGGTTAAAAAAAATCTGTGTTTTCACCCAATATAAAGGCTACCTTGGTCAGGTTAGTTAAACTAACGATGTCACTCTATACGAAAAAGTAGTCAAGATAACGAAAATATTATCTCATTTAACATGAATATATATCTTTATACTGTTTTTCAGCAAATTCATTGAAATTGCACTATTTCCCCTAAGGTTAGAATAAATTTTCTTACCACCTTTTAGGAAATGCTTGTGACAAACTGGTCCATGACTCTTCAGAATTATGGATGAATACAAATTCTAAAAGATACAAACTTTATATTGAATCATATTGTCACAATCAATTCATGACGAGAGGTGATATGAATATATTTCATCTTTTGAGGCAACAATAATGTATTACCTCACCATTGCTGCTTGGTACCTATGAAATAATGGAGGGAGAACATAATGTAGACGAAACCATCAATCTCAGGATGCCAGTATCGACCATTTACGAATTTGCTGACATCCCATTGAAACATGTACATGTAACTTTTGAAGAGTTTACTCACAGATTAAAATAAAATGAAGAATGAAAAGGCTTCTGTTTCGGAGTGTTTCATAAATATTATGGAAAAATTGGCACATGTTTATGTTAGAGCAATGAATTATCCCTGTAAGTTCAAGAAGCTTTCTAATACTCAGAAAATGGGGATTATTTATTTGATACCCAAAGGAGATAAACCTAGGCAGTTTTTTTGAAAATTGGAGACCTATAAATACATCCTATGAAATTGCATTTTCGGCTATAAATGTTACTTTAAAAAGATTGTTAATGTTTCTGTTTTTACCCATATAATTTTTTCTTTTCATTCAAGTCGTTGCTAAGATTATTGTTAAGGTATTAATGTGTCAGCAAAGAAAATAATACAAAACTGTTAGAATTGTTGAAGTAATTGTAATTGTATTACTCAATCATTGAGTGATTAATGTAAATATGGATTGAAATTATGGAAATAAAAACCTCGCTTGAGGTTAAGAGAAAAACAAATCTTTAGCTATTAGATTAAATAGATAGTGCACCTAACTATCCATGGAGATCAAAAAGGCTTCATGGAAAATAGATATATTGAAGAAGACGTTCGCATAATTTATGACACTCTTTACGAAACTGAAGAATATAATATTCCTGGGATGTTGTTATTGCTTGACTTCGAAAAGGCATTGAAATTAACTATCAAAAGAGTTCTTTTTGGAATCACACCCAATACATTCAATAAAGCTTTTAATTCAATTATCATTTGGTTTAAATTAAAAATAAAAATAAATCATATTAGCTGATATTCGCCTTGTAGCACTACAAGTTTTTAGCGAGATAAAGATTTATTTTGGTTTAAAAAAAAATATATTTTGTAAAAATATGAAGCAAGATTCAGTTGAAAGATGTTGGTCAAGTTTTAATGATTTTTTGGATTAATGCTGATAATATGTTTAATCAATGATATGTGTAATATACAGTGACGGGTCGGCATTCATTGGGTGCACTATTGCGCTCGACGTGCGGAGGCAGTGCAGCCACCGAACCAGAACAATGGGGTTACTGGTCCGGATCTATTGTTCTGGCTGTTGGGTATTTGACTGTAATCGGTGGATGCTGGCTGGCACTGTGGTGTACAGTATTGGCATCTTACCTGAGGACCTCTGTCAATCTTTTTTTTTTACTGACAATGGCATATACACAGTATGTGTCATATTATTACGTGTTCAATAATTCCAGTCATTGTTATTATCACTCAATAGACAAATGCATACTGCACTATTTTTAAACAAAACGTTCTACTGTGGGGGGGGGGGGGGGGGGGAGGGGGGAGAACAAATAAAGAGGAAAAAAGAGCCAATTATGAGAAAGAAAAATTAAATTTATTACAACTGAAGACAGGCACGTGTCAAAGTAAAAAGGGGCGGTTAAAGTAGGTAAATAGGGGCAATTCTTACACCAAAAAAAGGAAATTCACCTGAATTAAAAAGGGGCATTTGTTGTAAGAAAAGGCACACTCATCATATTTCGATGAATCGTTCTTTGGGAGGGGGAGCGCTTGATCATAAGGAAAAATTGCACTTATTTAAAAGGAAAAGGTGCACGTGTAAAAATAAAAAGAGTTAATTATCTTAATTCTCAAGTAACAGGGGTCACTTATCCTAGTAAACGTGACGCTCCTGGCGCTGTCCCGGATATTACCCTGTCTTTAGCAAGGCGGCCATAACGGCGCTCTAGCATTTCAAGGAATTAATATCTGCCAGGTACCCATTTATAACAGCTGGGTTGAGTGTGGCAAATGTAGATCAATGTTTTGCCAAAGGACATTAGTGCCGCGGCGGGAATCGAACCGCGAACCTTGTGATCGGGTCCTGTCGCGGTTCTAATGTCCCTTGGCAAGACTTTCATCTAAATTTGCCACTTTCCACCCAGGTGTTAAATATGTACCGTTAAAGGTAAAGACAAGTATTGGAAACGCCCCAACTCCAAAAAATGAAACGGAAGCTCTTATTACCAATCATGTGAAAGAATATGTTTTGAATATTACATGACGATAACAATTTTGACGGGAAACCGCCTACTTATTGATATATTTGGTAAATTAGTATATCTATATACTGTTGAGAGATACAAATGCTGGTGTCGCGCACGTGTGCGTAGTCCCATATACATCTTTCTGTGTACAGTGCTTCTAACTTTATGAAGACTTGGCCAAATTTCTTATAATTTTGATGATTCCAGATCCTTGCAGTACATCTATGCTAGATGATCAACCTTTTCTGATCGATTTCACAACGTTTCTTTCACTATGCAATTGCATGACCATAACTGGTCTTTAGCTTTAAGCTATGGTCACAACCCCAAACAGTAGCCTGATTGGCAGCAAGGCGGCAAGTTTTTAGCCAATCTCGCCCAGGCACCGAGCGGCGGCCGCCAGGGCACCGCTTCTTTTTAGGACATCGCTCGGTCGCCGCTGAAGTTTTGGCGCGGAGTTAAAAATCGGTGGCGCCTGCTCACTTTTCACTCGCCGCCCAAAATACGGTCGGTGACCGGGTGGACCGCCCGGGCACCGACCACATTGAGCATTCGCCGTCGAGCGATTTAGGTCAAAAATCGCTAAGTCAAAGGCTGCCGAGCGGTCGCCGCCCGGTCGCCGCTGGGAGATCATTCGGTCACTGGGCGGCGAGTTCGAAATCGTTCGACAGCCTTTGACCTAGCGGCTTCGATTTTTGACCTAAATCGCTCGACGACGAACGCTCGATTAGGAAGGTGGGGCGAGCGACGACCGCCCGGGTACCGAGCATATTTTGGTGCCCTACCGATCACTGGCCTGCCGCCGAGCAATTTCTTTAAAATCAGCCGGTGGACGGTGGGAGACCGCTTGGGAATCGGTGGGTCATCAGTCGGTCACTGCCTAAATTCAAGCGGGGACCGAGCAGGCTACAAATCGGTCGGGCGCTGCTCTAAGTTGTGACCAACAAGATATGTGCCAATTTTGTAATCAATCCAGTCTATGCGTATGCGTAGTTTGCCGATAACCTATGACCGCGGGTAACCTGCATCGTAGGATTGATGTACACATGAATTTGTCAATATGTATTAATATTAACCGTGATGCATTGTTAAACATCGAATGAAGAAAGAAAGGAAAGATATATAATTGTATTAAAACATATATCAAAGAAGGGATACCCTCCAAAAAATCACACTTTTTAGAAATCTTTAATTTTTCATGCAAAAATGCTTATTTGTTCTATATGCTTAAAGATAAAGTTGAGTTCTGGTCATGCGATTGCATTGTGAAAAAAAAGGTGTGGAGGGGTTCAGAAAAAGTTGATCATGTAGCATGTCAGTATTGGTGTGTACTGCAAGGATCTGGAGTCATCAAAATCATAATAAATTCGACCCATTCTTGGTAAAGTAACACGCACTGTACACGGAAAGATGTATATGGGACTAAACACATATGGTGTCGGGGCTACTAGCCTTGATTTCCTTATCTTTCTATGCTCATTACTCAGCCAGTATACATTTTCTACCAAAATTGTTTGGCAAATGACATTTATTTGTACTCTTGAACATTCAGTGTAAGTTTCGTTTGAATCTGTGAGAATTAATTTTCTTTTTTTACAAGAACTCAAGTTTATCTTTAAAGGTAAAGACCAGTTTTGGAAACGCCTCCATTTCAAACAATAAAATGGAAGCTCTTATTACCAATCATGTGAAAGAATATGTTTTGACTAATACGTGATGATACACATTTTGCTGGGAAACCGCCTACTAATTGATATATTTGGTAACTTATTATATCTGTACTGGATAGATATAGGGCAGTGCCATATACATCATTCGGTGTACAGAGCTTGTAACTTTACAAAGACTGGGCCAAATTCCTTATCAATTTGATGATTCCAGAACCTTGCAGGACACACCAATAATTATATGCTAGATGATCAACCTTTTCTGATCGATTCCACAACGTTTATTTCACAATGCTATCGCATGACCAGAACTGGTCTATACCTTTAAGCGGATGATACAACATTCCCATATGAAGCTAATGTGGTTAGATTAGCAAGTGTGCGCTTGTAGAAATGACGCCTGGCTGGAATGCTCCCCAGGGAGTGGAGAATATGTGTACATTGTGTGCGGGTAAGCCTGAATCCGATGACCGGGGTAATAATATATATCTGTAAAGCTCTTTGAGAGGGCCCGCGTTCCTAAGAAGCCCTATATGAGAACGAACTAGTATTATTATAATCACATCATGAAAGGAAAATATGTGCGTTGTTTG